>JAOUZG010004540.1:2497268-2517758 GCA_026289955.1 Argiope argentata | reverse complement strand
TATATATATATATGCGATTAAAAGATGTTGATGAATATTGCCCTTTTTGGCCTATGCAATTTCAAGCTTCAGTCGCTTTCAATTATTCAAACCCTTTAACGAAATTATATTCTCACATTATAATATTTTTATATTAAGAATGTTAAATCAGTGTGAACCTTATGCGTAATAAGGAATCCGCCATTGATGGGAAGAGACAAACCTCCACCTATTAGTACGGTAGTAAGATGCAACTAACATGCCGGAAGCCTGTCAACCGCATTTAGAGGTGCCCCCCGGGGGGTAGAAGGTAATAAATCTTTTAGGTTATGTAACTTAACACAAACCTCTCAATATTCAATTAAATATTTGGTATGTAGAATGTAGAATTTTAAAATAATTTGCCACGTTTTGCATTATCTAAACCGAAGACATTGCTTTGGACGATATATTTTAAAAAACAAGTAACGAAGCATCATTGCAGTCAATTTAATTAAAGAGGAATGTGAAATTTTTTTTCTATATATAATAGTCCTCCTTAATACTGTAATATTAGGAAATTCAGCCTTCGGAAAAAAAAGTAAGCCAAGCTATATTCTAAAACACGAATTAGAATTATAATAAAAGAATTTTCATGCTTATAATATATTTTATTCATTTTGCATTATTTTGAAAAGTAAAAATGAACTTCTAATTAAAATAAGCTGAAGGCGCTTTGCAAGGATTTGCGTTAAAAATTATTTAATAAAGCGATAGAAATTCCTTATATTTTTTTAATAATATATTAAGGAAAAATTTCTTGCCTGTTAATTCCTAATTAAAAGATAATAAAGAAATGACTCTTTTAAAGATCCGATTATTTATAAAAATTGCTTCTGAAAATATTTAACATTTTCCAAGAATTCCCGTGATGAATTGTTATTTTTAAAATTGCGAGACACTTTTGAGGTTGTAAACAACTGAGTATAATAAATGTGGCAAGTAAACAAATAATGATAAAATAAACAGCTTATAAATACTTAATTTACTTTCGATTTCTTGATAAATCTCGAGGCATAATTTTTAAATAGGTAACCGGGTGATTTTCTTAAGCTCAGTTAATCTTGATATCTTTTCATTTGCTCAGTTTAAAGAAAAGATGAAATTGAATTCTCTTAAAAATAATGAAATTCGCTCTCCGATTAAAAAAATATTTTGAGTATAGGCGAAATGGTATCAACAAAACTCACAACTGAATAAAAACATCGGACAACATATCAATCACTGATATTTTATTAATATCTTTTAAATTATTATAAATATTTAATTTGCATGGTATTTCTTGATAAATACCTAGACATAATTTTTACATAAGTATATATGAGGATTATTTTAAGCTCCTTTAATCTTGATAATTTTTTTTAATTTGCTCGGATTATATAAAAGATGGATTTAAGGACTTCTGATTAAAAAAATTACCTCCCTGATTAAAAGACATCAACGAAAATTGTTGCAGAATAGAAAATCGGACATCAAATTATGAATTTATATTATAAGTCGTTATAATATATATTATTATTTTTTATTATTTAAAAAATTAAAAATATTTTTTACTTAGGATGTCTTATTAATATTTATTATATTATATATAGTAAGGGATTTAGGTTATATTATAAATAGTTAACGATTCTTTAACGATTTACTTGTTTATAAAAATAAATTTTTTATGAGGCATTCTTAAACGAGTCTTTAATATTCCAACCTAAAGTAAATATTTTCTTCAATTGCTATAACTTTTTAAATAAATTTTCCACCTTTCGTGAAGATATGTTAATAAAAAACATTGTCGTACTACCTAGAAAGGTTCAATATGATCAGTGCAGTTGTAGTGGGATTGGCACGGCACTTCCTTATTCTACGGAATGCATCCTTACAATTTCATGGCATATGACCATAACCATCACCAATCCATGAGCAAGAATGAATGAAAAAAAGTCGTCAGTAACTTCCTCTATAGGTAAAAAATTTAATGGATAATTAAATTTATATGTGAAAATAGATATCTTATCTTGCCTATCTAGCATTTACCATCAAGTTTCCCTATTTACATAGACTAAGAGGGAAAAGTACCACTGTTTCTTCACATTTATTTGCATTCATAAATATCAACCGAACAGAATTTTTCTTTACAACCATTAATTGAATTATTTTCCCATTTTAATTTTATAACTGCAACCTCATCTAGTACGTCATGATGACAATGGAACACAGAGATCATGTGTGTTTTCATATATTTTATATTATTTTTCCAATTATCTTTTCTTCAATTTTTCAAAGTTAAAATTCCTTGTAAACCGCTTTATTTTATTATCATTTCTTTTATGTCTGTAAATTCTGAGCATAGCTTTTTGTTTTCTCTACTTCTTCTGTACAGTCGACCACCCCGCTACCACTGAACGTAGCAGTATCGACAGTTTTTTCCCCATACTGTAAATATTTTGGTCCACCTAACCACTTAGTGGCCAAGATTACGGATACGTGGGTATGAGACGATGCCTTTTTTTGACTTGGCATATAGTAAAGATAGCTTGGTGATTGCCACTTGTAGGAGTCATACCAGTTGTAATGATCAAAATAGCGATAAAGGATGCCTCAAATCTAATCCCATTGAAACTCTGCAGGTTCCAGTAATTAACAGATTATTTATATACACCAATATCGATGTCCAAAGGATTTTGGCAGGGAGGTTTTATTAAGATATACAAATAGATTGATTTCTTATTTATTGAAAAGTTATCAGATCTTTCCTCAATGACTTAAGGATATCAAATTTGATATAATATTTTATGATTTAAATTAAATCAAATTTTTAAATTTTATCAAAAAATTAAAAAACTTTTATCTATAAATTTTATAAAAAATCAAATGTATCCAATTTTAATATCAATCTATTGAAAAGAAAGCCTATAAAATGTACATTCGGTTTTCTGATTTGCTGTTCTAGTATTTTAAATACACCCAAGGGATGAACCTTTAAAAATAATCGTTGAAGTTTGCACTATAAATTTAGTAAACATATTATTATAGACAAAGTTCTATTTTTATAACAATGTTTAGCTAATACCATGTTTACCTTTATAACTCACTACCTTTTATAAGGATACAGGATTTTATGTGCATGAGGGAGATGGGGCTAACATCATTATTAAAGAGTATGTATGAAAATGTAGAGGAAACCACTCTCACTAATAATAAGAAATTATTCTTTAGAATCTATTTATTGTCGTACAATTTAAAAATTTATAATCTTACTGCTATAAAATTTAAAGAGGCTTAAAAAAAGTTAAAAAAGATAAAAACAAAGCCTTAATTTAATATTTATCATTTACAATTTTATCTTTTTAACAATTTTTCTAGAGATTTTCAAAAAATAAAATCAAGGCTACCAATCTATCGATTAACATTTTCTACATCTGTGAACTCTGCATTTTCGTAAGACAAATTGAAATTCGGGAAACAAGACGCAATATTTTTCTTTATTTTGTTTTTAAAGTCTTTCTTTCACAGCCTGCTCCCTGTATCTTCTTTTCTTGCGTGTGAAATACGACGGTCCAATCCAGATCTTTAGGTGCATGAATATGGATTTTTCTGCCAGATACTACCGTAGTGATTTGTAGTTCATGCTCCCATGCATCTTCCTCTTTTTCGTTTTTTTCTATCTATATGAAAATAACTACATTCGGTCACGCACACGCAACAGTTTGCGTGACACAAAGTCTCCTTTCCCCCAGGAAAAATTCACCGGATGTGTGATGATTGTGATTCGTGGTCAATCGAAGACAATTGCATTCTTTGAGATTCATGCTCGTATGAAGCACGTGCATCGTCACAGCTTTAGAAGAATCGTGAGGGGATGTATTCGATTTTTGCTTTTTGAGGACACGTAATTTGGAATATTTTATCATTAGTGACTAGCATATTACAAGCATTATCTGATTAATGACTCTATTCATGGTTAATTCTCTTTTGTAAAAGAAAATAACATCCAGAGTGCTTGACATCACATTCATTAACTTTTCTGCTTCATGCCAACAGAAATCGGCTTTCGTTCAAAATATTAGAAAATGAAATACTATTTGGAAATTAAATTGAATTCTATTATTTTATAATTTTAAATTGTTCAAATTGAAGTAACATTATTCAGAACACTGTAACAATACATTCTAAATGGTATTCAGCCAAATTTTGGCCACATGCATTGCAGAGCATAGAAAAAAGAATTTTGAAAATTACAACATAAATGAAATATATGCGATAGTTAATAGTCTATATTTATATATAACTGAATCTCGACAGTAGAATGATTGAATAACAGTCGTGATCATTATAAACTATGAATTGCAGGTACTGAATGCATTAGAATTAATAATTAAAAGCAATATTCTAATGTTCAAGCTGAATAAACATCATTCAGAGCGTTGTAACAAAACATTCTAAATAGAATTCAGCCAAATTTTGGCTAGCATATATTTATATATAACTGAATCTCCACAGTAGAAGGATTGAATGCCAGTCGTGATTATTATAAATCATGAATTGTATGTATTGAATGCAATAGAATTAATAATTAAAAACAATATTCTAATGCCAATTTGAATAATAGAAATAAGATAGGATAAAAAGGGTTACTGATTGATGATTTGGAAATTCTTTTATTCTGAACAGATAAAAAGAAGAAAGTGTTTGCCTGGGGAGGGAATTAACTATCTCAGAAAGCAAAAAAAGTAATATAATATCAGACCACAGGGAGAGTTCTGGTATTTATAAATTCTGTTTTCCTTTTTTCTTTATATCACTGTCATTAGACTTGAAAATAGCTCCCAAATGTGTTCACACTTTTTTTAAAAATGCTGAAAAAGTGCTGTAATCAAGAATTGAACTCCAATATAAAATTCAGTATATTTTCAACATTCTTTTTTTCAAAATGGCTGGAAAATCAAATTATTTTTTGAATAAAAATGAAACTGCAAAAATACAGAAAGAATAGTCAATAAAAGTAATCGTATAAATACATCATAAAATTTTGAATAAAACTCATTACTAAATATATCGTTGGCCAATTTGTACTTTGGATTTTAGTTCACAATTTTAAAATTCCCTTTGCTCTGTTATATTTATCTATGTTCCATTTATTTTTTTATAATGACATATGGAGTAAGAAAATAACAATGACCATTCAAAAAATGGTTATTTTTCATCTTAGTGGTAAATCATTTCTCCATATTTTTAAATTGGCAAACTGTTTGATGCCATATCTTATTATTTTCCTTTTCATTATTTTTATTCCCTTTCAGGATGATGTACATGATAAATACTTTCAAGAAAAATTCGAACCACTGCAAATTAAGAAAGGCCATCTAACAAAATTAATTCAACTTAATAAGAGTCTTAGAGTTATATAAAACTTTCTTTGCTGTGTTCCGAATATTTTTACTGAATTAATTAAAATGTTTTCATCTTCGAAGTCACCTGAATATATTCCTCTACTGATTAAAACAATATGATTAAATGTATAGTTAAACTGATAATAAAAGTTTTATTACTGCTTAAAAAAGAAAAAGCATTGTCAAACTTCCTTTCATAAAATTATTGAAAAATAAAACCTAAATATATTGAAATCATGCCTTGCTTACATATGAAAATAAGTTTAACAATTTTGATCTTGATAAGAAGAAGGGAAAAGACCAAATTCAATCCATAGATCTTAATTAAACAGTAATCCGTGCACTTTGTTACTTAAAAATGGCTGTAAATGCTGCATGATTACTAATTACCCATTGTTGGAACTATTCCAATTTTTTTAATAAATGTATTTATTTCTTTAAAATGTATTAAGAATTATATAGGATAGTTTTCTTTTTGATAGAAAGAATGATATTTTCATATATATAAGAAATTTAAAAAGGTAATTTCTTATATATAATAAAAGTATTTCACAAAATTTTGTTGAATTCATTATAAATATTCTTTAAGAAGTGCTATTTCTGAATATTTATTTTTTATTTATGATTATAATAGGTTTTCATTAATTTCCCCAAGAGCATAAACTCTTTCGAGAGGAAGTCAATGTTATTTTGATCGCCTTTTATGTACTTAATGAGTAGTTCAGAATTTTTTATTGGAACAACTTTTACAAGCACAAAAGCAAAGGTAGGGGGTGAAAAGAATAAAGCAAATAGATGAAAAACATTGTAATTTTTTCACCAGATAATAATGTGGATTCAATATTAGCATAATAAGTTGAGTGAAAAAAGCACAATGAATAGACTCCCTTTATAAATATCTTATGTCATAATCATTTGATCTTTCATGCCTCTTTTAATGTAAGAGCGAGGTGAAAAAAGGGAAAAACATACAATGAACAGAAAAAAGTGTTATGCTGATGAGCAGAAAATATATATTTCATTAATCGAACTATTCTTTTTTTTTGAATATGCAAACATTATTAAAACTGCATTAAATTAATACAGCAAATGTGATGGAAAAACAATTAAAGTGACGCAAGATAAATGAATTATTGCAGTTTCAAACATTGTTTTCTTACTGATCAGAATAATATTGCGCAATTTCTACAAAACTAAATTAAATTCATATCCTTCAAAAGAAAAAAAAATAAATTTACCAAGGTAATTATTTTCAGTATGAATGATTGTAAATGGTTGCAATTTTCAACATTCAAAAATCAAGAAGCAACTTATATTAATGTCATAGGGCACGACATGGCATGTTAAATAAGTAGCACATATTACTTCTCAAATGCAGGATAATAAATAATAACAGAACAATCATTAATTAAATTTTCAATAGGGAAAGAATTAATTTGTTGTTGTTGTTGTTTTCATCTAGAACTCCATTTAGGATTACCATTGAATTTCAGAGCTGTATCAACAAACATTTGACAAGGCTCAAAAATTGATTTAAGTTTTTATAAAAAATTTGATTTATACATTCAAGATATTATTCAAAGAGCGTGCATCCTTATAATTTAAAGATATCGCTTTTTTAAATACTTAAATTTTATATTTTAATGCGATACCGAATTATTATCATGCTTTTTTTTATATGAAACTGGCCACCTTTGGCAACTAATATTTTCAGTTTTCTGGCTAAAATATTAATGTCGAAAGCAATTAAATGGCATTTTATAAGTTGATAAATAGTAATTTATTGAAAGAAATGTAAAACGGATTACAACGATGGCAAATTAAAAACGCATTTATAGTAGGCAGTAAAAACAGCAAAGGAAATGCAATAAAATTATATGCAATAAATGCACCAATGCAATAAAAGCAGCCATTTTGGGCTAAATGCCCGAAGAAAATGATTCTTTTTTTAAATTTTTATATTGGTAAACACACGTGATTGAAATTTTTTATGGAACAATTAAGTTAATTTGATTTGAATATTTACAATAAAAATAAATGTTGTGGTTTTTGTGAGAGTAACATTTTTTTAATTGAAAGGAAGCAATTCTTTATTTTATATTTGATATTAGTAAACATGATTGAACTTTTTGATGGAGCAATTAAATTAATTTGATTTGAATTGTAACAATAAAAACAACTGCTGTGGATTATGATTGGAACAAATTCTTCAAAGTGAACTGAAATTAGAAACAAAAAGAAGAAGAAAGGAAATTGTTTTGGAATAATTTTAAAAAATTAATTTAGAATTGATATAACAAAAAATTCTTTTCATGAAATAAAAATTTTCAAGAAAATATAGCTTAGAACTCAATTTCCATTCAAATTTTTGGTTTTGAAATGTTGATAATATTTTCTTACCGAATACATGGATAAAATTTAATCAATACAAACTGTAGACTTGTACAAAAGACAAATAAACACTCAACTTTACAATTAAACTTCCTGACTGAAGATTGAATTCAAGAAGTGGGTGTCTCACATATTATTGAATACAATATCACCCACATGAATGAGAGAATTAGCCAATTACTTCCATCACTTCCCGTAATTCGATCCGGTCCAACATCAAACAATGAGGTACTTAATTCCTCGTTTGCAGATTTTCTCGATCATTAGATTAAATTGAAGCGTACGAATTGCGAATTAATGAATTGACTTTCTAATTATGGAAAATTCCCACCATTACTACCGTCGTAGTTGTTCCACTCAAGAATTTCTAAATTTACTCGGCTTTCGAATCATGATCAAAATCAAAAATACTCGAAAGGTGTTTTAAAAACGTGCATTTCGTTTTAAATTAATGAAATCAAGACTCTTTCAATCCATTCGATACAGTTTAAAATGTAAAGAAGTAAATAACATTTACTTCTTTAGATAAAAACGTTTTTTTAAAAATAATTCCTACTTTGAATAGCTGGAAAAATTTAGGAAATTTTTTTAGTTACTTTTTATTAAATAATTACAATTGTTGTTCGCGTGCTCCTCTTTACAAAGGAAGAGGGGTGCAGTAGGACACTTTCAACTCAGTTTCCCCTGTGGTACAAATCTCGACATGGAGAACTTTGCGGCCAGGTTTGAACTCGCAGCACAAGGGACGCGAATCTAACGCCCTACCAACCAGACTATCCCGACCTAACAATTACAACTACTGTAAAGAACTTCTATAAAGACGAGAAAATTAATTGTTAATTATATGATAAAAATAACGAATTAATATTTCAAAAAAATTGTATTAACATCAAAAGTCATCCACTACAATTTTTAAAAAAATTACGTGAACTTGAGTGGATGAATAAAAAGTATTTTATTAATGATTTAAAATTTGAGCTATATATACAGAGAAAGTGTAAGCTAATAGTAGAAATTGAAAAATGTTTTCGGAAACCATCTGATGAAGCTAACAGTATCATTCTTTTATTCTGCTATTCCACGTAAAGTTATATGTATCGCTTAAAACATTATTTTTTTATTATAAAGATGAATAAGCATTCGTATGCGTATTGATGCTCTTCCAACCTTTGTTCTACAGCTTTGAAAATTAGTGCATTCATACTTTGAAGAGAAGGAATGCGCACATTAGATTTTGATATTTTAATTAGAAATTTAACAAAGAATTAAGTGAAATTCTGAAACTTTTCAACTTTTAAAATAGCCTAGCATTGAAAAAATATTTTGAAAATCAAAATTTACTATTTACAATACAATATTTTAAATCTTAATAAAATTAATTATTTTTGAAATTATATATTTATATATTAGTTTGAATTATTTTTAGAAAATTAGAATATTTTTAACACTTTTTGTATAAAGTAGTTATATATTAATTTAAAACTATAAAGTAAATATTTTTCCCTCCCAATTTGTCCCAGAGTCAAAGTTGTGTGTGTGTGTGTGTGTGAATGAATCATTAATGAGTTCACATTTCATCTTTCATTGTCTGAATATAAATTAAACTTTTCAAATTTAGACTAAAGTAGAAATTTTACAGAAAGTAATTAAAAACAATACATACACAATTAAAATGAACAAAAATCAAATTTAAGGCATTAGTTATCTATGTAAAAAATTAAATTGGTAAAATGCTTATAATAAGCCTTAGCAATTAAGGACAACTTGCAAGGAATTAGTATTTCATATTCCGTATGTAACAAGAGACGTACAAATCGTAAATAAATTCAGAAATACGTTCTCAAAATGTTAAAATATGCATCTTATTTACCTTACTTTACTCATAATCTCTAATAAAGGGGCATATAATATACATCTATTAGTTATTTTAAATACAACGTGATTTCAATCTTTTTCAGATTCTAATTAAAGCAAATTATGCATTTAAAATAACAAGGAAAATTAACATCATTAGTCCCTCTTTAAGCACCGATATTGTTACGAAAATATAGTATAAATCAGTAATAAATATAAGTATATTTATTTATATTATTATAATTAAAATTTCATTGTGGTTTTGTTCAAATATTATTTAGTACATTAAAACTAATAACCTTAACTAAATAGTTTTAACAACACTAAGATCCTTAAGGGTCATTTAAAGGGGATAATTTTATTTAATCACGGGAAACGATTTCGATAACATATTTCTCCTCTGAAGAAAAGAAAGCGTTATAATGTATTAAATTACGATTGCATAGTAATTATTGAACATTCTAATAAGTTATCTACATTTAAAAATGGGTGTAAGTATTTGGTGATGAAAATTAGTAATACTGATCCAGTTATTAATGTTGGCGACTATCAGTTTTGTTTTGAAATATTTCTCAAATAACGGGAATTACAGACAAGTAATGAGGAATTTAAAGCTTATGAGATTTAACGTGATGGAAAAAATGCCAAATTGCATACAGTGAATATTTTATTTAGTGATAGTGACGAGAAACTTTGTCAAAATTTTGCATGTACTGAAATATTATATTTGGGATTTTTAACGAAAAAGTCTGCTGATTTAAAACAGAAAATTGTGTGTCATCGAATTTCATAATTGGAGAAATTAGTACAGTGAATGTAGTTTGATGACTGGTTCATCATTTTTAAGATGCAAATTACAGGTCTCCGAATAGGGATAGTTATAACTTTCAAGAAAAAATAATCAAGATCGGAGCAGCCCATCATAAAATAAATTTTATGAATCCAAGTTATATTGGAGTAATTAAATATTCATTAAATTGTCTCAAATCGGAAATTACAATACTTTGATTAAAACTAAATTATTACAAATTAACTAATCGTTTTACATAACGATAATTTAACGATTTTATATAATTTATTAGTCTATACATTATAACTAAGGATAAATATGATTATTACTAATGCATAATTAAAGCTCGTTTTCGATTGTATAACTACATCTAACTAGTCATTTTAAACTCGAAAAAAGCAACAGGAAGCATTCTAATTCGACTGTTTTGCATATTTAGATAATAAAGCACTTGCTTTTTGGTTTTCTGCATCCCTTAAACTTGTAATGAAAATAGAAATGATGAAGGAGATAGAAAACCAGTCAACGTCTTGGAAAGCCCTCCAGAATAAGTCCCTTTTCTCTTTAAAGTGTTGTAACTCAATATTAATTGCTTTATAATAATGAAAACTGAGTGTTAATTTTGAACATTTTTTAACTGCATAAATTTAGCCACCAAACAATTTCATTTATCTTTGCTCCGTTTTTGTGTTATTTTGTCCACATATTTGCTCATAAATTATTTGATAGCCACCTCACTGATGGATTTGACCTAAAATTGGATTCCAGTTTAAATTTTATATGATGAAAGTCAAAAATCAAATTTCATCCATTTCATTTTTTCAGTTCTCCCACTATTGTCTTCACATGCACTAGATAACTGAGCCTTTGAATGTTATAGAAATTTATCAATTTTAATTATTTGTTGTAAGTGCACCACAGCTCCATTTACAGAATTTATGAACCAAAAAATTACACGGAACGCACACCACAAAGCAAATTAAAAATTTATTAGAAAGGAGCAGCAAAGAACACAAAATTACGAAGATATAAACTTTGTATAAATAAAAATGTAAAAAGTTACAAGGACAAAGCCACAAATGTAAAAAGCTACA
Organism: Argiope argentata; assembly: GCA_026289955.1. NCBI lineage: Eukaryota > Metazoa > Arthropoda > Arachnida > Araneae > Araneidae > Argiope > Argiope argentata. The sequence continues at coordinate 2,506,227 of JAOUZG010004540.1, read as the reverse complement.
AGGACAAAGCTACAAATGGAAAAAGTTACAAGGACAAAGCTACAGATGTTAAAAGCTAAAGCTTCAAAAGTAAATACCGCAAAATTTAAATGCAAACATGATACCAATATAGAAGCATGACCGATTTTGTGTTAGGCCACGTATCATATATTATCCCTCTAATTCAAGCAGTTTTTAATTGTTCTTGAATTGACAAAATACTAAAATTGTATTTGGATTTAGAGACCTAATGCTTGGAGATGCATAAAATCTTGATTTATTGTCCTCCCAATTGTAAATTGGGAGGGATTTTGTGTTAGGCCACGTATCATATATTATCCCTCTATTTCAAGCAGTTTTGAGTTGTTCACGAATTGACAAAATACTAAAATTGTATTTGGATTTAGAGACCTAATGCATGGAGATGCATCAAGTCTTGATTTAAAGTTCTTGTCCTCCCAATTGTAAATTGGGAGCGATTTTGTGTTAGGCCACGTATCATATATTATTCTTCTAATTCGAAGCAGATTGGAATTGTTCACGAATTGACAAAATACTAAAATTGTATTTGAATTTAGAGACTTAATGCATGGAGATGCATAAAATCTTGATTTAAAATTTTTGTCCTCCCAATTGTAAAGGTGGAAGTAAAAATTAATATAAATGTAACAATATAACAGTGTACAAGGAAATAAAATTGACATTACAAAAGATCATTTAAAGCCAAAGTCGAAGCAATTTTTTTTTTAAAGCTAAATGTAACAAATCTCTACTCTAGCTCTGTTAACTTCTCTTCCCAATTGGTGAAAGATGGAAGGAGGGTTCAAGAAGGTGAAACTAATTATGAATCTTTTAGCGAGTTTCAAGTAGGGTGGTTCGAGTGGTTCATTTCCTGGAAACCATCTCCCACCCCTCCTGACAGCAGGACTAGGGAAAGCCATGTATCGATTATTTTGCGCCCATCGCTTCAACCATCTGTTGAAGGGGATGGGGAAGGTATATTCTTTGGCGAAGTCTTGATTTATTTCTAAAACTTTATGAATATGAGATCCCAAGATTGAAATTTTGAGATATTTATGACTTTCAGACGGTTTCTGTGCCCTTTGCTTTGATGTAGCTCATTGTAGATAGAAATATTTTTCTGTGCAGATAGTTAGAAATTTAATTTGTTGTTATTTATACATCTTTTAAAGATTTTTGGTTAGTTTTTCTAAATAGGGTTATATTATAATTAAAGATAATATCTGATATTGAAAATGAATAGATTAAGTTTAACAAAATACAATTTTGGTTGTAATATTTCAATTAAATTCATTATTTATCACTTTATAAATAGTATATACTTTACGATTTGGCTAACTGATATATTTTTTAATTAAAATAATATTCCTTCGATATTTTACTTTCATAAATTACCAACGCTTTAAAGCTCGAATTTTAAAACAAAGCAATAATAATTGCAGATAAATCAAACTAATTAATAACCATGCAGTAATACATTTTACTTTACGAGAAAATATAACCTAAAATTATATTCTGATTTAAATACAATTTAAATGATAAATACCGTAAGTAATACAAAAGTTATTTTTATCGAAACTTTTTGAAGGCTTTCCTTAATTTATTAATTAAGAATTGTGATTTTTTAATCATTTAATTATACGATAATATATAATATCTCTATGAAAATACTTACAGTTAAAAGGAAGAAATATAGCATAATAATAAATACACGCAAGAAGATTAAAGATAAAGTAACTATAATGGTTATTTAATTTATTAGGATTACGCTCAAGATAGTTTATCGACAACTATTAATTTATTTTTAGAAATGTAGAGCATAGTTTTATATTATTAAATATTTTATATTATACATTCTGACGTTTAATTAAAACTATCCATTTCATATTTCTACTCACAAATTGGCAGCTTTCTTATTCTAACATATTTAATTAACTAGTCATCATATCACTTTTGACAACTTCCTGTAGTCTAGTTGAAAAAGTTTGGAATTTCTGAACTTTGACAGTTTTCCTCATTTCTAGCGGTAATTTAATATTTTATTCAAATTGTATTATGAGCGATTACGAAGGGAGTAATTTAGTTGAATTTATATTAGTTAGAGAGAGATATTTTATTGAAATTAATTTTTCTAATATATGTAATGATTAAATTGAAATGGTTTTTATATATTTAATTTTTTTAAAAATTAGTCAGGTACCAAGTTATTGACTATGTCCCTGGCTTAGTTGGGTTTTGATTTTATAAGAAGTATATAAAGAAAAAAACTTTGAAATAATTGTCAAAAGCTTTAATCTCAAGATTGCGATAGGTTTAAGCTATTTGTACAAGTTTTCTCGTAAATTCATTTAGAATATTTAATTATAATCCAGGCATGCATATAAGCAAATCCTTTTTATAACATAATATGGGATCAAAATGCATATGGAAAGTTTAAGAAGATTTTTTTTATCAGGGAGTTATATTAGAAAAAGCAACAGTAATAAATTTATTAAATGAAATTTCTTTATGGAAATAAAAGTTTATAGCTGCATTACTAGACTTATATAGCATCATAAAAAATGTATGCAGCATGATAAGGTAAATCAAAAATATAGCTTAAAATCCAATATCAAATTTTAGATATAGCTTAGTTTAGTTAAGTTAAATTAATGTCCAATTTTAAAGCATTATTAGAGCTAGTTTGGAAAAGACTTTGTTTTGAACAGCATTCGGATGAAAAAGGCAATACTTGATCTAGCAGTCTCTCTCTAACTTGAGCACCACATTATATAAATAAAACTTTGGGAAAATATGTAGAATGCTATTTGTTTCACGTTTAATGCTATTTTTGTTTCACATTGCTAATATTCATATAACAGTGTTGGTGAGTAATTTCAGCATACCATTCGCTCTTATTTAATTTTCTTCCAAATACTTGTTTGTAGGTGCCACCATGCCACTATCAAACTGGAAAATCATTTTTTGGAACGATTACGAATTATTTATAACGATTTTTTTACCTACGTAAGTAAAAAATCATAAGGTCGAATATTCCTGTTGGAATATCCAGAAATCAAATCAATATCGGCACGTTTAGAATCTTGCTGATTTTTATCACAAAATTTCTTTTACGCTCTCTGACACTAAATTTAAGAAACTTACGAATTTAATTACGGTTATTATCTTCCTTTATTAAAAATGATTAAATTCTTAACATATCCATTTTATACATCTTTTTTGAGCATATCGATCGATAAATTGAGATAAGAAGTTTAAAATAATTAATTCTTGTAAAATGAAACTTTCGGACTCGATATTTTACTTCAATGTTTGATCTTTTCTGTTAATACAACAATGAAAAAAATAATAAAAAAGAAACATATCTTTAAAGATATATCAAGGTATATGAATTGAAACATGTATAAAATGATTTCAAAATTCATATTTTTTTGAGAAATCTGCTATGTACTTGATGTATTTTTCATATTGAAGATATGAATTCCTAAATACTGCTTTATTGTCTGCTTTATATGGATGTTAATACATTAAACATGGGTGGAAAGGCCCCAAAATTACTTATCTCTAGAACTTTTTCAAGACTCTATCTCTTCAAAGATTTTATTGAGATTTTAATCTAATACTGTTGATATATTTTATTTTTATAGTTTTCTTTTATAAAACTACTAGGGTTTTTCAATGATTAAAGCATGCTTTTACTGTTAAAGATTGAAATCTGGTATATGTCGTATATCTCCGATTATTATCAACATTTTCAACGTCGCAATTCAGCATTCACTAGATGACAATGAAGACATTCTATAATTTTGAAATTTCACAGTAATGTATTTTATTCTTCAAGATTCATGTAGTTTTTGCCTATTTGTAGTCTAACAAAAACATGAAGATAATATTTATCCTTCGTATTGCTGCTCCATAAGATCTAGACGAGGCTTAGGTATTTATTTGATATTTCAGTGCGTATGAATTGCTACGACAAGAATTTAAGATCCCTCCGAGGCTTACATTTCTTAGAAAATTGCTACGATATTTCCAGTACGCAACTATTCTAACATAAGATAGTATATAATTTCTTTGTTAATAATATACAATGCCAAAATAAGATAATATACAATATTTTTTAAATATTGAAAAAACTCATACTGCAACGAATTCTTGATTTTTCCAAGCTCATGTATGTGTTCATGTATGTATTCAGAGAATTTACCAAAATTTCATTAATTTGACCATATTGTTGTTCCTTCAATTAAGACAATGATTTAAACCATTGATGTTTGGTTGCATTCGAAGAGAAAGAGAGAAAAATCTTTATTAACCCTTTGCATTCCAAAAAATAATTAGATGCAAAGTTATTCACCAAATACAAATATTTGTTTATTGTAATGAAAAGCAAATATACATAATTCTTTAAAGTTGAATTTCTTTGAAAAATTAATCTACATCTCTTAACAATTATTTAGGAGTTTTTAAAAATTAAATTTTAAAAAATAAATAAAACGTCAAAATGATGCACAATCATAAATGGTGAGTTAGAGCCACTATCGGAGTCGAAAAAGTCAAAATATGACAATGAGTCATGCTAAATAATTAGTATTTTTGTTCTCAGAGAGTTTAGCTGGTATTTCTTCCGTCGGGTTTCTAGAAGGTTTTACAGTACATGTTTACATTTAAACTTTAGAAAATTTTTAGGAATCTGCTGAAAATTCAGTTTACCCAGAATTTATTTGTAATAGGAGTTTGTAAACACAAAATTGAAATCGTAATCTTTGAAAATTAAGCAGGCACAAATTGCCCCTGGACATCTGACTGACTTTGCATAAATAATAAATTAAAGTACAATTATTTTCATTGAAAGGAAAATAATTTGTTGCAAGATTTTTAAATAAGTTAATACTATTTTTATATTTATAATAGCATATAAAACATATTTGTTTTATCTTTACCTTGCTTTGTTGGGATTGACAATCAGTTAAATACATTACATTAATAGATTAAATTTCCCATTAGAGGCCCGTCAAGCTTAGATTCACAATTTTCATATTTAAAAATTACATCACGCTTTTCAAAGTTATTTGAAATAAAATTACATTAGTGCCTGCCGTTTAGAATGCATTTCATTGCATATTGTTTTTTTCTTTCTATATTGCTTGTTAAAGAATGATGGCCGGCGTTCTGGCCAAGGGTCAGAGTGTCTTCCCCGTGATTTGATTCCGATTTCGAGTCCTGGTTCTGGCGTTCTTTACTCAGTGTTCTATCTATGGTGTGCATGAAAGAGCACCCCCCATAAAAAGAAATCCTGCAAGCTAGAGTGTGAGAGTCATCTTCATATGAACTAGAAGTAAGACTTCTGCTTTCGGGCACTCAGGGACCTTTACCTTCAGAAGCTACTGCACAAAGTCAGCTTAAAATTGCTGACTTCGTCAGAGGGATTGTCTAATAGAAGTTACATAGCAACAACAAAAGAATGATAAATATCATTTTCATTAAATTTTCAGGAATAGGAGAAAAAAATCACAATCTTATTTTTTATGGCATCTAAATCACTTTATAGATATTGTACAAAAAAAATCCAAAGTCTTCTGCTGAACTAAAAATTTATATGATATTTTAAATTACTAGCATGAAAAAAAAAACGTTCAAAAGAATATAAATTTCAATCAAGCTAAATTAATGAGATAAATTAAGTTTGTCTCAATGAATTTTAACCCTTTGCACTCAGATTATGCCTTTATTGCTATTGAAGGCAGTGCATCTTTTTGACGCTTTATTCATTTTTCAATTTTACTTGTTAAAAACACCTACAGAATCGTAAGAAGATGCAGATTTTTTTTCAAAGAAATTCGACTTAAAACAGTTATGTACATTTATTTTTCAGAGCAATAAAAAATCTTTGTATTAGGTGAATATCTAATTATTTTAAGTGAAAAGGGTTAAAATACAAATTGACTTAATTTTCGGCTTAGAAGATTAAATTTTTAGAATTATTTACTCTCAATTTCACGTTTGGCAAACGATATGCATATATAAGTTAGGCGTTTTGATACATTCATTAGTTATAAAACAGTAACATTTGGAATACAACATATATAAAGATGATAGATATTTTATAAATATATAATGGGAAAAAATGAATGATGGGATGAAAATGGAATGTACCATCTTTCTATTAGAACAGTACAAACTAAAATGACATTTGATTTCACAAGTGATTTTCTTGATGATTTGGTAAAGGTTACTTATAGTGTGCCCCTTGCCGCGCCAAGGATGCCAAGTCGCCAATAAAGATGGCGGACACTGTAAACAAACACTTTTATGGGTTAGTGACGGTTACGACTTTTCACAATAAAGTGATGGGTTTTTTTAATCGATAAGCATTGTCTTTTTATTATTTTTTTTCAGGCCCGGTGCCTTCAACAGATGCCTCCGGCATCTGTTGAAGGCACCGGGCAGAATTTTTTAACTTAAAAAAACATCCTACAGCTTCGCTATGCCCGGGAGCGGGAAACTAGTAGCTTCGCTAGCACATTGAATATAAGGAATGTGCGGATAACATGAACAGTAAATAATTGAGAAAGAAGAATGGATTTAATTTTAATGGATGCAAAAAGAATGGTTTTAATAGGAAATTTTGAAGACATAATGTACAAACTTGAAGTATTTAATCCAAAAACTCTTCATCCATTTCTGTGGTTCGAAATGTTTTTTCCCATCCCATTCACCTGTCATCCGCTCTTGAATAATTGCCGACATAATAACTAGCGAAGAAAACAAACGATAGAGCTGTGAAAGAATGACGAGAAATGCGAATAATTCTATTGCAGACGGTTTTTAAAGAAAGAAACCAGACGACTTCGTAAAGAAATGAAGCAGACGATCTTGTGAAATCGCATACTGACAATTGAAACGAGTAAATGATTAAATATTTTATATTCGCATTAAAAAGATAATGGAAACTTCTTATTAACTATACAAAAAATATTAATTATAATACAGATAAAAAATATGTAATTGATATTATTTTTAATTTAAGTTTTCAGAAAAGAGTTGAAGCTCATGTACAACTCAACCATTGTAGGAAGAAGTAAACAAAACATCATTAGGGTTACTACAAGAGCTTTGTATTGGGTTGCCATATTGGCGACAAACTCGGGGGCACACTAATGACCATTTTAACCGATGATTTTTTTAATTAGTATATAAGTACAGAATATGATATCAGTAAATTTATACGCATGTTTTTCTTGGAACTGGAAACTTAAAAAAAACTTGAGAGTTGAAAATATAAAAACAATCTGCAAAAACCGTTGTTTAAAATTATTCATCATTAATTTAAATATGTAATAAAGACAAATATATAACTAAATAATTCTTGAAGAATAAATTCTTTTATTTGAAATAGAATTTCCAAAAGAATTTTCATAGACGTCATTTGCAGGTGCTATTTTATTTTTAAAAAAACATCTTATTTATGAAGGAAATATAAGTTGAATTTCAATACATGAATATAGAAAGTGGGACTCTATCAAAAATAATTCAAGTATCATGAAATGCTAAATATGTGAAGTAAATAGCACGAAAAAGATTATTTCACAACAAAGTGAGAACAATGGATATGTCTCAATTTCAAATACAGTATTATTAAGAAAATAACTTTAATGAATGATTTTCAAATGCAGGTTAAAAGTATTCCATATAATGGATGCTTCATTATAAAAAAATAATTTCCCATACGTCACAATTTCATATTTGTTTTTACGTTTTTCAAACATGAAATCCAATATTCTTTAATAATAATATCAAGGAAATTATTGTAAATATCATTGTAAAGGATTTATTTATAAATATTCTAATTATTCCAACGTGTCCAAAAATATTATTACAATAGTTTTGAGCAGTTGTACGACATTCAACAATATATTTTGTGAATATAAATAACAGAATAGAACAAAATAGCAAAGAAAAGCAAATCGTCTGCATTTTAAATTCCTATATTTGTTTAGTAAAATTTTAGAAATTTCCAAATAATCTAAAAATACAATTTCAAGAACAAGATTTGAACTAAATATTTGATTACATGTAGGAAACTAAATACGATTTCATATTTATCTCTTAATTTCACTCTTATTTACGAAAAAAATTACATATCTCTCTAATTTGCTACAAAATATTTCGAATGATTATTCCGAAATTGAGCTCCATGTTTCCTTCGGAAAAGCATAACATAAATGGATGATGCGTAAAGATTTAAAAATCAAATAATTTCGACAAAATAAGTGTTTAAACCCAAATAAGGTAAGTTATATTCTGTTAAATTTCAAATGGATGAATTCATGAAATAATCAACTCTGAAAATATTAGATGAAAATGATTTACCTGATTTCAAATCATTGGAAAATAACATCTGTTATCCGTTCTGTGAAGATTTTTTAATAGTAATTAATTAATAAAAATAAATTTAACAGCTTTTAAAAACACTATTATTTATTTATAAAGTTAGCACTAACGTATTTCCAAAACATTTAATTGATTTATAGTATATCGAAGAAGTAGTGGTAGTAAAGTTGAGCTGATTTTTTTTGGAAAGAGAGCCGGTAAACTGGCATAATAGATAGTGATATTTCAGAAATTGTCATAGGCTAATCTCTTCTTGAACAATAGATGCAGTGATCAAACATCAACTGACACAAAAATGAAGAAAAAAAGAGAAAAGAACGAAAGAAAAGAAACATGAAAGTTAACATAAAAGTAAAATGAAATCTTCGATTTCTTCGAATCTTCGTAAATTTCAAGTTATCATGGGAGAATATTATTATTTTAAGTCATTATTTATCTTAATTAAGTTAAGTACTTAACCAATTTAAATCGGTTTGAAACAATCACAAGACTTCTATATTGATCTCTCTCTCTCTGACTTTATATATATATATATATATATATATATATATATATATATATATAT
>JAOUZG010004540.1:2477287-2497168 GCA_026289955.1 Argiope argentata | reverse complement strand
ATATATATATATATATATATATAGTTTTTTTAATTTTCAATTAAATAAAGTTTTGAAGCTCGATCGATTTTGAGATAAATTAATGACTATAAATTCATAGTTCTATGTCAGCATTTTAAAAACACATCTGTTGTAAAAAAAAAAACCAGACGTAATAATAAAGTAATACTTGTTAAAGCAGGTCAACCTTTTAAAAACGCATCTGCGTTCAAAGGAGTATACAAAATTATATTCAATTCTGGTAAAATCATGTAAAATATTTTTTGTTCGTTAATTTAGAAGACATTAAAACCTCCTAACTAAAACAACATCACGTTATCACATGATAATAAAAACCTTTCTAATATTATTTAAGAGCCAAGTAGAATGTCTTGTAAATAAGATGCGATATTCCAATAATTCAGAAATAATTGTTGTTCACTTCAGTAAGGAATATCGAATTAAGAAATATGAATGATATATAAATGAAATTACTTGCGCTTTATTTGGATGAGAGGAAGCTATATTCAGAATTTTTAGCTTTGGTAATACGATGAAGATGATTCCCTAAGTCGGAATCCTCATGAAACTTCTAAACAGCGTCGAAATAAAGATTATCAATAGATTTTACAAGGACCATATGTAATGTGGATTGAAACCTCGAATCCATAATTTGAGAGTTCCTTGATCGAAATTATTTCAGAAAGCTAGAAGAAGAACATGCACTCACTTAGAATTATTTCAACTTGAGTTTCTTTCTAGAACCAAATTCCAATAAAAAAAAGAACCATTCTTTTTTCAGATTATAATATATAGTACTATGACTTTGAGATGATAGAATAGAGAAATTTGGAAATATGGTTTTTATTTATTCTTGATTATCATCAAACTCTCCGTAATTACAAATAGTTATAAATGAATACATTTCTCTTCGACAAGAAGAATAGAAACAAATATCGTATTTTTCTTAACCAAATGTTAAATAAATATTTGTCTATTTTCTGATACATTAGTAAATAAATTTTATTTCTTCGAGGAACAAATTACTTAATCTCGTAGTCAGATGTCAAATCGTATTTTAAGTTTTTATTATTATTTTAGTCGGCATAGAATCGCTATTGACCCCATATATTAAAAATATCGTTAATTAACTAAAAAAATCAAGAGAATAGCCTTATATACTATTAATTAGAGTTTAATAGAATTTTACATGTAATATGATGCCACAATATAAAGTTTATTTACAAGAACCTTTAATACATGATAATCTTTAAATACAGGATAATATTTCTTAAAATCAGCACCATGTGATGCACAATTGGATCGACATTTTCTCTGAAGATTTTTTTAAAGTCTAATCCATTTTTAAAAAAAAGATTAGTCTTGCTTATTCCGGATAAGAATCCTTGATAATTTTTGGTAGTAGGATATATACATCAAGGAATTAAAAATTATTTCAAAGATTTCAAGGATATTTTAAAGATTTGTTCTACCAGAATCCATTATTTTCTTTCCAAATTTAAAGACAATAAAATTGGAACATGCAATGACAAGCAATAGTTTCAATCTTTCTACATGTTTTCCTTTTTAGATAGTAGTAGATAATGGTGGTTTTTTTTTAATATAGGACATAGAAATTATGAATTTTTAATATTTTGTTAAAACACATGTTGTTACATGCCATCTGATGATGGTTTTCCAACTAATATTTTTATATTAGATGCAATTTCCATCATATCATTATGTAATACTCTAAATTTAATGAAAGATTTCTTGGTAACTTTTGTTACTGATTGTCAGGAAAATTCATATTTAATTATGAACGTTATTTACACATGAGTATCAAAGAAATGTTTACTTTAAGAAAAACTTCAATTTTATCTTAACATACCATTTAATTAACTCCATAAATTCAATTAAAATGCAAAGAAAAAATACCATAAATCTTTTTTTAATATTTTATTTCAATTTTTGAATAAAATTGACTTTCATCGACATTAGCAGGTTACAAAATTGTTGCGTCTTATATTAAACAATCTTATAAACGCCAATGTTGGAACTATATGATTATAACCTTGATAAACAAATGAATTAAATCGTCCAGTTAAATGACGCATAATATTTTGGACATGATTTTTTTTATTTCACCTCATTTAAGAACATTAATTATTCCACATATACTTACGAATGGCCAAGATATAATGCTTTTTTTAAAAATCCATTGCTACTTGGATTTAATCTTCTATGTAAATACCTGAAATTCTGTAATTTGATTTTTAAAAAAGGAAATGCTATTTAAATCTTTTTGAAATTTTTATTTCATTTTTATATAATTATAACCGGCCACTACAAACCGAACCTAAGACACCCGAATTTGTCTGATTGACCGGATCTAAAACTAGGTAAGTTACAAGGTTGGAAATTAAGGTTGAGTCCTAAAGGCCACTGTACATCATTCCCGGGAGAAATACATCCTATCACTGGTAGAAGGCAGCCGATTCTCCAGTATTTCTATAACCACCAGGATGATGAGAACCAACCACAATTGCAGAAGCTTCTCATTCTCAATCTTAGGCTCCACCATCCAGACGGGAGTTAATTCTTGAATAAAATAGTATTCTATTGATATCAGCAGATTACAATTTTGTTGCTTTTGGCATTAAAGAAATTTATAAACGTTAATACACCTGAAAAAACCATTTAATCATCAGCTGAATAGTGAGTATCATATTTTGAATGTGTATTTATATTGCGTTTCACATGAGGGTGTATAAACTCTAGTAGATCTATATGCAAGACATATGAGATTTTTATTAAATTGTCAATAAATATTGAAATATTTTTCATCTGAGCTATGTTGTATGAAGTAGACGCTGCCTATTAAAAAGGTCAGATTACAAGCCTATCGCGCTATATGTTAAAGAAACGTAGGAACTTGAACTGAGCTGACACACTTTTAGGTCTCGTCTATAGGTCACATTTTTAGGTCTCAATTTAATCATCAGATGAATAGTAAATATATAATATTTTGAATATTCATTTTTATTGCATTTCATTTAAGAATATAAATAGCCCACTAGAGCTATATTCAGGACATATGTGTGTGTGTTTTTATGAAACTGCCACTTTGACTTAAATTTCGATTCAAATATTGATATTTTTTATTTGAACATTCCGTTAGGAAGTTGACTTACTCTGCTATCAATTGATTATAAACCTGTTGTTCCTTCCATTAAAGAAACTTATAAACACCAAAGCAGCTGACTCTTTTAGATCTCAATGAACAAATCAGTTGAATCATCAAATTAATAAAACATCATATTTTGGATATGAATTTTATTACATAAAATATAAATATGAATATAAACAACTCAGTAGATTTATAATATATAAGATATATGTGTTTATTATTTATTACTATTTTGACTTATATTTCGATTCAAATGTTGAAATATTTTATTTGAACAGATTTGTATGAAGTAAACGTATTAGACTGTCATTAACAGTAGATTAAAACATTGTTGTATAGTCAAGAAACTTATGAACGTCAATAGAGCTTACATAATATGTCTCGGCGAGTAAATCAATTTAATAATCAGCTAAATAACGCATCATATTTTGGAATGTATTTTTTATTGTATTTTATTTAAGAATATAAATAAGACAGTGCAGCCATATACAACGCATATGTGCTTGTTAATTGCTACTTTAACTTTAATTTCGATCCAAATATTGAAACTTTTTGTCTGAACAATTTTGTATGAATGAAGATGCATTCGATTGATATCAATAGATTATAATCCTGTTGCGCATTCCATTGAAGAAACTTATGAACGTCAATAGAGCTAACATAATATTAGGTCTCGATCAGTAAATCAATTTAATCATCAGCTAAATAACGCTCCATATTTTGGGTAGATATTACATGTAAGAATATAAATATCCTAGTAGAACCATGATGATGATGTCTAGTCTGCTTTTTACCACTGAAAGAGGGGTGAAGTAGCTTCTCAGTGTTTGCACCTCTGAGCACCCGAGAGTAAAAGTCTGACTTCTACCTCATAAGAGGAAGAAACACACACCCAGACGCTTGCACAGCCCTTTTTTACAGGGGGGCAAATTCACACAGATAGAACACAGAAGAACAACTATGCCCGAATCAGGACTCGAACCCGGCATTCACAGAACACGCGGAAGACGCGCTACCTCTGTGCCATAAAGCCAGCTAGTAGAGCCATATACAAGGTATATGTGTCGTTTTTATAGTAACTGCTACTTTGACTTACACTCAGATTCAAATATTGAAATCTTTTGTCTCAACAATTTTTCATGAAGTAGACATTATATTGATTTCAGAAGATTATAAACCTGTTACGCATTTCCATTAAAGAAACTTATGAATGTCGATACAGCTGATACATTTTTAGGTCTCGATAAACAAATTCAATTTAATCATCAAATCAATAACACCATATTTTGGATATGTAATTTTATGGCATAAAAATATATATACGAATTTAAACCCAGTCGATATATAATATACAAAATATATATGTGTATTATTTATTGATAATTTAACATAAATTTCCGAACCAAATAATAATTTTTTGTCATGTATGAAGTAGATATATTCATTTGATGTCAAAAGAATACAAGGCTGTTGTGCTTTCCATTACAGAAACTTTTGAACGTCAATACAGCTGACATATTTTTATGTCTCGATGAACAAATCAATATAATCATCAGTTTAACCACTTGATATACGAATTTATTTAACTTTCTAATTAGATAACTCATCCTATTTTGGTAATTTATTGCTAATTTGATTTTTTTAAATAATATATAGGGCATTTGGGATACCAAATCGTTTCATATTGATTTTTTAGTATTTAAATACTTAATTCTGTGGCTTAATTGCAGACTTGAAAATAAAAATTCAGTAATTCGATGCGCGTGTCAGACACGACATTGTTTGCGAAGTTGTTAAAAATACATCAGGTTTCGGATATTTATTTTTATGGCATAAAATACAAATAATAATATGAACAATACAGTAGAGATATAATATGCAAAACATAATACATTTTATTAATTGTTACTTTCATTCAAATTTCGTTTCAAATAATCTAATTTTTGTCTCAACAATCTTGTCTGAAGCAGATGTATTCGATTGATATCGTCAGATTATAAGCCTGTTGCGTCTAGAACATGAAGGCAGACATCTTACGTTACTATTTTTCATGTCAGCTAAAAGAGATGATTTATGTGTCTCCTCGTCTGGCGTGATCGATCTCCTCTAATCGAACCACGAGTGAAGATTTACAATGGTATTACTCCATGAAAATTTGATAAATGATGCCATCTCTAAAAATCATCAGAAATATTGAATTTCTCCTCTAATGTGCCTCTGACCATCCGGTTCCATCCGGTTTTATGTTAGACGCTTTTTGAAGCCTCAATTCATTTCATTTCTTACGTGGACAAAATAAATTCTTCCTCTGAAAGCATATCCACATATGAATCACGTTTTGAGGAAGAGAAATCACCTCAACTCTTCTTTTTTGAAAAAAAGAAAAGAAAAAAGCATATAATAAAGAAAAAGAAAAAGTCCTCTCCCCCCACCCCTCCAGCTTTAGTGGTAGAGCACTTCAGGTAAACAAGCTTTGTCGAACTTTATTTTTTTCTAAAGATAAACCAGAATATTGGATCATGTTTATGTTTTTCTCGAAATCGTGTAAAAATAGATGTGCTCGCCCGTTCAAGTTATTTCCAAAAAATGAAAATATGATTCACTCTTCGATTTGAAATTTGTTTTTTTGAATAAATTTCCAAAGTATTGAAGTGTAATTTCCAAAATCTCATATTTTATGAATGGATCTTACGTGAAGAAATCCTGCATGGCATTTTCGGCTTTTAAAATATTGCCAATCTTTTTTTTTTGGGTAATGTAAGTATTTATAGAGCTTTGAAAAATTCATATTTAAATGAATAAATATATTATGTAATGTCATAAAAAGATTTGAAATGAATTTAAAATGCAAAAGTTATGTTTGTCTTAAAAATAATGTCTCTATAGACAGATGATAATATATAGGATCAAGAATTATTGGTTGGATGTGATTTCTGTTGAAGATTATTTGTCTTTAATGGCCTCTTCGACATGAATGAAATATTAGGAAAAAAATGGGGATGGGGTGAGATAAAAACATAAAGCATTTTCAACTTATTTGTTAAATTCAAATATAATAATAATAAAATATGATTAACACAGTAAGATATCTCAAATAGTATTTTTATAAATGACAAAAATGAAGCATTTGTTAATTTTATCATATCAAAATCTTAGAACATTTCGAAGAAATTAAAAAAAAGAATATTATTTGTTGCCACCGTGTTGGATTATGAAACCATCCTAAACATTAAATTTCCATAACTTTTTTACATGGCTTGGACTCGGTCCTCTGGTGCAACTGAACCGACCATTGACTGGAAATGGTTATTTCAGCTGCATGCAGATCACTTGCAGCCATTCATGGACTTCACGTACCCACTCAACGATGGGATTTTTATGGATGACAATGCGCCATGTCACCGGACCAGAACTGTTCGCGATTGGTTTGAAGAACATTCCGGACAATTCCAGCGCATGATCTGGCCACCTAGATCGCCCGATAAGAATCCCATCGAGCATTTATGGGACATCATCGAAAGGTCCGTTCGTGCCCAAACTCCTGAACCATCCACACTTTCACAATTAAGGACTCTATACAGACAGCATGGCTGAATATTCCTGCAGAGGACTTCTAACGACTTGTGGACTCCATGACACGTCAAGTTGTTGCACTTCGCCGAACAAAAGGAGGACCGACACGATATTAACAGTCATATCATGACTTTTATCACTTCAGTGTAACTCTACACAAGTATTAGTATAATTATTCTGCAATATTCTACCAAGAATTTACATCCGTACCAATTCAGCCTACTGAATTTTTCTCCTCTGGCTAGGTGAATAAAAATTATATTCCTAATTTACGTCAGATTAAAAAAATTAAGATTGAAAATAATAATACCGACATAATTATAGAAAATTTAAATTAAATCTACAAAATATTTCAATATAAAGAAATTGGAAAAATATTTGGATACTTAATAAATTCAATTTATTCTAATTTTGTAAATGAATTACTTTCTAATTGCCTAAATTTAAATTTCGAAAGAAAAGAAATGCTGTAACAGAGAATTTCAATAAAATTAATCTTTCGAAATCGTATAATTTCGGAATACATTTCCACGCTTCCAATTCCTTATTCTCCAAAATTTTTATTATCGTTGAGCTTTACATTGATGTCTAATATCTTTGCGATACAAATCATGGATTTAGCATCGATTATTTTTAAAACATCTGAAATAAAATCTAATATATAATCAGAAAAAAAAATAAGCCGTTGAATGCTTTTTACATAGAAAAGAACTTTTATATTTATCTATAAATATCTCTCCTTGGGGGCACCTCGAAAAAAAGATGAGATACTTCATGGTGTTTGTATCTCACCATCCTCGAGGGTACATAAATTGGTGGGGGTCTGACTCCTCCCATCGATGATAAAACGTTTTGCCTACGGAAAAGGTTGTACTGTGGCCGGTAATGGCCTTAGGACTCAATCACAGCTCCCGCCAATGTTGCTATTATGGCGTTCCAGTCATTCAGTTTTATGGTTTATCTGTGTGCCTTTGGCCATGTCGGAGAGTCAATGATAAAACTATCCATACATATTCTTATATAATCATTGTTGCAACATCCTTAATTTTTCTGAGTTACAAGTTAATTTATATTTTTAAAATATTGAACGAATTGTAAGAATGATAAGTTCGTAGAGTTAATGTAACTCGATAATTCATTCGTAATTGAAAACATTTGCTGTCTTTTCGAAGGATTTTTACTCAGATTATTCTATCGAAAATTATTTGTGATAATGCTCTTATGTTAAATCCATTTTTCTCAATTGCACATTATTACTATTTTTGCCACTGAAATTTTCAGTGACTCAAATCTAAGCACGCACTACAAAATACAAGATAATACCACTTTTTTTTCACTTCTATACAATTTTCTATAGATTGGCAAAGCCTTATTTACAAATTATTTTCTAGCGCTTGAACCAAATTCAGTTATGCTGGACCAAACACATGAATAACATTTATGATAAGGAAACCTAAATATATCCCGTCAGCAACTCAAAGATAACCCCCGATTCTCTTATCCAGAGCGTGTTTTTTTATGCAGCCACTAGGGTCACTACTTATCCAAGTACCTTTTGACACCATCGCATTGCCCAGTCGAAAGCATTTTATCATCCTCTTACCCTAACCATGATAAGTTTTTAGCAGCTTTAAAAAAGTTAGTAGGCAGGAAGTGGCATCAAACATTGCTTAATAGAGGGGAATCTTTCGCCAGGAGATCATCTAATGGTTCAGCGTTGTATAATCCACGAATAAAAGCTGATGTATTTTATTTTTCTTAGAAATTCCCGCAATGCATAAGATTTTTTTTTCTAACTAAGAAATATTATATTCACACTTGAAATAAGAATTTAGAAGTACAGAAATGTCATGCAAATTATTTAATGGAAATGATCTAATGCAGTATTCTTTTTTTTTTTTTGCACGTGAAAATGTCCAGGATTATATAAAATTTAATGAAATGGAAACTTACTAGGTTTGATCTATACTTAAATTTCCAAGTAGATATTTCTTCGGAATGTTTGTTTAAAATTGATTGCAAAATTTTTATAATACATAAAAATATGCGAGCCATTTAAAAACATGCTTAAAATTTAATAAAAAAATTTGCGAACACTACTTTTTATAAGACAAAATCAGACCATACGTTTTATATAGTGATATCAATCCATAAGATATTATATGGCGAAATAAGATATTAAAAGTTTTGACAAGTTTGAAATCTATTGCAAAATCTTTAACGAAACTATAAACAAGAAAGCAAGCTAGTATTACAGTGCAATTTAAATCTAAGCCATGATTAAAATTTCAAATCTCAAGCTCTAAGAAAAGAAGCAAGAAGCAAATCTAGTTTAAAATCGAATGAAATATTTGTATGGAGCAGACAAATCGACAGGCAAGAAAGAGACAGTAAAATGTATTGAAATATATATGCTTGTTTGCCTGTACATCTGTCTGATTACCAAAAATGTAAATTCAAAATGGCTGGTAGCAATTTTCATTTTATGCTAATTTTAAATGTTTCCAGCTCACAAAAGTATTTTTTATAAATATATTTTATTAAGTAATTTTAAAGATTTTGATAAATTCTTAAGACTTATTTAAATTATTCGAAATAGAATTATTTGTGTTTTCCCATGCATTCTTCACTCCGAGCAATAAAATTTGAAGAGGGTGTGTGAAAAGAAATCTATCCAATCAAATTTCAAGAGAATATTCACAAACTTTGTAGTAAATTTATAATGTCATTTATATACTGAATAAAGTATGATATAGTATCTATTACAAAGATCTGTAGTATCTATAGTATATATAACAAAGATCTATAGTATCTGTTACAAAGATCTGCAGTATCTATAGTATCTATTACAAAAATCTGTAGTATCTATAGTATATATAACAAATATCTATATTATATATTACGAAGATTTGCAGTATCTATAGTATCTATTACAAAGATCTGCAGTATATATAGTATATATTACAAAGATCTGCAGTATCTATAGTATATATTACGAAGATTTTCAGTATCTATAGTATCTATTACAAAGATCTGCAGTATATATAGTATATATTACAAAGATCTGCAGTATATATAGTATCTATTACAAAGATCTGCAGTATCTATTACAAAGATCTGTAGTATATATAGTACCTATTACAAAGACCTGTAGTATCTATAGTATATGTTACAAAAATAGAAATGCACTGTTTGTTATAATTTATAGAAATTACTGATTCATTTACTAGAAAAACATAAAAGAAGAAAAAAATATTTTCCTTCTTTAATGGAGCAATATTATTAATAAATAAGACTGTCTAAGGATTTCATTTTCTGTTTAATTCCTTTATGTGGTAAATAAAAAAGGAGCATAAATTATCCTCCTTTTTTATATATAAAGTCGTAATAGTATAAAAAACAATCCATACATTCAAGTTTTCGTACCTATTTAATTATATGAAGGAGGTCACCAAAGAGATGCTTCATAAAATTTCACGTATAAATCAACCGTTGGAATATAAAAGACTGTCGTGAAAAATAAATCAATGAGCTTATGTTCCCTTACTTCTGTTTTGAATTCGAGGTTAATACATTCACGTCACTATTAAAGAGTAAAATTTCATTAAATGCATCAAAAAATAAACTCATAAAGTAAAAATGCAGGTATGTCTTCAATGGTTCAGTTATAAGTGGTCTTAAGGCTTATATTTAATATGAGTCTAGATATTTTAGAATTTACTTTTATAATTTCTGAATGCCCTATAAAAGATTTTCTAAAAATTCAGGCTTCTAATAAGTGTTATGTAAATGATGTACCGTGTATCACGATTCTATTTTCATTAAAAATTTCAACAGTACGGTTGACAAATAGTTTTTTAATATTTCAACTTTTATAACAAAACAAATTTTTCATAAATAAGGATTCAAAAAAACTTTGAAGCTATGGCTATTTGACAACTGATAATTCCCATTACATAGAGGAGCTCTTCGCGAATATCATAGATAATGATTTTGCAATCTGCGGATTAATTCTATTTTTCTGCAACTAATGATATTGTGATAGCAATGATTACGAAATAAATCATTCATGGTATGAATTAAAATATTTTTGGAACAATAATAGTTAGTTATTTAATAAAAATGAGCACTTCAACAATTTTATTCAGATGCATGGCCAATATTGATAGAATGCTAATGAAAATTCCCACTGTACTAGCTTGAGCTGAATTGTACAATTGTAAGAGTATCATTTTCCCTCTTATCGGATTTTATTCCATTAGATTTCATTTAATTAGTTATATACATTAAACTTCTATAATTCAAAGTTATTGATGGCACATAAATTGAGGGCATTTCTTGGAAAGGAATACTGTTCGTACATATAGTTGCCATAACGCATTTTATATTAAGTCCGTTTTTTAATTATATCATTAAACTTTATCAGTGATATCTGACAATAATGATAAGTTACCCCAATATTCTATAATTTTATTAATGGTTGTCGAAATATAACTTTGATTACCTTTTTTAAATTTAATATTGTTATCTTTCAAAACATTTTACACATTTCAGATTTTCATCAAATTAGGACTTGTATGCAAGGTGTTTCAAAATTGCGTTTACAAACTTTTCGTATTAAGTTGAATTTGTATTAAGATGAAGAGTATGGAAAAATTGAGTCGAAATATCTATAAAAAGGTTATTTTTGCAATAGAAAATGGAAGCAAAAGTACAAAGGAAGACCTCTAATAAAAGTGACAGGGAATTAACCACCTAGTGACACAATATAATTTTACCAATTACTACATTTAATTCAAGAGTAGGTAAATCGAATTATTATGCATATCATTCCGATTATATATGCATATATATATAAAAGCACTTAATAGCCACCGACAGAGTGGAATTCTCTTCTGTGAAACTACTTTAAAAGAACACATGGTGCGTTTAAGATTCTTTTATAGATAAGGATTTTTTTAAATCTTTGCTGTAGACCTCATACATTCCTGAACTCGGAGTTAATTGACCTCGAATGAAGTAAGGGAAAAGAACGTTAAAAGAGATGTTCGAACCCTGGTCTTCTAATGCGATACATAAGTGGACTGCTATCATTCGTAAAGTTAAGTTGTTATACTAACTTCAATTATAGTCAATTACTTACTGGAATATATATATATATATATATATATATATATATATATATATATATATATATATATATATGTGTGTGTGTGTGTGTGTGGGTGGGTGTGTCTGTGTGTGTGGGTGTGTATTAAAGGTTTCTGTCAAAGAATATAAAAATTATTGAAATTTAAGAAAAAATACCCTAATTATTGAATGAAGTAATATAATTATATATATTAAATAATGTTACCAAAAACATACAAACAATTACAAACACACTACGCTTTTCAGACAACATATTCCATTCGGAATAATTTTTATTTGCCTTATCTTTCTTATAAAGTACGTAAAGTTGTTTTAAAACATCCTGTATCTATTGATTTTTGTATTTTAAGCATCCAAGAAAGAAGAAATTAAAAAAAGACCAATGGATGTACACGAACAGGTTATTTCCCAGAAGAATCGATTAGTCTGTAAGCCTCGTATTAATCTCTTGACTTTCTTCTTTACAAATATAGAATAAAAAGAAAGGGGCGTTAGATTTGGAAGAATCTTAAACAGTTCTAGTTCTGTTATGCGATAAGAATTACAAACAGAAAAGTTCTCAGAAAGCAACAGCTGCCACTATTTTAAATAATCTTTCCTGTATTAATGTCAATTTGTTTCTGATTACCTCATTTATATGCGGCATGCGTCGATTCTTTAAACGCATTATTAGTTTTGAACAAACGTTTGAGGTTAAATATGGAGGTTGCTTGTTCGGAAAACTCACGTATCGACTTTTTTCGTAACGTGATGTGTGTTGAAATTAGTTCTTTCTAAAATATGCCAGTTCTGTAAAATAGTTTGGATTAACATTTCAAACGTTCCTTTGGGAATTACTCTACTTTTTACGCCATGTATGTAATTGTAAGTCTTTGGATATTGCTTTCTTACAAAGAATAATTTGAATTTCTATTCAAATTATTTGTAGAAATAATTCTAGAATTTGGGAACAAAATTCTACTTTAAATAAAACTACTATAATTCTATTTAAATAAAATCTACTGCCTATACTAATCTACTATAAATACTTAACTTACTTTTTGATTAAAAAGTGATTAAAAATGTTTGTTTTTAAGTTTATATATTTCTGAGGACAACAGATTATTTAATTACATTTTTAGTATTTAATCTTCATCTATTCAAATAATTTATTTTTGTTTTAATTTAATATTAATTAAATCCCTGATAATGAGAAATCTAAGAAATATATTTAGGCGCATTTTTTGGATTATTTATAACAATGCATTATAAATATATAACTATTACAAATTATAAAAATACAGGTAAACGCAAATTTTAGTAGAGAAAATTAATTTTATTAAATAAATAAGATTTCGGGAAATTTATTCATGTTACTTTAGAAATTTTTAGTATAATTTTATTAGAATTTTTTGCATGATTTATTCTTTTGATTAGTATTTTTCGCTATAACTTTGTATTTAGATTTTTTCCCAGTACTTTTTTTCTTGTGCATGGAATTAGCATTAAATAAGTATTATGTTAATCTAATTAGTTTATAGAGAATTAGGAAATCAGCTTTCCCGCATTAAATGAATCAGAAAATTAATTAGATAAGGTAAATTAGGAAAGTTGATTTTTATGCTTTTCATAAGCAATTCAATTAAAAATATAAAACCTTAGCAAATAAAATCACTAAATTATCGTAAAGAAATCAAGGAAAGTGATACTTTAATAAATAAAACTTTTATTCTAAGAATTGTTTCAAATTTTAACGAAGGAATAATTACAAAAGTTAAATTTAGAAACCAACGTTTTTTGCTTATCGTTGTCATAGTCAACAAAGAAACGATACAAAACTAAAGTAACCTAGAAAGCGAATAAAAATTTAGTTTTAAAAAGATTAATTCAAAAGGTGAAAAGATAAACAGAAATTTACATTACTTACTGAATTTTATTTGTTTGTAATTTTTAATAATGCAAAATTTTTCTAAAGTACTGACAATATTTAAAAAAAAATTAAACAGCAAGAGCATTAGACCCCCCCCCCCCTATTAGATAAAAAATACACAGAGTAATTCTTTCTTAGAATTGTTGAAGTTATTTTAGTATTTACTTGCTATTTAGTGCTATAAAATCACATTTTTAATTTGAGTTTAGTTATGCTATCATACAGTTTGAAATCGATTTTAGGGTTGGTTTGGAAGATGCTTCATAATGTTGAATAGAGATGATAGATGACGGGGACGGCGCATGAATTATCACCATATCCATAAGAGAACGTTAAGTACGCAAAATCAGATTTAATGAACTTCAACCTCATATACCTGGCGAATCTTTAAAGAATTTAAGTTTCGAAATTAGAACCTACAGTTCCAAGACGTTAGACAACGTTTTATGACTAATTCAATACGGGTCTATATAGCACTTCAAAAACACTTTAAGTGGACAATTATAAATCTTACAGATAATGGCATAGTAAAAATTAATGGATTCAAGGAAAAAGTGTAATTCCTTTATTCTGTTTTTCCAGTCAAATTAAATATTAAATATGAAGTATAAAGATTGAATCGTTGCATTTGATGAAGAAATAATTTAAGTTATTTACATTTTTCCTCCCTGCTATGTTATTTTACAGTATGTTCTACTATTCTTCTCTTTATTGAAATGTTGGTAGAATAATGTCGATGAAATAGAATTAACCAAAAGTGATATTTCTCACATAATACAACTTTCATTATTTGCATTTATTTTTGAAGAAATAAAAATATATTTAAAGTGGAAATCATTCATTTACTAAAAACTGTTATCGGTTTTTCTAATTTACGTTTTAATTTCCCTTGAAAAACGTTTTTAAATTTATGTTTGAGAAAATGAGATTCTGTTATCGTTTTTTCATCAATTATTGACGCATAAAAATTCTGAGTCTTTTTTGTTAAATAGTAGTTTAATATTTCAATATTTTCTACATTTAATTTCTATTTATTCAACGTAAACACAAGACATTTTAAAAGTCTGATTGTTTTATGAATTAATTTATATTAATTTTATTAGGTATACTTTCAATATAGTTTATAATAAATGCATAGTTTAGCAGACCAAAGTCTCACATTTTTTATTTACCTCTATCAAGTTTGGAAAAATTGATTTTTGCAATCAGTTTTCCATATAGGTTTTGATGCAATAAAATTGGGAAATGTTGGATCATTTTGTGTTCCCAGCATTTCAAACCATTCAGAATTTCATATTTTGTAATTCAAATTAAATAAATAACATATTGATAACATTTAATGTTATTATTCTATAAAATTCACAAAAAATAAATTTTTAAAAACTTTAATTTGAAAAGTTACAATCAGAATTAATAAAAAGAAAAGTTTTTTTTTTCAAAAATATAACATTTAAAAAATTAACAAAAATATTTTTTTAAATAAAGATTTTGGGAGTAAAATCAAACTTATTAATTCTCACCACTAGAATTTCCGGTTTCAATTGGACACCTGAGTCTGTTTAGTATGTTCTTATATCTGCATTTTTGCAGGGGATTTATAAAATTTCACGACTTTTAATTATTTTCCATGGTGACATAGAAATTTCTTTTGTTGTTGATTAATTCGGCTCGATTTTGCAACTAAATATACCTAGAATGCCTCCTGGTTTTCAAGGCAATTGTTGTTATAAAAGCAATTTATTATTATAAATAGCTGTCGTTCAACAAGCGTTAGTTCACTAAGTAAAACACACTTCCCAAAGTACTATCGCATATTTGTTTGGTTTTGAATGCAGTGTTATTGGGTTCACAGCGGAAGTGAATCAATTACGCAAAAATTGCTGTGTCTAATTGTTTCTTTACATAGCATTTGCTTATCTACTCATTAAAAAAAACATTCGATTTTCGAACCTTGCGCAGAGCAGACACCCAGAAACGATGGCTCGTTGGAAAGGTATGTGCCCTTATGAAATTGCTAATTTGTTATGAAAGCCTTCTGAGAATGAATCGGATAATGGTGAACTGTATTTTTCAAATTTAGTCTCCGATAAAAACTTAAGATCGCGTTAAAGTGACAGGGCGAAGAATCTGATTCAAGTGCGGATGAGATTTATAATATTCTCGTAATAAATACTAGGTGTAAACGAATTATAAATTTAGTAAAATGCAAAAAGTGTAAAATTAATTAGTGTAATGGAAATACAATTTAAAATATGAGTGTATATTGCATGAAAATGATGTGCGGAAAATGTACAAGAAAAATTTAAAATTTTAGCCTTTCTTTTTCTCCTTGAGCAGAGCCCTCTTGTAGCCCCTCTTTGTGGTATTTTGCAGAAGACAATGAGTTGAACACCAGACCTGCCCCCTGAAGTCGACCTTTTCCCATTCGCCACTCTTGAACCGACACCGACTGTTTTCGGCTGGAAACCGTGAAAACCCTCTATCATACTGTTCTTTAACCTAATTTTCTATCTGCATCTGTATTTCAGATTTTTGTAGCGTTGTTGTGTTTCTGAAGATTAAAAATGATGTATTAAAAACCGGACAATTCCTTAGAAAACCACAACACACCATTATAATATCACATTATCAGTTGCAAATGTGTTACGTATAAAGCAGTGTGCGTAAAAACGATAAATAAAATTAAAAAAAACTTGCATTCACCCAAAAAATACATGATATACTAGAATTTATGCTTATTATCATAATACTTTTGAATATTGTTATTTTATTCTATATTTTGCGAAAGTGTTTTATGATATAAAGGGTAATATTATGTGATAATAACGTAATATTTAAAAATAAGTTTTAAAACTACACCTTACTGAACACTAGTTCCCGCAATTATTTAGGTATCCAAAATTATTTTATATATTTTATATAGCGGTGTAAAAACGACACCGATCAGTATTTAAGAACAATTGAAATCCCGGACTTTCTAGTGTTACCAATCTGACTAAAATACTACAAGAAAAAAAAATGCCAAATAATTTTAGAAATGGGAATAAAATAATAACAAATAATTTTTTAATTACAGTTTCCTTATCTAGCTAGTATGATAAGGCTCCTTTAGTAACTTTCAAGTTTCTATTGCTATAATTTCTGATTAAAAAATAATTTCTCATTTCTAATGCACTATTAATAACATGTTTTGAAGAGTATTTTTTATTTTTATTACTTTATTTTCTCTTTTCATTCTTTGAATGGAAAATAACTGTATATACTTTTTTTACTTTCTAAAGATAGTTTCTTTAAATCTTTCCAGTAAAATATTTTTAAAACAAGAATATATATGCTGAACATATTTCTCATTTTCATTTGATGATACTTTTTATTTTATTCAATGCTTTGAAGTTTTTTTTTCTGAACAGGATTTGAATTTGATTTCCAGAGTCAAAAAAAGAGCTTACTTTTTTTGCGGAGCTAAAATTAGAATTTATTACTGTTCGTTTAATTTTAGCATGGTGTTTTCGTGTTTAGAAATGAAATTTTACATCTTAAAAAAACAAATAATGTGAAATTTTTCAAGTTCTCAGAACATGGTTGGCATTAAAACGAATAAAATTGAGTTTACGAAATAAATGAATAAAATTTATTCAACTCTTAATTAAAAGGCTGTTTACCACGAAAAGAGGAATGTGTTTCACTCCTATTTTTAGAAGATTCAACATACGTTTCATTTTACTAGAAAATACGTTGAAAACATCTTATTTCACTGAAATTCTACGAAACAAAAATATAAATATGAATAATTTAAATTTTTGAGAATTTCATTTCAGCATTTTCTACATGTTTTAGCTTTTTTTTGGGGGGGGGGGTTCTGACATATAAACACTTTGTTTACCAACAAGTTTACCACAAGGCTTACAGATGTCAGTCATTTCATAATTAACAGTAGAATAAATTTTAAATATAAAGGCATAGGCACAAAATCAAAGAAAAATGAGGGGGAGAGCAAATACTCAAAAATACACAAAGTAAATACATAGAATTGCTCAGATACTTATAGAAACACAAAGTGGTTTAATTACGAAAGTAACAACACTAGAAAATCTAATAAATAGCAACGTTATTTGAATAAAATACTATTTCTGTTTTTCATTTCCTTTATTTTCCTAAATTCCCTATTCACAAAAATAAAAATCTTGAATTGCTGTAAATCGAAATCATACATCATTGAGTATTTTCTAGAAATATTCTACTGCATGGAAGAAGAATTTGTTTACAAAAATATTGTACATATTAATAAATTCTCATAATTTCAGTATAGTTTTAAAATGTTAAATTCAATAATATGTTATATTTCTCTTGTTAAAAATAATTAAACAGATAACTATCAGAATATTCCATATTGAAAAATTTCTGAATTCTACACAAGAATTTAGATTTAAATTTTATTCATTCGAAATAATGATGGCATGCATATTGTTTCACTGTACAGCCTTGAATGCATGTGCCTGGTATTTTAAAAGATAAACAATTATCTTGAGACAATCAATCATTCGATCAAAATCCATTTAAGCTTTTACAATCAAATTAATTTTAATTTCAAACGGAATTTTATTATTTTTATTATTTAAGAGAATATATTATTAGAAAAATTAATAATTTAGTTTTAAATTATATTCTTTTAATTCCTGGCTGAATCAATGATTTTTGTCTTACCACCACTTATTTTTACAAATCAGAATGAACATTTATATGATAACTCAATTCATGAAGATTCAATATGTAAAGGTGTTTTTCATTTATAAAAATGCCGATTCAATAAAACATTTGTAGTAATAACAATTGCAGTAACTCTGAATTTTCCACTGAAATCATCAGAAAGTTATAGATAAAATATTTCTTACATTATGGAATAGTCTAATAAAATCAATTTATCTGATGGTTCAAAGCAGGAGAAATTCAAAAATCGCTTCCAATTTTTGATCTCGCTGCACCAATAACTTTTCTTCTAATGAGGTCACAGATGGTGCACTAATGAAATATTCTTTTTAGAAGCAAAAGGTATAGACACTGAAGCATAAAAATCATAAGAAATTCTCTCTCCAGCCACGTCTAACTAATCAGTCTGGGCTTTTATCAAGATGCATATATTTTTAATTTTCTTGCCGGTTTTGTTAGGTAGATCGATGGGTCGTTTAATTACCGATGAAGTAGGATAAGAATACGTGACAACATATTTACAGGTAAGTAAACATAACTGGATTTCTAACCACTTCAGAAAGAAGAAGAGTGTTTTCCTGCTCGTTGTAATTTCAGTATTAAAAGTGTATATTTGTATTTTAGATGTATTGGGAAGGTTAAATAAAATAAATGAAATTATTTGGGATCAAAAGTGAAATATAATTAAAATAATAAAGATTCATCAAAATTCTTTTCACAATAATGTTTTAATAAGTTAGTTTGCTCTTAACCGAAATTTTACGATTCTTAAGAAAGATAATGTCAGTTTAAACAGATTAAAAAACAATGCAATTTTATTGAATGTTTGTTTAAACAGAGAAAAGAACGATACTATTTTAGTCAATGTCTGTTTAAAATGATTAAAGAACAATGTATTTTTAGTCAACGTATGTTTAAACAGATTATAGAACAATGCTACTTTAGTCAGTGTCTGTCTAAAATGATTAAAACTTTGCGCTCCAAAAAATAATTAGATGCAAAATTATTCACCTAATACAAAGATTTGTGTATTGCTATGAAAAATGTATAAACATAATTCTTTTAAGCCGAATTTCTTTAAAAAATTAATCTACATCTTTTAATCATTATGTGGGCATTTTTAACAATTAAGTTTGAAAAATAAATAAATAAAACGTCAAAATGATGCACAATCTTGAATTGTGAGTCAAAGACACCACCAATGTCTTTTTGGATTATGTTCCTTTAAACAGACTAAAGAAGAATATCTTTTTAGTTAATGTCTGTTTAAACGTATTAAAGAACCATGTATTTTCAGTCAATGTCTGTTTCAACATATTAAAGAACAATGTCTTTTTAGTCAATGCCTGTTTCAACATATTAAAGAACAATG
>JAOUZG010004540.1:2453578-2477277 GCA_026289955.1 Argiope argentata | reverse complement strand
CTTTTTAGTCAATGTCTGTTTCAACATATTAAAGAACAATGTCTTTTTAGTCAATTTAGACAGATTAATGAACAAACTATTCCGGAATAGAAAAAAAGAAACTATACAGTGCCATTATAGTGTCTATGTAGTAGTATCGTACTATGAATTATTAATATATTGCACTATTTTGCTGTTAACAGCAGTTCTACAATTCTGAAAACTTTTTGCTTCTTAATGAATGCCCAATTTATTTAGATCAAAGAAGAAACTGATGATTAAAAGCATAAGAAACACGATGAAGTATTTTCAAATTAAAAAGATTATTTTAACGTTTTTTTTTAAATTTCGGATCTAAAGATTATTCTAAACAGAATGGTGAAAGAAATGATTTCTTTGTTGTTTTTCTTTTATTTTGTTTGGTATTTTTATAATTTACCTGTCAAAACAGCCATCAGACAATGAAACTCAGCAATATGACACCCTGCTCATATAGAAAAAAAATTGGAAAATGGAATCCCCTACTAATATCGCTTATTTTTCTAATACAGGGATATTATGCATCAATTAATATTTCCTTTGATCATAAAAGTTGTAATTTTAAATAATTTGTCAGGAAATCAAGGGAAATAAAATTCCCTTACTGATATCAGTTACTTTTTATAATAGAGGAGCATATAACGCATCAATAAATTTGTACATTGTTCATAATAATTTACATTTATAATCATGTTTGACTAATGTGCTCCGGAATTCAGGAAAAAAATTTCTCTTAATAGCAGGTTTTTTTCCCAATAGAAGTACATATGATAAATCACATTTTTGTGTATTCATAAGAATTTAATTTTGTAACAAAGTTCAACTAATCTGTTTGGATTTTTATCAATCTTAAAATAGTTTTATTGTATTTCCTGTTGTATTCTCAATATTGAGGGATTATTTATTTTTTATTTATCCCCACATAACAATAATTATTATTTTAATCACCTAAAACTGAATAATAGCTTTTTTTATATTAGCTGTAATTTCAGTTTCAAAAAAATGTTTTTTAAGCCTTCCATTTCACTGTAGATATTCAACTGAATACCATTAATCAAAAAATAAAACGAAATCAAATGCATAATAAGAAGTTTCCTGAAATTACTTTCTTTCGTATTTATTGATCTAACCATTTGAATTACTACTAACTGAATTCCTGTGACTCTTAATGTTTTTTGCATCTTAATTAATCTCCACTGAATCAAGACTTAGAGATCATTGTGGAGATTAAACTAAATGCAATCAATCAAATAAGAAAAGGAAATCAAATGCATAATAAAAAGTTTCCTGAAATTATTTCCTTTCGTATTTATTTATCTAAACTTTTGAATTACTACTAACTGAATTTCTGTGGCTCTTAATGTTTTTGCTTCTTAATTAATGTCTACTGAATCAATAATTATTGTTCATTGTGGAGATTACTCTAAATACAATCAATCAAATAAATAAAGGAAATCAAATGCATAGTAAAAGGTTTCCTGAAATTATGCTATTTCGTATTTATTTATCTAACTATTTGAATTACTACAAACTTAATTTCTGTGACTCTTAAGGTTTTTTGCTTCATAATCAGTGTCCACTGTATCAAGATTTACAGTTCATTGAGGAAATACAATCAATTAAAAATGAAAAGGAAATCAAATACATGATAAAAAGTTTCCTGAAATTATTTCCTTTCGTATTCACTTATCTAAATATTTGAATTAATACTAACTGAATTTTCTCTTAATGTTTTCTGCTTCTTAATTAATGTCCACTGAATCAAGACTTCCAGTTTATTGTGGAGATTAAACTAAATACAATCAATTAAAAATATAAGGAAATCAAATGCTTAATAAGCAGTTTCCTGAAATAATTTCATTTCGTATTTATTTATCAAATCATTTGAATTACTACTAACCAAATTTCTGTGGCTCTTAAGGTGTTTTGCTTCTTAATTAATGCCCACTGTATCAAGATTTACAGTACATTGTGTAAATGAAACTAAATACGATCAATCAAAAAAGAAAAGGAAAACAAATGCATAATAAAAAGTTTCCTGAAATTATTTCCTTTCATATTCATTTATCGAACCATTTGAATTACTACTAACTGAATTTCTGTGACTCTTAATGTTTTTTTTTGCTTCTTAATTAATGGATATTAAAAATATAATAAATAAAATAAGTAAAGGAAATCAAATGCATCATAAAAAGTTTCCTGAAATTATTTCCTTTCGTTTTTATTTATCTAACCCTTTAAATTACTAATAACTGAATTTCTGTGGCTCTTAATACTTTTTTCTTCTTTATTAATGTCCACTGAATCAGATCAACAACCAAAATGTTGATCACCGACACAGAAAAAAGACACTACGTATCTAATCTTCCTTTTCTCATCTCCTAAACTCTAGTTATTCATTGACATCCGAAACTCGATGAAGTAAATGACGAAAAGATAATTACAAACAAAACGATAAAAGGAACGAATCCAATGCTCTTTTTTTCTTTATATCCTTTCAGTAATCTTATAAGTTACCTGTCAAGCTGACCGCCAGATAACGGAGCTCAGCAATCTGATCCCCACCGACATTCCCAGATAGAAAGAGTCGGAAAATAAACTCCACCCTGGCTGTGGGAAAAATAGAACAATAATAAGACGGGTGCAGACCTTTTCCCTCCATAAAAATAGAGGGAGACATCTTGAATGACGTTACTGAAGAGAACCAGAAAAAGGAAGATGTTGAAAAAGAAAGAAAAAAAAAACATGATTCTTCGCTTTGCGCATCCTCTAAGGGGAAGGAGAGTCTTTCATTAGCTTTTCTAAAAGATCCCTCTCTCCCAGACATGGTGGTTGTGGAGAGTTTTAACAGCTCGCTTTTTTTCGAATTTTTCCTTCTCGCTTTCTCCTTCAGATTGTGAATGAATGAGGTGGGTTCTTGAAGAAGCACTCTAAAATGTGTGCGGTTAGTTATTTAAGGGCTTTTCTGGTTGGATACCCATTGTTGGCAGCATGGAAGATCTCTGAGAGTTTGGTCTGTTGGCATGGAATACAAGTAACCTGTGTGATTCTAAAGATTTTGTGATTGAAAGACTATTTTACTGCTTTAAAATACAAAACTAGTAATAAAAAAAAACTATTTTTTAAAAGATCAATTCCTATTTAGGTTAACAAAGGAAAAGTTTGTCTTAGTTACTTTTTACTAAACGATTACAATTAATAAAATATGTATAGAAATATGACAGAATAATAATAACAAGCGGCTAAATAGAAAGCAAATTTTTTTGGCAATTTTCCATTTTCCTTTCCATACATGGTATTTGAGCTCGCAGCTTAAGGGATACGAATCTAACACCATACAAACCAGACTATCCCGGCCTAATAATAGGGAAATGTTTGAGTGTTTAAGCCATAGAAAATGAATAAGTATTACTTTTTATAGAGTATTCTACATGCAAAAATAGATATATGTATTTTTATAAGATTAAACCAAAAAATATATGCATTTTTTAGTACGACTAAAACAAAAATATATGTATTTTTATATGATTTTAACTTCAATGATTAATCTATCGATAAGTCTACAATAAAGCTAATTAGTTCAAATCCGATTATCTAAGTTTTAAGATAGGAGATTTAAATCTTGCTGATGCAACACAAAATTTGAACGTTTTGGATCAGTATAAATTTCATCATTTTCAAGGCTAAAAATTACAATAATTATTATTTATTACTCATTACATATTTATTATTTATTTTTTCCTCGAACAATCAAAAAATAGTAAAGGTTTTTTACTTCAGTAATTTGAAGGAAAATTTTAATATTTTGAATTCATACCAAACAGATAAATTTTAGACGGACAGATAAACATGTAAGTTAATTAGCAATACTTTGATTAAGTTATTGATAATCATACATGCTCATCTATTCAGTGTTTCAACGATATTACTTGCTTTTATAAGTAATTTAAATTAACAAAAAAGTATAAAGTTCAATAAAAAATCTCTTTGAAAAAGTTTTATTTAAAAAGAATTTCACAGATAAATCAGTGTAACAGTATTCAGCCTCATAGAAAAAATAGGCAAATAAGTATCCATCACCTTCACATACAAAGCAATATATGATATTTAAAAATAACTATCGGAATCTATCTTAGTAATGACTATTCCCTAATTACATCGAATACTTCATATATCTATTTTAAAAGTACTGATACCTATTATACACATTCGCTGAGGATGATAGAATCATATTAAAAGCAGTAAATGATATCTATTTATTTGCTATGAAATAACTATTATAACAATAAATAACGAATTAAAAAGGAAACATTCTTTATTGATTGTGTAAAAAATATTATATTTTTCCTAAATTCATTAAAAGTAAAATGTAAAAAATATTGTTTTGTATAGATTAGAAGCAAACATTAATAGAGGGATGCCTTTTTTAAAGAAATAAATCTTAAAACGTTCGATATCATATGAAATTGAAAAAGTTCAATTACCGATCCTGCTGAAATCAAAGTTTTCACTGTCACTGCGATATCTATCTAATAATCTGGAAATCCTCAGCACATCCTTCTTTAACTAGTTTCACTTTACCAAGACGCTTTAGATTCAGCTGAAGGATTATATTCTGTCAAAAAGGCTTCGGTTGGTAATAACAAATTCTTAAAAAAAACTTTAATTTTGAGATCTAAGTTTGTTGTTCAGACTCTTTCAGAAATAAAAATTGAAACCGAGCGGTTTCAGAAGCTGTCTTTCGTACTGAAGCATTGGATTTGAACCTGGATTACGTCTTTTCTCCTTCTGTTATATAATTTCTTCAAAACTTTCGCGTCTTTATAATGTCATCGAAATCCGAAAGCACTCAAAGAATTGTATCTTGGATCTTGTTAGATCCGTAACAAAAAAAAATGATACAAACTTTTCTAGCGACGTGTTCACTTAGATAAAAAAATAATATGTAGGGAAGAATATTAAAAAGGTAGGCACAATAGAAAGAAATATTCTTTGGGTTGGAGAAATAATACCAGGATTTACTTGTGACATTTTTAGAATATAAAAGCGATTCAAAGCCGAAAAAATATAAACGCCTCCTATATGTTCCCTTTTAAGGTTCTATTATTCAAATTTCAATTTTTCTTCTATTCATTAGCTATTCAGTTTGCAGAAGAGTTTTGAAAATAACGATTAAAATTTCATTTAAGGCTATATTCCTATATTTGCAAAAATTTTAAGAAATTATTTTTTGAAATTAAAAAATATCTTCATATTTTAATTTGGTTTATATTACGTCATATTTAAAAACACCATGAGACCAGTTTTAGGGAAGAATTCGTAAATTTGGTCAACAACAGTGACAATACTTGAGTTAGAACTTTCTTTTCAAAATTCTACGCCAGAAAAACATGGTAAAAATCAATGCAAAAGTTAAAAAAATAGTTAAAAGAGAAGAAAAATTATAAAATACCTTAATAAAAATTTGAAAATAAATTATTTCCTTTATAAAATTTGTAAAAATGCGTTTATGTTTGTATTGAGTTGATATTTCTAAGATTTTACATTTTAAGATATATTTCATTAATGTAAAAAAAACATCTTATGTGACCTTATCTGATTTATCCATGTATGAAAGGCGTGACACTTCATATTTCTAGTATATTATTCACTTTTAGATAGAATAGATGGAATCTATTTGAAGGTATAGTAAAATACGTTCCTAATTAATAAAAACATTCACAGTTTTTCTATAAGATTCTTCAAAGAAAGAAGTATGATTGTTTAATCATGTTACTCAAATTAAATTACCACATTAAAAAAATATTTTGATTAAATTAGATTAGAATTTCAGAAAACTTTAATACCCCCCCCGTATATCCATCTTATTATGAATATATTTACCATTAATGCATGATGATTTATACTTCATACTTTATCTAATCAAAAGCGAATTGCAGAAAATTTATAATTCTCAAATATTTTTAATTTGGCAAAATATTTTGCAATTTATAACTGCGGAATATATGGCAATCCGGAATTGATAAAAAAGATAAATTTATTAAATTATAAATTTTTAAATTTTCTTGATTATAATAACTTGACAACATAAACTTAAAAGGAAAATAGTAATAATGTCTTAAACTATGTCTTATTTTTCTTGGTTTGTTCTAAGATATCATAATGTCCTACAAAGAATTTCGTATAGATATTTCTATTGAAATATGTGCTAATTTACCAGAATTAAATAGAAATAATATAGAAATACTCTCAAATCCAAAACATACTAAAAACATGATAAAAAATGCCAAAAAAATTCCTTTGGACACTTAAGAAAAAAGGATACAATATATAATGTTAATCAAAAAAAATTATTTCCAAGCGCTTGTCTTATTATTTGTCTTTGCGTCCTTTTTATATTGATGGATATAAGAATGAACCCATGCCTGATTTGTAATAGTTTTAATAGAAAAAAAATCAAGTTTTCAACTTACAATCTGCTCTGCTTTTTACTGCAGGCTGTGTTGAAAACACTGAAGTATTATGTTTCATTGGAAATTTTTAAATACAATTAATTATTCTATTTTATTTAAAAACTTTATTTTCTATTATTTTATTTAAAATCTTTATTTTATATTATTTTATATAAAATCTTTATTTTCTATTATTTTATTTAAAATCTTTATTTTCTATTATTTTATTTACAATCTTTCTTTCAACCGCTTTTGTCTTTAAAATCCCTTTATTATCATAATCATCAAGGGATTCTTAAATCTTTAGAATTGCATTATAGTTTTCTTTCCAGAAGTTATCCAGTATTATTCTACTGGATACCATTTTATGCGGAAATATATAGCAATAAGCGGGTCGAATAATCGCTTAATCCGCATTTCGTCCTTTATTTAGTAACATATATCTCTATGCGACTCGAAGATATTAAGAGCGATCTTGGCATCAATTTACGTGTTGAATTGGATTCGTAAATTAAACAAATTTCTTTGGCTGTTGGCCAAAAGGATTGAATTTTTTGGATGATTTAACTCTTTCTCTACTAGATCGTCCTTATTAATACTAATATGTCAGGTTGTACTGGTTTCACTTCAAAGAGATGTGAAGGGTATGAATCATTTATCATTAAAGTATACATCACATTACATTCTAAATTTCTTAATTGAAAAAAAATCCACCCGCAAACTGTCATTGTCCGAACCAAACCAAAAAATTATTTTCTTTCAATACTATAGAACTTGTAGTATAATGAGATTAGCTAAATCCTAGTATAAAGTACCCCTTTGGCGCCATTTTGAAATATGTCGCCAAACATCTGAACAACTCAACAAGAATCATAGCTTAGGCAATCAGCCAACTAGCGTTCGTAGCAGAAATGAAGTCATGGCTTCTCGGTATAAAGTCGCCAAATCAAGGGGTACCGTATACTAGGATTATACCATGAGATGGTTGAAACATGACACCTGATTAATTGGTTTCTTACGTATTAGAACGCGCAATCTTATCGCCGACGTTGTCGCCAATGAGTTGCTAGATCGCCAATTATGGCAAAACGGGAATGGCGTAATCCGTTGATCTTTATCGCCAAATTTAAATCTGTCGTCAATGAGTTACTAAACAGTAGGCGATCATTGGCAAAGACGGTCTAATTACCATTAATTGTTACGTACCAGTACCAGTCCATCAGATTCACTAATAATTATCTATTACAGAAGATCAACTGCAATGTCCACATTGTAAGTATGACGCAGCAGTTTTTCACACCTTATCGAAAACTCATTTTTGAATACTTGGCGCTTGTTTTACTTCAAAACAGCCCCAATGGAATCTGCTTATATTTGTTGGCACAAATTGATGATAAACTTTTCACCTTTATTAAACATTCACATTACATATATTTTTATACTTTAATTAAAACTATCGTATATAAAATTTGCAATATATGATAACTAACTAATAATTACTTTTATATTATTTTAATTGAAACTATTTTTGTTAAGCCTAAAAAAACTGCTCATACACTGGTTTTTCCATGATAAAATATCTTACATCAAACCAAGTAATTATTTTTCTTCACTTGATAATAATGTTTCAAAAAATAGGAAAAAAAAAGATACCAGATATCATCAGTTCAGTTGGAGATAAGGTTATTTTCATAATTATTTGAACGGAATAAATTATAAACCTCCTCGAAAAGTAATTTTAAACGAGACGAAAAAATGTTATTTTAAGGCTTTATCAAATTTCATGTAACAAATTCCGACTCGCGCGAGTTCTTTGAAAATGCTAGTCAATAAGTATCAGTAGCAGCCATTTTCTGTTCTGCTTTTGAAGCCATGTTTCTTCCAAATCACTCTCTCCTTGCTTCAAAACTTGCGAATTCCTTTACCCCAGGGATCTTCTCCTCATTCACATCAAAGGAAGGAAATGTGAGAAGGCTGAAAAGTAAGCCTTACCTTCGGAATGCCAGGCAGGGATGCTTTGAGGCTGTGGTAGAAATGCGATTTGTGAGTCGTATCTTTCATTTGGATGACGTCCAGGTACTGCAAAGCGTGGACAGAGGGATCGCTGAAGTATTTGATCTGGGGAAGAGAAGAAAAGAACAGTTTTATATTAGCTTCTTCAAAACTTTAATGGGGTTGGAATATCCGAAACATAAGTAAAGAATGCAATCAAAGATTTTCATATACTTTTTCCATAAGTAGTCAATAAGAAATATAGTTAAAAAAAGATGCATTGTCCCTTTTTTATATTTTCTCTTATACGAAATATAAAGAGTTGCAAATTATTACAATTATAAAAAAAGATCGCACTAGGAAGTTTTGGAAATCGTTACGTTTCAGATACCCATGAATTCATAAAATACATTTTAGAATAATGTGTTTATGTGTTTACAGATTCTAAAATCTATTGAAGTAGATGTATGTGTACTAGCTATATCAATGTATTATTATCTTTGTTTTGGGGCGTTTGTCTTTTAAAAGTTGCCAACACGAGTTCTTTGTTGTTGAAATATAAAAGATGTCAACATGATATAGTTCCGCTTCATTTTAAATTGAAATATAAGTTGTATTAATCATTCTGGAAATATAATCCTTTCTAATAACCGACCTTTATGAACTGTAAATAAGTGCACTAAAATGAAATTTGTGGTATAGGTTTTACATAGAACCTGTAGATTTCTATCAGATTTTGATTGTAATTTATTCAAAAAACTCCTGTTAGTAAATTCAAAGATAGAGATAGATTACTTTATATTTAAGTTACAAACTGATAACATAGATTGTTGATGTCAAAAATCGGTTAAAATAAGGATTCGAAATTCAATTTTCAGCCAATAACTTCTAATATATTCCATTTATCGAAATATTTTAAATAGAAAAGTTGTTTGTATCTAACGAGTTGTAAATTTACCTAATGGGATTTATTTTTCTATCTTTATTATTAAGAAAGTTATAGAGAAATGAGTATTTTAAATTCTCACCATTTTCACCCTCTTTGAGCTATGCCAGCTGTTTACGATTCCGTAGGCGTTTTTTACATTTTTAACACTTTATTCCAAGTGAGTCAAAATGGGGAAAAAATTACACACACACACACACACACACACACACACACACACACACACACACATCCTTAAGAAATTTGGCGGAATTCCACAAAATTGGGGATTTTTTGTCAACTAACGGAAAATTGCCTCAAAAATGCGTGTTGATTATATTTGTTGGTAAACTATATCTTAAGTTAAAAAAACGAATTATCATTTGTGAGGTATGGGAATTCATAATATTTTCTATCTTTTCTGCAATAG
Organism: Argiope argentata; assembly: GCA_026289955.1. Taxonomy (NCBI): domain Eukaryota; kingdom Metazoa; phylum Arthropoda; class Arachnida; order Araneae; family Araneidae; genus Argiope; species Argiope argentata. The sequence goes on along the minus strand of JAOUZG010004540.1, from coordinate 2,467,460 downwards.
TGTAATATTTTTATATTAATGATATTTTTTCTATATGTAAAATATTTTGTATTAATGATAGTTCTTATCTGTATGAAATACAAAATAGATTTTGCAGTAATCACTACCATTTTGTATACTTTTTATTGCAGAATAAAAGCGGACATTCAAAACCTTTCCTCATACACTTATCATAAGGTATTAAAGCACAGCAGACATTTAAAAAGAGTATTTGACAGTTTATAAGAAATAATTTTTCACTTTTGATTCTAAAAGTAAAACATTTCCTATAGTATATAAAATCCATGACGTGAAACTAAAGATATAAAGCATTGGGAATGAATTACTCAGAAAGAAATGGCTTGGATTTAGATTATACGTAATTTATCAATGGTATAATTTATACATACAAACAGATATTTCTTTATAAATTTTTCTCCAGTCAAATATCATTCAGTTTATCGCTACATAATATGAATAGAATTTTCTTTTCTAAATATACTTATTAGATATTATTTGCAGGCTTTCTGGCGCAGTGGTAGCGGGTCTTCCTCATGTTTTGGGAGTTCCGGGTTCGATTAATGGGTCGAGCATGGCTGTTCTTCTGTGTGCTATCTATGAGACGTGTGAATGTGCCCCCTGTAAAAAGGGGTTGTACTAGCAAATGTGGTGAGTGTGTAGCTAAGTCGTACTCTTGGCCCTATTTGGTGCTACTTCAAAAAACAAGAGACACTTCTTTCGGCTTAAATCTGTTGTTATAGCAGCGGGGGGCTTGTCCGTGGCAAGTGTCATAAGTAGCAACAACAGAATGCAATTTATTTACGACCTGAAGATCCCAAGAATTTTACCAGTTATATGAGAAATGATAATTCTGATAAAATTATCCACTGTTATATAACTGGTAACAGTTCCAGGAAAATTCACAAGTAAAAAATGAAATTAATTCTAAACATATTAAATAAAAACCATTGATGTGAAGAATAATCAAGTTGATGTTTTAAGTAACAAATGTATAGCGAAAGCGATGAACTTAGTCTTATTTTAACCTTTTTTTACATTATAAAACAAACAAAAGTGGTGTGTGTATGTAGCTAAGTCGCACTCTTGGCCCTAGTTGGCGCTATTTCGCTCAAGAGACGCTGCTGTATGAGCTGGGAGCTTGCCCAATATGGCAAGTGTCTTAAGTAAGAACAACAACAAGATACTATCTAATCTTATAATCTTTATTGCCAAATCCTTTTTAGTGAAATGGTTTCTAAGGCTGAAATTTTAAATTTTCTTAATACATAAAAGCATTATTCCTTTTATAATAAATGTTATTTTTTACAATTTGGATTTATACAAAAACGTATATTTTTGAGAAAGATAATGCAATAAAAAAGCCTTGTTGAAGAATGCAGAAGACGAAACTGAAAAATAACCGAATAAATAAATAAGACTCCTTATGGCTACCACGTTTTCTTTTCCTGAGGTTATTACAAACTTCTGCTTTCACCTGAAATTCCGCTTTCCGACCTATTCACCACCCTGGTGGACGTAAACACTCGAAATAGTTTTCGAAATTGGTCCAATCTTCGCCGCTCCGCGATTGCAGTCATTAAGAGCAGCTGCCCTCGCTCCCTGCAGCTGCTCTTCTTTTGCCGGCCTGCTGCTGGTGTTGACTTTTTTCTGGTGAGCAGGGATTTCGAATACGCCATTTTTATCGAATCTTTTCCGATTCTCATCCATGGAATAAATTATGCTCGAAAAGAATAATTGGAATATGAAGAGAAGTCTTTTTCTGAGAGTTCTTTAAAATCAATTCAGATGTTAAAACGTGTTATGTGAGAGACTTATAAATTGAATAATTCTTCAAACTGCCCGTCAATTTTATTTCGTGTCAGTAATTCGAAAAAAAGCTTCAATACTCCATGCTTATATTGTTTTTATTAGAACAGGATAATATACGATTTTTCCGCGATGTTGTGTGATATTTTGAAGCTTTTGTTATATCGTTAAGATATTGTATCAATATTGGCCTGCATTTTGGGATAATAGTGATGAATGTGTGCAAAAATTGAAATGTACAACGGCATTTTTCGTTTGCCGTTCGCAAACGAGAAATCGCCAAATAATGTAGAATTCCACAAAATTTCTTACATCAATTTTAAAATAAAAAATGGCCAAATAAAGTAGAATTCTCCTAAATTTCTTACAACAATTTTAAAGGAAAAAATCGCCAAATAATGTTGAATCCCCCCAAATATCCTACAACCATTTTAAAGCAAAAAATTGCCAAATAAAATAGAATAATTTTGCCAAATTTCTCACAACCATTTTAAAGTGAAAAATCGCCAAATAATGTTGAATTCTGCCAAATTTATTAGAATGATTTTAAAGCGAAAAATCACAAAATAAAGAAGAATTCCGCCAAATTTCTTTAGCAAGTTTTCGCTTGAGCCTGGCTAACGGTAAAGTTCCTGTACAACCTATTTATTCAAGCAATTTTTCATCAAGATATTAAATAAATGCGCGATAATAAGTAGTCTTAGGTAAATTTTAGATATAGAATGTACGCATGTACAATCTATGACCCTCCAGTTTGAACCATTTCCAAAGTATGATTCCAGAAAAATATGTGCCACATTCTTTGATTTATTCTACTTTTAATTTGTTTATTTCCGTTCAATTTTACATTATTTGGAAAGTATTTATTCTCTGATCAATCATAATCAAGTAAGAGAAGAGCAATAGTTTAGTTTTTTTATATTAACATCCTGGCTTAAAACAACACTAGGGATATTTCGGGAGTGATCTTGTAATTTTGAACCATACTGAGATGACGAGATCCACGTCCGATTTTACCTCACAAATCAAAACTGCTGCCTCACACCATATAAATTAACATGAACATGGACAAGAAAAGAAGTGATACGTTATTTCTAATTTACAGCCCTGTTCGCTCAAAAAGTCACTATTCCCTCAAAAAATATATATCTAATCATCAAATTTTAATCAATATAAAGTGCATTTAGTTCCAAATTGTTAGCCTTGTTTTTCTTACTGAGTACATAAACCATCCCCCCCCAAAAAAAACAACACCTTCATGCATCATAGGGCGAATTATAGAAAAGAAGTTCGAGAATTAAATTTTCTAATTTATCTTTTTTATATTAATGTGACTTTTTTATCATGTCAAAACATGATTTTATTTTGGAGATAAGGTTTGTGGCGTCAACAAAAATCCGTAGGCGAAAATTTGAAATTTTATTATCTGAAGGATCATCTCAAAAAAATCAGCTTTTAATAGCTCGTTGCCATTGCATTTACAAAAGCTCTGATTTTTTAAAAAAATATGCTTAAGACTACATCAAATAAAACTTAGAAAAATGTCATTTTGAGCACGTGATTATATGAAATGAAATAATTAAGAAAAGATATTTTTTTAAGCAATAAATGCGAGAAAATAATTTTGGATTATCGGCAATACTAAAATGACTAATGCAATGAAAAAAAATGAATAGGAATATAATTTAACTTGCACGAACACGTGGGGCTTGGTCATTTGACGTACCAGTTTCAAGAATAATGACGATTTTAAATAATACCATACCGCATATCATAAGCAGAATCACTTTCTATTTGTTTCAATTCATATAATCACGTGCTCAAAATGACATTTATCAAGGTTTTATTTGCTGTAATCATTAATTTACTTTTTTAAAAATCAGATCATTTGTATAAATGTGATGGACACGCGTTATTAAAAGCTGATTTTTTGATATGCTCGTGCAGATAAAAAAATATTTTTTTTCTCCTACGGATTTTTGTTGATGCCAAAAATCTCATCCCAAAAACAACATAATGTTCTGACATGATAAAAAAATGATAATTAACATGCGTTTCTCTTTTAAATTATATTTCATTATGAAAAATCAAAATAATTAAATTGAATCTAAAATAATTTTAATGAAGCAAGACGTAAATGTTTTAAATTTAGTTTCAATACATAATTATCTACTGGAACAAAATTTTTTAAAAAAGGTTAGGATCATCGGGCAATATTTAACATGAAAGCTATAATTATTTCATTACCTTTCGCAAATATCGCAAAAGAATTTCTTGCTTTTAACTAAGCCTTAAGTGCAAAATATTTTTTTCCAGTAGAAGTAAGGACTTAAAACGGTTTACCGGATATCTTTTTTATACGGTTTGAATTCTATATTAAGAATATTTTCTCATTAAATGGGCTTATGTATATATATATTTAATTTAATCAAATATATGGAATTCCAGTATACAGAATCCCTCCATAACTCGTAAAAATGCCTGTGTTATCCAGTGCTATATGTTTCACGAAGCAATTCAAAAATGCAGATGGATGATTCCAGTATGGTGATTGATTCTCGCCTCTCAAGTGAATATAGTCTTGGCATGGGAATATTTATTTTTATAATGTTGTTTTTATAAATGGCAATTGCCATGTACACATACACATTGTTTTTGAAGTAACTCTAACTAGAGCTAAGGGTAAGATCTTAGCCCAAGACACACTCATCACATTCGATTGCAAAGCTCCTTTCTACAGGGGGGGGGGTAAATTCCTTCATCTCCCAGATAGTATACAGAAGAACAACTACGCCCTTCTCGAACCAGGACGCCAAGATCACGAGGAGGACGCGTTATCTCTGTGCCAGGACGCCGGTTATTTGCATACTTATGACGAGATAGACCTGCTGGGAAACGATTGTGCATTGGTCTCTGATGATCATTAGCATTTAAATAAAGCACCTTCCACAGTTCTAGTACTATTGTCTATATCATTCAATTAACCACAGACGATACAGCAAGGCTGAGATAGCTCTTTTTCTAGTTAAATTTTAATTATTATAACCGTATACAGATAGGGTAAATAGTACTGTGATAGTAGATTAAAATGTAAACAATTAAAATAAATAAGAAAATTAGCAGTAGAAAATCTATGAAAATTTCAATAACATTAAAACAAAATCTAACGATAAAAACTTTGTATTAATGGATAAAATTATAGAAAAATAGAATAACGCACATTAGAAATTTTTTTATAAATATTTAAAGAAGTGAAAACAAAATATATTAAAAATTTATTTTGTTTCTAAAGATTCCAATTGCCTAAACAGTCAATCAATTAATTAAATGTAAAAAATTGCTAGAAGGAAAAAATTAAAGAATAATGTATTACTGACATAGATATAAAAGTCTAGTTAGAAAATATGCTGAAATATTAATGATCATTACAGAAGTAATAGACAACATTTATTATTTGGCATTGGTGAATTCGTTAAAATAATTTTGATTTTTCATAACTAATTTTAAACATATATCATGCAATTAGATAAAGAATATAAATAAATTTACTTATCTAAAGAGAAATTTTTAAAATAAAGCTATCTATGTAATATTTCCTTATTTTAAATTTGAAAATTTCACTTGTTAGTTTAATTTAATCTAATTAAAAATAGCAGTTTTCATTCTTAATATTAAAGTTTTGCTTTTATTCCTGTAGTTTACTTTGCCAAAATCAAAAATAATTATTAAAATAAAATAATTTATTTATTCTACCACTTATCGAATGTTAATTAACGATATAAAAATTTGAAAGCAATATCAGCACATTTTGAAACAAATATTCATAAAGTGCCATCAAGTACAATAAAAATCTAAAATTATATTCAAATGTAGTTTTAAATTAAAATATTCTGGTTTGATAAAACACTTTTCTTTGTAAAATATTTCCAAAAGAAATCGAAATAAGCTTTATTAAGTGACATTCGTATCTAAAAATTAATAAATTAGTTAGAATATGTCGCTTTGAAGAAAAACCAACTAAAAGTGTTTATGAAATTCATTCTAACTTCGTATTTCAGTTTAATAATTCATTCTTATAATTTATTGTCTCTTTGGTGATAGAATTATTTTCTAAGGTAATATGTTGAATTAATGAATATTCCTAGAATTTTTATATTTTCGATTCGAATAATATTTAACAGAAAAAATATCGTCTGCTTTTGAAATAAATAATACTCTTTTGTCTAATGGTATCATTGTCTCATCTACAGAGACATTTTTTCAGCATTAGAGCAAAATATTCGTAGCAAATTATTAAAATCAATATTATTTTAACTGTCTGAGTTAAAATTATACTGGGAAAGAATTCAACACGTTTCGAAAATTATAGAATAATTTTATTAGATTCGAAAGTTGAATCTAAATAAATCTAATTATGAATTCCTGATATTTATAAAACCTTCTATCTGTTGTGTATCAATTGATGTCTAAAAGGTAACTCTTTAGACATAAAAATGTCTTCATGTTTTTATATTTAAGAACATGGTTATGTAAAAACTAAAAATCATTTTGAAAATCAAATGAAGATATTAATTATTGTTAGTTGGAATTATGATGCTATTAATAATTAAATTTTTCAAAAATCAATGTATCCAAATAATTTATGCAATATTTAAGGATAAAAATATAATATCAATATATATTATATTCTTTATTAACTAAATTGTTTTTAAATATTAGAATAATCTTTAAAATTTATTTCATAAATTATTGAATTTATATTATCGTATTAAAATATTTTATTTTTTAACTCTCAAGCTTTTAAAAGATGCCATTCTTCCATTGAAAATTACCTATGAATATTTATTTATTTCTGTATTGAAAATATTTGAATAACGCTAATTTTTTTTATTTATTTACTATAAAGCTGATTTTAAATAGGGAAAAAATTTTAATAATTTTTTACTTCAAATGTTAAGATAATTTTAAATAGTTATTTTATAAATATTTTTTAATCTTACCTTTTTTTAAAAAAATATTATTGTAAATAATAAGATTTATAACTATACTTCGGCAATTCTTTTTGTTATGATTTGATACTTAAATTCTATTCATAAAATTTACTTTTAAAATCCATAATACAGGAAATGTAACATTTCATGCAGAACAAAGTGTTTTTCATGCTTTCATAGTGAATATCATTTTATATCTATTTGCTTGTAAAATTTTTTAAAAATAATATTTGTTTCTCTTATTTTTAGATATATTGTTGGTACGACAATTTAAATCTTTTCTTAACAAAGAGGTAGATTGATTTATGAAGCAATAACATATTCTTACACCAATAATGGGAAAATATTTTTCCAATGTGGAGAAAAATCTAAAATTTTATAACTCAGGAAAAATAATTAATTTCTCTAATTTTCTAAAAATATTTTTTGATTAATCACTAACAATATCCATAAAAGCAACTTTATTTCAGTGTTTTATCTACTCAAGTTATTTTCATCTAAACGGATCCCTTTTTTTTCTTTTACGGATTTAATGCTAAATCATTAAGTAATTATTTTTTTTTAAAAATCTTAGTAGCGTTTTAATTCTTTTTTTTATATAACACATTATTTTCAATAGAACCATTACTGGATGCGAGGTAACATTAAGAACATTTTGTTGGACTATATATTTATTAAGTCTACATAAAAAATCTTTAAAAAAAATCTAACCTTAATATTGGATGTCGTATTTCAAAAAATAGTTTATATTGCACTAATTGAGATTTTTTTTATCTGAATGAAAATAAAATAAAATAAGACATAACTTAAAATTTTAAGTTTTATTACAAATACTCAATTCTTGTCTTCCTTTTAATGAACATTTAAGCTCAAATAACTTCTGACATTATGTTAATTAGACTTATAAGGCAGCATCTAAATTAAAATTTTAAAAACTATATGAAAATGCCATTTAATTAGACAGGCATATAGACACAAGAAATTAAAAAAAGTGTGCACACATTTAATTAGATTCCTAAAATACTATTCATAACTTTAAATTAAAAACATTACTAGAAAAAAATTATCGATAGAGGAGGGTATAATTTATTTAATTAGTATGAAATGCTTTCTAATTGTTTTATTTAGTGTCTAGTTAGATAAATAAGTACTAGGATATAGATTAATTTTAGTTAGAAAAAACTAGCTATTTGTTTGTTCTGTAAGAAATTAAGTATTGGTTTATAAAAAATGCAAGTTTAATCAGTTAGATTCATTAAAATGGTTTTAACTAATTTCATGTTTAAACAATTTTTAACTAGATTTTTTTCCTTAAACATTTTTATTTTGAATAAATGGCTAAATTTTTGTACATTACACAACGAAAATATAATTAAATGCTGACAAAAATTCATGTCATTTTGATTAACATTTTCAATACAAATAAATAATAAATAATAATTTCAAAGTCTATTGTCATATGTAGGAGTGAGTTCTTTATTAGAACAAAACGCTGAACGTTACATGATTTCTTGGTAATATTACAAAATATTCAAAATTTTAAAATCCATCGTGCCGATATCGTACATTTTGAACTAAAAAGGTTAATTAGCGTTATTTTAGATATTTCTTCCTAATAGTATCGTTCTTTTTTTATTCACCTATAAATAATAATAAAAAGATTATAAATATAAATAACACTTCAATTTCAAATATCTCGTAATCCTTCCTCAAGCGAACTCTTAATTTTTATAGAATTTTCGAAAAACTAAACTACACTCTTAGTATCGAAAATATTGGACATTTTAAAAAATGAAATTGTAAATAAAAGTTCAAGAGAGGAAGTTTTAAAAGAATTGTAGGTTTACAACATCTTATCGGTTATTTGACATGAAAACTCAGTTAAACGCTTTTTGGGTCAATACTATGGTTACGTGGAGAGAGGGAGATTAACACGAAGTTCGAAAAAGATTTTAGTTTTTATTTATTCTTCAAAGTATATCGCACTTGTTAAATAAAATCGATACCGTAAGAATGTTCTTAAAGTTCTTTTTGGAAAGTAGAAATAATGCAAGTCAGAATAAATGTCCGTGTTATTTTCTAAATCTTTGGCGAAGTTAAACCTTATTTCTGGTACAGTAACTTCGTTTAAATTGCTTCGGAATCGATTGAGTTAGTCGTTAGAAGAAATTTGATATGGTATTGATTAGATAAAGCTAAAAGAATTGTAGATAATATTATGGAAATTAAATAAATCAGAATAGGTTGTGGTGTTGTTTTATAAAAAAAATATCGAATACTATGAGCTAAACCTTTTTTTAATTTCTAATCACCACTTATTTTCCAATGATTTTAAATAGAATTATAGATTTAGCAGTTTAAATAATGCTCTACAATAAAACATCCAACAATAATGAATTTATGTTCATGAATTAAGAAATATTCAGAAGCACACGAAAGTTGAAATCTAAAGCAAATATTTTACCTCTAGCAATATCATTTATGTCTTTAAGAATAATATGCAAATTGAAGGATGGCAAGAGTTGATGTTGAAAGTATAATTGCAATAAGAAAGATGTAAGAGAGGGGTGCATTAGGAATGCTTGTAAAGCAATAAAATTATTCATAAGTATTCTGCAAGTCCTTCAGTTCTATGACATGAGACAGGGAATGTAAATGATGATAGTTTACTTGGTAGAATAATCGACCGTCTAAAATGTGAGTGTAACCAGTCCGAAGTATCTGAAGAACTTGGAATCACTCAAAGTATCATCTCTAGGCTTTGGCAACTGTTCAAAGATAATAGAAATCTCAGTATATGTTACAGTCCAGATTGTCTCCGGGTTATAACTTCCAATGAATTATAATTGTTAAGAACCAAAGCTAGCCACGTTATCTTCTTGGGCGGAGCCAGCTGCCAATCATGTAAACATCACGTGACCTGCTACACTAAGGATTAATCATCTTTCTTTTATTATTTTTCTACAAAAACATCAATTTAACTGTGACTGTAATACCGAATGTTTTTTTTTCCTTCAGCTTCTCTAAAACAAAAAGTCTCTCGCCATTATATGCTGTAACGTACACTACCAATAAACCTCATAAAAGACAACCTGTGTCTTCAAGTTATTTCAAAAAGGCTACAATCTTCACCTAGTTCACCTATTAGATAAGTTATTGTTCGATCAAGAAAAACAGCAATAATTTAATTTTTTGATTTTTTACAATAATATAAGCATCAAACCTGTCTCATCAAATATCTTCAGCCACTTATAAAAAAATGTGTTCAGAAGTTTGGAACAATTAAATTATTTCGAATTAAATAAGAATATATTTACCCCAAGGGATGGTTTTGAAGTTGATGGAGGTACGCATTGTTTAAGATAATGAATTGATAGAATTGCTGTTTAAAATGTGTAATGTCCTTAAAGTCCTCCATTAAAAATATGTGAGATACTGTTCCCTATTCTTTTATCACAATAAGTGATCTTATTTTTTTATTATGTTCTGTGGTTTTTTCATTATGTTTGCCGAAATTACGGTTCTATGACGGTACGACGGAGAGTAGAAATAATATTTTCCTCTGTAGTTTTACTTAATAATCTGAAGAATATGGCTCTAAAGAATATGGAATAAACTATATTTTAGAATAGGCGGCGATATAATAAAATCTGTAGGCTAGAACTCAGATTGCCTTATCCAATATCAATCGGAGAAAAGGTTAAAAACTGTAAAAATACATTACCTATGCTTTGAATATTCACTCTTATGATTACTTTTAAATTTCAAAAACATTATTCACTCATAAAATACATAATTTATTCTTCTGCACTTTTAAATTTATCTATGCATTAGCATAAAGTTGAACACGAGATTTCGACTTACCATTGAGAAATTTTGTGCATTGGGTCTTCTCCAAGGATCCGTCTGCAACAAGCTTTGTAGGGGCTCCTGCAGATGGTGAGGCACCTTATCCATCAGTTGCTGTATTTCGTTTTCTAGCTCGAACATGGCGCAAGACCGATAGCGATTGTCTGATTGACTCTCTCCGGAAATCTTCATGTACTGCAAAAATAAAAGCTATTGCAAATAGTAAGTATAGAGTCACTTGCATCATGGAGCAAGCAACATTAATCAATAACTGCAACACAATAGATTATCAAGAAAAATTCAATAACATATTAATTAATAACTTATCAAGAAAAATTAAATTTAAACATAAAACTCAAATAATTATAAACAAAATTTTTTGTGACTTAAGTATTTTATGTGACTCAATAAACATTATTCTATGTGACTTAATAAAATATTATGTCACATAAAATATTATGCAAACTATATTTTTATAACTCAATTGATATAGTAAAATTGATTGTATATTTCATATCATATTTATGAACAACTTCTCCATATGCAGAATAACAATGGCATTGTCAATGCTAGCAGCTAAGTACTTGCCATAATTTATCACTTGCAAAAAGAAAGCAAGTTCCACCAAAAGCTATAAGGTAGAAAATTCAACGGAGATGGGTTGTTCATTATTTTGTTCTTCAGATTCTTATCTCACCACGAACAAGAATTATATGAAGTGACATCTATCTATAACATTTATTAGTGTTAACTTCTTTTTTCTGTTGTGCATGAAGAATGAACACACACTCCCTTTACACCTTGTAAGGAAATTTAATTTAACTTACTCAGATTACTCATAAACATCGATCTCTCATGTCAAGGATGTAGCCGAAACAATCACTGAAATAAAATAATTTTATTCAATTTAAAGAAAAATAAAAAGTTAAGGGATATTATAATGGATTCAATGGATGTTACATATTTCATGGAAACATAAAGGATATCTAAAAATGTGTAACCTTTAAATGAAGCAAAAAATTCCATTACTACAAAAAAATTTCAAAAAAAAATTGTTTGTTAGATTGATCTATTATTTAGTTAGAGTTCTGCTTTGATAAGGTTAAATGTTCTGAATGATGGTTGGAGAAGAATTTACTTTTTGACAACAATATCTTCCTAAAACTCATTTTCCAGGAACGGGCACCACATCATTGTGAAGCCATATGTCAAAAAAAGCATTATTCAAACTACCACGTGCGTCGACATCATGAAAATGCTCACAGTATATTCAAGAAGCTTAGCTTTGATGCTAGAGTTCCATTTGCTCAATTATCTCATATACAGGATTAGCAAGAAAAAATTTATCCACCTCAGAGGGCTTTAGAGTGCCCTCTATTGATTCAATTGAGATAAAATCTGAACTATAGAATATTGAAATGATGTACTTTACATTTATTAAATTCAAAAAATTAGTACAAATTTTAATCAATAGGTGGTATTGTAATGCACATAAAACCATCTAATATGGTTTATAATTGTTAAATAAAGTAAAATTAAAATTGATCAATATATCCTCCTTTATTTTATATATATATATATATATACTAGCTGACCCGGCAAACGTTGTTTTGCCATATAAATAATTTCCCAGTAATAAATAATTTCCTAGCATTCCCGTACCCGGCATTGCTCGGGTAATGGAATTAGTGGGGGATAACAGTGCTACGTGCACTTAGTTACGAAATTCCTCTATAATAATTACTTATTGTCTATAATTTTTTCCTAATTTGGGGAGGGTCCCGGCGCCCCTGGATTCCTTATACATATGCCCTTGTCCTTACCGATCCTTAAGGATGCTTTTAAAGTAGTTATTTTCTTTTCAAACGCAGGCCATCTACATTTTATTGTTATACCTGTGTTTAAGCAAGAACTTCTTTGTATACAACATTTTTTGGAGTTTTTTTTTTTCTGTTGATAAATTCATTAAGCTGCTAGATGAACTGATTCGGGAGAAAGCTACATAAAATTGGCCGTTTGAAAAACATTCTCCTTTTAAAAGGATCCCTGCTACTTTTAATTTCTGTCCTTGTGACTTATTAACGGTTATTGCAAAGCAAACTTTTACGGGAAACTGCACTCTTCTAAATTCAAAAGGATACCCCGACGGAATTAGTGGACTGCGGGGTATTAAAACCAACACTCCTCGAGCACATCTAGTAATAATCGTAGCTTCGATTACATACTTATTAAGTCTAGTCATTCGTAGTCTGGTGTCATAGCATAATTTAGGTGGAGGAAGGTTTCGTAGTTGCATTACTGGTGTCCCAACTTTCAGGTAAAGTATGCGAGGTGGAAAAACTGGAATGAATTTATAAGACGCGTAATTTTTGCAGGATTGTTTTCAAAATTGATCAGGGTGTGCTAAAGCAATGCCAAATTATACAAAAAAAATTTAGTCTCATTTTTATTTATCAATGGATTAGATTTGTAATGTTGAAGAGGGAAACCCAATAAACGACAAAATAATTTTTAAATGCGCAATTTTCTATCAGATTTTTTCAATCTTTCACACGATTTTGAAAAATTTATCGAATTTTATGTTAAAAAAAATTGATTGAGTTATCTTGAAAAGTTTCGGCGTAATTCAATATTAAAGCGAAATTTTGCCTCTTCGTTAAAAAATTCGTCAAAAATTCAGTTTTAAAAATTCGATTTTTTAAATTATATTGCAGAATACTATATCGTATTGCCTTTCAGGAAACATATTTTCTGTATTTTTCCAGCTAAGCGTCTATTTTACAGGGCCGTTCAAGAAATAGACCCGCCAAAATGGGCCTTTAAAAAAAAATCGATATTTAATTTTTGCGTCGACATTTCGTAAAATAAATTATATCTCCGTGGTCTTCGATAAAAAGTCCATCCGATTCCACAGCGATATTGAGTATAAGTTGAACGGACGCGTAACGATGGCAATTTTAAAAACGCGGTTTTACTGGACGAAAAGGTACTCATGAGCGATCGCTTCTCCGGAAGGTCGGGTTTCACTCGGAAAGTAACTTTACAGGTTTTAATTTCACAGAAATTAAGGGGTTTTAATTAATTTCACCTGAACTAATTGATATTTCGGGATGAAAAATAGATGTTGGCCGATTCTCATAGATACCGGATAAGCACAAAAAATTTCATCAAAATCGGTCAAGCCGTTTCGGAGGAGTATGGCAACGAAAACTGTGACACGAGAATTTTATATATTA
>JAOUZG010004540.1:2430113-2453478 GCA_026289955.1 Argiope argentata | reverse complement strand
CCCTGAGCAACCGATGCCAGAACTCTTACTTCTAGCTCATATGAAGATGACACACACACTCATTTGCTTGCATGGCCCTCTTTTACATGGGGGTACATACACACACCTAACAGATAGAACACAGAAGAACAACCATGTCCTGACCTGGGCTCGAACCCGTTATGCCCAGATCACGAGAAAGACGCGCTTTCTATGTGCCAGAATTCCAGCATCATATTTTCTATAGATAACGGAAATGAGCCTACCAGAATATTACGAAAATGGTGCCGTATGTTTTCCTTCATATCTGGGAGAGATGATGGCCTTTGAAGGTAGATATTAACCTTAAAATAACCCCACAACCAAAAATCAAAAGTGGTTATGTTCGACTACCGAGGAGGTCAAGCTATTGGAAAATTTCGGCTGATAACTCGTACTTCTGTGAAATTATGTATTAACAATCGCTCTCTCTTAAGATGATGTGGAGATTAAGAGGATTAGGAATGCCAATTTCCCCAGTATACCATGGTACTGCTGTCCTATGATGGAAAAGGAATTGATTCCCTTTGAAATTATCTCTTTAAAGAAATACGTTCCAATGACAATAGTAGCTGTAAAACCATACCATACTATCAGGATGCGAGGGTTGTTTCTGGATAACATGAGGGTTTTTCTCTACCCAAATTGTTTTCTCTACCCAAATTGAATAGTTATGATTACTACTTTGCCCATTGAGGCAAAAGAAGGCTCATTTCTCCGCAGAATGTTCTGCGGCTAAGTTGTGACAACCACTATTCAAGCAAGTAACTGAAAGGCAAAAGTTTTACGGAACTCAAAATCTTCTTCTGCAAAAGGTACACAGACTTGATTTTTTATGAGTAAGAATGCAAAATATACCGTATGATGTTTCGTACTGTTGGAAACGGCATATCCAGAACGTGAGAAACAATTTGTAAACTCACACTATTTTAAATGCTGGCTTCAATGAACGCGATCACATTTTCGACGCTGTGAGATGTGATTTTTTTCAGTCTTCTACCTGGATGAATCCCAAGGTGCCTAGGTTTTTCAAATTTCTGCGTCATCTTGTATAGGGCACCTGGAGGCATTGGGTACCTTCGTATATGTTTCATACGAAGAAATTCTTTAAGAGTTGAAACGGAGTTTTGTTCGTTCTGGTTGAATAATTTCACCAGTAGCACTTTTTCTTGCATCGTAAGCATGAAGAACAGAGAAGAAACTAATGTTCGTGCAGAATCGGCATTCTTTTTATCCAAAGAAAAATAGTAATAGTTATGCACTATAACACAGATTATACTTTACATTTTCAATAAATGCAAAAAATGTCATCTGTTTTACAGAGCAATCTGTAAGTTATATTTTTTTAGAAAACCTTTTTAATTAATAAATGTACATATAAATAATATGTAGTTCAATTTTATCTTATTAGGACGAATGTAATTAGATAACTTATTTCTTGAAAACCCTGTATTTTAAAGTACTGATAAAAAATTTTGATGAATGTATTTTTAAGAACCAGTAACATCTCTCTCATCTTAAATTTTTCTTCTTCAATAATAACAATAACGTAGATGATGATGAAGATAAACATGTGTCAGCTGAATTATTCATGGGTAACTAGAATGTAGCTCTCATAATAATATTGATCCTAATTCTTGGACTAGTTGGCAACAGTTTATTGACGTACTGCAAAGGAATAAATAAATATGTGGCAAATATGCTGGTGTTTTATGAATAATCAAAAACATCCTCAAAGTAAAATAATCACTTGTAATAATATTGTTAGTCTGTCTATTGGCGTTAAAAAAGGTGATCTTTAAAGTTAGAGATTATAATTTATAATAAACATAATTCGATAGATGACTGAGTATGGGAATTTTGGTGTATTTTTAGTTAAATTTTCAATTGCTTTTGAAGTTTTAATCATATTATTTAAACTGGAAATAAGACTAAATGTAAAGGTTACACATTGTGTTGCACATTAAAGAAAAGGTTTAGCTAAAAATTATCGTATGAAGATAATTATCACCTCAAAAGTCAGGAATATCTTTCAAGAAACTTTAATTTGATTATAATATTAATTTTCTAATTTTACCAGCTTTGTAAAAAATTTCGCATATTCTTTTTAATATGGTAATTTCGAATATAGTATTGATATTTATATGACTATAATTTTTCCGTAAAGAATATCATCCATTAATGTAAAGAATTTAAGACAGGAATATTAGAGTACGTTGGTATTTTACAAATATCAAAACAAATTTTATAAATAACTAAAAATATAATTCAAACGCACAATTTTTCCACATTTAAACATTTAAAAACGCATTTTTTATATTATGTTTTTTTTGTCTTCTTTTACACCCTAATTCACTTTACACTTACATATTTGCCCATGATTTGCACATCAGTTGAATGAAAGAAATTTACTAATTTCATTAAGTATTTTTGTTAATTGAAAAAAAAAACACAACTAATTGATTTTAATGTTACTATACTGCTGAAATATTTTATCTTACCTGATTCAAAAACCAAATATTAATTTTAAAAAAAACTACATTAAAATATTATGGGGTTAAAGGAATGTAATTTCAAAGAAAGTTTTTTTATTTACGTTTCATAGCATTGGAGATTGAAATATTCATTTTATTTATTTCATAATAAATAGAAAATACTTTTTCTGACTAAAAGAGAATATTACTTCGAATTTTTTAAATATTTTCGTCTTAAGTAAAGAAATTTTGATTTTTCATTATTTTTTAAATGAAATATGCAATTTATGTCGTAAATCAAAGAATATTGCTTTCTAAATATTTCTTCTTAATAGTTTAAGGAATTACTTTAGATGTAACTATTAATTGCTTATAAAAGCTAAATATAGTTAATAAACAAATTTCCCTAGATTGCTTAGTTGGATTTTAAAATGACGCTCTCTCTCTATATATAAACACTTGTTAAATTATTTTATACGAATCTTTCATACGATTTTTTTATTTAAACTTCATTTGAAGAGAATAATGAATTATTTTTTTAAATCCCAAAATATAATTAAAATATGTTTATTTAGAATTTAATTTTTTGATCCTATTCCTCCATACAATAATTTAATAAAAGTTAAATAAATTAATAAAATCTTTATTTTATTAAAAAGGAAATCTTTTTTAAAGTTCATATCATGTCAATTTTATCTTTATATTAAATATTTCTTGATGGAGATGAAAGAGCTGAATATTTTGAAGCAATTTTTAAATTTGTCTTCATTATTTTGAGCATAAAGGAGATATATTATGCTATTTTTGTCTTACAATTGATTATAAAATTTAATTTGTATGCATAGAAATTTGCAAAACTTCTTTTTAGATAACTTATGGTAGGTGTATGCCATGCTATGTTGTCTTAGTAGTTGGTTTAACTTTCACTTATCATTTATAAGAATTTCAAGAGACAAATAAAGTAGTAATTGCTTGCCTAATATTAAAGACTTTATAGGAGCAAACGAATATTAGCAAACAAGCTCTAATTGGTACTCTTAAGTTTAAAAAGAAGTTAATTTGTATGAACAACACCAAAATAAATATTTGGATTTAGAAATTAAAATCCTTTTAAATGCTTAGTAAAATTACTTTATTTACTTTTGAATTAATACTTGTAATTACTGGATGTTAAAAAGTCATTAGATTATTCTAATGACAAAATAAATAAGTGAATATAAACCAAATGAATCTCATATTTAACTTAGGCATTATGTAAATAATAAACATTTGCCTTATTTTTAAAGATACATATCAATTAACACTACTAAATTATTTTTTAAAGTTATAGATAATAGAATAATAATATTTTCTACTAGAAATATCACATAAAAATTAGAATAGAAAGACTTATTTTAATATTTAAATGATATTTCTGGTAGAAAACACTCTCATTTTTCAAGAAATTTCTTTAAAAACCACAGCAACAATTTCATATCATTAAATTTTTAAGGTAATACCAATGATATTTTAGTCTTTTTTAAATAGCTTTTATTTTAAGAGTTTTTATAAGTTTTTATTTTAAGTTAAGCAAATTATAATTTTCTTTGAGCCTAGGGCTGCTGGAAAGTAAATACCGACAAAACTGATAAAAGCAAGAAGAGTTTTCACTTTAAAATTTCTTCCCAAGTAAGCATAAAAATATTTATTGCATATCATAATCTAATGTACCTTTCAAGTAAAAACAAAGAACTTCCATAAGGAATTTTATCCATTTACAAGGAACTATCTCAGCTTCTCAATCAGATCCATAAAATGTTTGTTTTTTTTAATTCTTATTACCTAATTAAATAATTACCTAATTAACCTAATTCCCAGAAATATAATAAATAATTATGACAACAATTTATAAAAAAGATTTTTTAATGATATAAGCATTGTAATATTTATTCATAATGTACGGACAGCAAGAACATTTTTAACAACTAGTTAATTAGAGTGATTATTTGCAGAGTTCGATTTGTTATTTATGACATTTTTAATCAATAAATTTTATCAAAATTTCCGAGTGTTCCAACAAACTTAAAAATATTTCCCATTCTCATATTTAATAATTCTAAGAATAATAGTATTCTGATGACAAAAGATTAAAATTTAATTCCAAAGTGAAATGCATTAAAATACATTTAACTATTTTAAAAGTGCTGAATGTTATTTTGTTCAACATATATTTTTTAAAAGGCAGAATAAATATATCAAAATTCAAGAAATAGGGGATTTCTTTATTCTATAAAAAATTATTTTATTATATGTTTTTTTTATATATTTCAACAGAAAATATATATATATTGAAACTCTGAATTACTTTTTATATCCTGGCATAAGATATATTTATAAAAGATCTTTCTATTTTTAAAGAACTGTGTTATATACAAGAAGAAGAATCTTCATTTTATTAATAAATATTTAGATAAAATATATTCATATTCATTACATTTTTTTTGTCTTTCAACTTGTCGAAGAAAAAAAACCTTATTTAATTTGAATGAATTTAATTTGATAAATTTATTTACTTTATTTTATTTTTCTGAATTATTATATTTAACATATAATAATTCATAGTATTATTAACAAAACTACCAACAGAAATATATGCTACTGAGTTTATGATTAACCGGTTGACTTTTTAATATTAACGTCACAATATGTGGATAGAAATATTTTGTCACATCTATGGGAATATTTATAGTAAAAAAATGGAAGATGAAATTAAATTAATTTTATGTTTGAATTTAAATTTTTTATTGAATCTTATTATAAAAAATTATCTAATTAAAAAAAAATGTTTTTCAAATGAAATTTCCATGTGCATTGTAAGGATTTAATCACGATATTGCATAGCAATTAACACATCGGATAACATAGCTGAGATATCATACAATATTCTATACTAATAAGGACAGTATTTAATTTATTTTATTTTTGGTTATTTTTATAGCTCAAAAGTCATTTTTTTACCAATCAAACACCAAATAAGATATCAAAACCAAACCCAATTTCTTGTAGAAGCTAAGCGTAATAAATATTAAAGATAAATATTCATACGTGCTTATCAATTTCTTACATATCATGAAAATAAAAACCAAAGTTTATGTAATCAATTTCTTCCAAATCCTAAGACTATATTATTGATTCCAAAATAATTTCTTCTATTAATTTCCTAACTCAAGCATTTTATTGTTATTTATTTAAACACTCCTCTTCTATTTACAAGAAGAAATATGAAGAGTTCAGAGATAATTTAGCTACAAATGTCAGTGTAATCCAATAAAATTAAACTGATTTATTTTTCATCGTTTTTGCAAAAATTGTAAATGACATCTTTATAAAGAACCATTTATGTCACATTTCAAAATGTCTTCGATAATTTCTCTAAACCTTTGACAAATTACAAATACTATTATTTTGACAAGAAACTTCGATTAACAAAAGCACCGAAGTAAATAAATTTTTCGGTAAAGGCATTTACTTATTTATTTCTTTTTATTTATGAAGAAGATGCCAAAAGATTTTTATCCTTAATCTTATTAACTCGTTTACGTTAAAAATCCCAATTATTCTAATTTGCATGATCCCAAATAAATACAATAAAAAATTTCTAGTTCTTTTACATCATTCAGAGATTTCATTACATTTTCATATGCAATGCACCTTAATTCCTTTTCATTTAAGGTAGCTTTTGTCAAAGCAGGATTACAAATACATATATATATGTATGGATAAAAAAATTAATATTGTGATTTTAAGCTCTTAATTGTTTAAAAATCTATCCATAGTTAATTGAACATGTCGTAAAGAGTTGATAAAATAATCTTACTTTTTCTTTAACCTGCAATCTGAAATTAAATAATTTCTGAGAACTAAATTATTTATGGCTCTAAATTTGAGAACATTATTTGTGCAGGGGTGAATCCTAATTAAAACTGTCACTTAATTTAGGAAATTTATAATTTCTTTAAGGGAAACATATCAAATAAAAGTATTGTAAATATTTTATTATGTTTGGTGTTTACTTTGTAATCCCTTCTTTTTAAAGATTTATGTTGAATGCAACAGATATGTTTATGAAATAAAAAAGCCGATATCGTTTTTGAAACAAACATACTTTCTATAAAATTTTCTAATATAATTAAAATTATAATTTTTAATTTTTTAAGGTTATGATGTAAAAATAAATAAAGTAACTTTTCAATAATAAAATTTTCTCATATAGAATTATAAAATCAAAATTTTTTTATACGAGTCATAAATAATAATTCTAACACTAATTTTTTAGAATATCAAGTGTAATATATCAAACAAAATCTAATGACAAAATTACTTTATTTTTGAGCAAGAGACATTTTTGACTAATTACGAAAGACATATGGTCAAATATCTCAATGATATATATATATATATATATAAAGTAATCAATAGCATCCGTACCAGCATATCGAAAAAATAAATTGGTAAAATTATTTAAAAACAGAAAAAAGAAGAAAAGCAATAAAAAATACCAGTTAGAGGGATATTCCCCCAAATTTTCTTATACAGTCTAATAAAATTAACCTTTGGTTTTAGATGGTCCCCCCATCCATCCCACCGATTGAAAACAAATTTTGGCAAAAAACAATTGCATTTAAAAAATTAACACTAAATTTGAAATACTTAATTCACTACGTTTTAGAGTTATGGTATTTAGATGTTGTTGAAAGTCAAAACAACAGCTCAACTCTTATAATGGATTTGGAGCGTAATTTATCTGGTGTCTAAAATATAGTGTTAAGTCTGTGTACTGAATTTTATTCTATTAGCTCTCTTCGTTTTGCAGTTTTTTTCATTGCTGTTATTTTATGTTCAGTTGGACATACAGACTTCTGGGTAAATTTTACAGAATTATATCATCTAATTTGAGATAAATCTGATATTTTGATGTAGAAATTGTATTCTAAATTTCATTCGTCTAACTCAAAGATTTTTTATTTATTTTTATCACATACGGACAGATATTTTCCAAAAATGAGTTTCCAGAGAGTTTTAAAATGAAGAAATTCATTAAAATTTAGATACATTTTTATCAATATAATCGATATTTTATTAAATCTTTCCTTTTTAGACGACCAGGAAAGCAAACAGGTTAGACAAATAAAAATTGGAGTTGTTACGGATATTTCAATCCCATTAAGTCCGTTTCCATTAATCCCATCGAGTTCATTTGTCATGTCTGTTTGGTTTGAAAACAATCAGAAGTCTTCAGTAGAAAACAACGGCGATGCTTGTCAAACATAAAGATGACGAATAAATAAATGAAAAAAAATATTTACTGCCGAGACGAACACTGGAAGCAGTAGAAATAAAGTAGTAATCGGAATCAATAACTACTAAGGCACATAAGAAGGCAGGATAGAGTATCTTAGGTTCATTCTATGGTGTCTCCAAAAGGCTGAAATTCTCCACTGTCTCCTCTCTTTAGGAGCATTCAACTGTTGACCTACTACTACACGATTGGCTACACCTCATAAGATTTGATGTTGCTTACACAATAAACGCCAAGACTCGCCACACACCTCAGTTCAGAAATCACTTGTGCTCCTCACAACTCCTGTTCTTAGTCGAACTTACCAGCCTTTGCTTCGTTATCCTCTCGACGACTCGTTTCGCAATTCTAACTGACTAAAGCTTGGAAGTACCGTACTTTTATAATTCCCGAAAAGCTGGCCGAGAAGATTCTATACCAATCAAGTATATCTCAGTTCTAATTGGCTTAACTTTTAAAATTAAAATTCAGTCATTTTTTATTCACCCATTTCATTATCAAGTCCCCAAATTGTCGCCATTTTGGCGCGGCCCCTGATCAGAACCCAACAAGGTTGATCTTAAAGTGGTTTTTCCAGGAATTGAAATAACCAGGAGGGTAAACAGCATTACAGGCTTGTTACAGTCTATAGATTTTACACCAAAGTTTTAGATTTCTGCCAAATTAAAAACTTTTTTTTCGGTCAAATCTATTTCTGATAGATATTTCTAGATTTCTGCTGAATCTCTTTATTATATTGATTTAGATATATTTTTCTAATGGCAAGTTGTTCTAAAATGTTATACTTGCTGAAGAAACTAAGTAATTTAATACCACTTATGTACACATGAATTTAAATATCAAGTATTTAAAAATATCCAAATGTTATTGAAACACCAATTCCAAAACCCCGTCTATAATTCCAAAAACCCGTCTATAAAAAAGGGTGCAATCTACTGCGATTATAAAAACCTATCATAAAATTATATTTTGCAATATTTGATGATAAAACTCTTTAAAAGACCAAAAAAGAAACAAAGTTGAACTATTTTTTTAAAATTGGGTAATGCAATTTTTTTCGAATATTATTTATTGCTAAAAGATATAAAACGACTTCTTTCTTTTTTTCATTTTTTAGAAAATGAAAAAAAAATTGAGAATTAATATTCCATATTTACATTCTTGATTAAAGCAAATTTATAATCTATAAAACAATGATGATTAAATTCCGGTATAATTTATTTATAATAAATATGTGAGAATTTATATTTTGAATTAAATATTTGAACCCCAAACGATTATTATAAGCATTAAAAATACCTAGTTTTATACAATTAAACGAAGCAGCCCGAGAAATAAAAATAAAAGGGAAAAAGGTTTGGCTTAAGAAATAATCTAATTGTATGAAATCAATTAAATAAGTACAATGTATTTAGAAAACAAACTCTTAAATTCATTTCATATCAATCCACTTATATTTCTGTATTCCAATCTTTACAATGCAAATTTAATTAAGGGATATTTCCCTTGGAGCATAGAGCTATAATCTTTGATAAAATTTGCTTTATAAATCAATGCAAATATATTACAATAAGGTTTTCATTATTAAAATAAGAAGCGTAGCTTAATAAAATAAAATAAAACACAATGCGAAGCGTTCTTTGTGTTTTTTGATGTTTAATATTAGTTAAGTAAAATAGAAAGATTATTATTATTTTATTCTTAAGGGAAGATATCGTTAAAGTTTTTCAAATGTTGAGTGGGGATTAAGTTAAAGGTGATTCTTAATTGAATTTGTTTGAAGAAATGCAGAGAATATTTAAGAAGTAAACTGTTGTTCATCGTTTATGATAAAGGAATTTTTAATGGAAATGCATGAAATACGTTTAGAAAATTGCAGCTAAAATCAAATTTAACTTAAAATATTTGTTTTCTTAGATAGGAATGAATTCTGTACTCAGTTTAGTTTTACTAACATATACACACATACACATTTATATATTAGAAATAAAAATCTTTGCATTTGGTTTAAATTTAGGATAGCATAAATAGCATTGTATTTTCAACTACATTCGTTGGTTTCATTTGAATTTAAAGGCATTTTATTATTGAAATAATCGTTTATGCGATGCAAAAATTTTGCATTTAATCGAAAATAATTTTTATCAAATTCGAAATTTTTCTAATTTTAATATTCTTACAAATCTTTTTTCCTGAAAAGTAGTTTTAATTTTATTGTAAATAAAATTTATTGTATAAATGTATGTATGCACTTTTAAACCTATGAAAAATTATACAAAAATTAAATTCATAAGTTGGAAAAGACCACAGGTTTTAAGGTTAGAAAGATGCTCATTTTTTAAAAATAATATTGTTTTTGAGAGTCATTCACCCAAAATTTAGTCTTTTTTATTTAATTATTTTTTAAAAACTCTGACTCGCACATTCACACAACCCCAGTTATATTTAGTACCTGTTAATAGGTCTTGATTAAACGGTCTTACCATTAAAGTACCAACACATACACAAGAGTGCGCACATTTACATTTATATATTCTTCTTTATTGTCAGCATAACATCCTTCTTTATCATCAATATAACATTCTTCGTTATTGTCAGTTTAAAATTCTTCTTTATTGTCATTACTGTATTCTCCGTTATTGTCAGTATAATATTCTTCATCGTTGTCAGTATAATATTCTTCGTTATTGTCAGTATAATATTCTTCATTATTGTCAGTATAACATTTTTCGTTATTGTCAGCATAATATTCTTCATTATTGTCATCATAATATTCTTCATTATTGTCAGAATAACATTCATCGTTATTTTGAGATGATATTCTTTTTTAATCAGTCTTTATTGTCAGTCTAATATTCTTCATTATTGTCAGTCTAATATTCTTCGTTATTGTCAGTCTAATATTCTTCATTATTGTCAGTATAATAATCTTCGTTATTGTCAGTCTAATATTCTTCATTATTGTCAGTATAATATTCTTCATTACAGTCAGTGTAACATTCTTTGTTTTAGTGAGTTGATATTCTTCTTTTTTTATAAGTCTTTATTGTCAGCAAAATATTTTATCTGTTTTTCATTCTTTTGCTTTACAGTATTTTTTGCCAATTATTACTTGAGTAAACTTTCTCAAAGGAAGGTCTACACAAAGTCAGTGTTGCTTAGAGGTAAAGTACTCGCTTGCAACGTATAAGATCAGGGGCTCGAAACCCAATCAAGTCTCATTAATTTAAAGGTTGGTTTTTAGAGCCGAAGAACCAAGACCGACATCACTGACTTTATGATTCTAAACATCGAACGGTATTCTATACTCTTGGAGATTAATAATCCTATCCGATAAATGCTTGAGGAAGTATTTTGGTCAATATCAAGTGCTTAGCCTATTGTAAAGAAGTCGTCACCTCGTCTCCTGTTGGAAGATACACATGTTCGAACAATGCTACTCCTAGCAAGCGGTGAAGCTATTCATGCTCTGTTGTGCATTATGTTTCTCCCTTTTAGTGCCACCCTTCGGACTTGAATGGAGACAAATAATGGAACACACATGCTGGAGACCCATTGAAGAAGTAAATCTTGTCGAAACACCAGATGGGACTATTTCTTCTATGGACCACCCAAGATGGGATAAACTCCTAATATTGAACAGCATATGCTCTTTACGACCCATTGAGGAAAGAAGTGCTAAGCGAAGGCAGATGCAACTATTTGTGTATTGTGAAGGTTCTGTTAAAGGGTGGATGTTTCAAGAATATTCCCACTACATGATGGCGCGCCATTGGGAGCATTCCTGAAGAATGATTGGACAATCGGCATCCCCAGCGCGCCAATGAGAGCCTGTGAAGTGAACCTTCCCCACTGTTAAAATTGACGGTCGAGAAGCTGAGCTGGAGGAGGAGACAAGCTGATCCGGTGGACGAGACAAGCTGATCGGAGTAGACGGGATCAGCTGATCTGGTTAGAGACTGGACGAGAGCCGATACGACAACGAGATGAGCTGTGAGCAAAGCTGGAGTTGAAGATATACCATGTGATTTTGAGTTTATTGAAAATATCTACCGGAAGTAATCCGTAGATCTCTGGAGCTACACGCCGTAGCCGGATACGCGGCCAGCCTGTGAGTCGCGGTATTATATGTCGGACTGACAATCAAGTTGTTATATTTTCCAGCATTTAACCTAGAGGACGTGTCGTTTTTGTTATTGTATAAAGGTGTAAATAAAACCTTTGTGTTTAAAATGCTACCATTTTATTTGATAGACCAGGATCAAGTCTTTACACTATTATCAGATGTGACCTACGAGGGTCAAGAATTTGATCCTTTCTCTCAAAGAAGGAAACAAAAAGAAATAGTTCATATTTTGAAGAACCCTATTATGATTCAGACGAGCATAACAGAAGCCCTTTTATGATCCATATGGGCAAATTTTAAATGAGAATACACAAATACAATGTGCTATTGGTGAGGGAGAAAACTTACATGACTGGAATGAACCTCTTAACACAGTTAGATTTTTTTTCATCATCATCATTATTAATTTAACAACAAACTAAATGTACAGATACTTGCTAATTTAATTCATTATTTTATTTAGTTAAAAATCTTTTAAATAGCAACAACTAAAAAAAATTGTTAACTGGATATTAAAATAAATTCATATAAAATTTAAATCTAAAACATTTAAACAATTTCAAAGTAGTCAAACAAGATATAATTTAAGTATTTTAAACTCAAACATGAAAACAAAATAAATCCTGCATAGCAATTTATTTTATTAAATTTTAACATCTTTCAAGAAAAATTGAAATGATTATTTACAAAAACATATTTTAAATCCTTTCATAAAAAAAAGAAAAACTTCTGTTAACAGTTATAAAATTTATATGCATCTAATGAAACTAATGGATCCAAAAAAATGGAAAAATTCAGTGATTGTACTAGTCCAGAAAATGTACTAACAATCACTGGTAGATATCATTGCATACTCATTAATATCATAGTATAGGAAAGTAGGAAGAAAGTTAATATAGTAAAATTACTATGGAAAGTATTAATAATTGAAGATAAAATGTTAAGTTGTTATAGTCTTACCTCAAAAGAAAAAAAAACATTCTAATCAATATTAGAAAAAAGAATATGGCATAAATGAGAATTAGTTATGAAATTTCTCAAGAAAAACCTTCCATTTAGGATGATTCAACACAAGATATTAAATCCATCGATCAGTTTAGCATCATTATTTGTCTCGTGCTTAAAGGTCACATCTTCTTTCAGTTGGAGTAGCAATTATCTTAGAAGCTAGGAATTGTCCGATTTATTGACTGCAACTTTAGGACATCATAAAATTGATTCCAATTAATGTTTATCTGATAGTACAAATGGATGGGCAGTATAAGGGTTTACAAAGTAAACTTGCTGATGTGACACGCCATTGTAAGATGTATATTTTCATGTCATGTATGATGTGATGCTGTAAACAAAAGCAAATATTACAAGCAATAGCTATAATTTTATTATTTAGTGTGCTCTAGATTTTAAGAACATTAGAGAAATTAGCAAAATGAAACATGATTAAAAATAAAAATAATATAGAAAAAAATAAAACTCTTAAAAGAAATTGTTCTCACAATGGATAAGACAAATCGAACATTACAATTAATTTTGGACTTTTAGATAATCTCTATGTTAACACAGTTGAATATAATTTTCTAACATGATTATCAGTTATTAATTATTCTAATATGTTAAATAAAAAATGAACCAAATGCTTTACTCCTTATTTTTCATTCTTATAAATTTTGAAATTATTTTGCCATCTTTTATATTTCTGAAACCATAGTGAAATCCTAGGTGATGCATTTTTGAAAAGGAAGTATCAGATGATTTTGAATTCAAAAAATTAGAAATAGTATTAAAATTCTAAAAAAAAACTTTATTCTAAACCAAGCAAAAATAATTCAAAATTCAGTTAGAAATTACAAATTTTAATTGCAATTCTTTACTTCAAAAATATTTGTTAAACTCTACGAGGTAGAAGTTCGAACATTGAAAAAAGGCATATTTTTTTAAAAAAATAAATTGAATCAATCTAACACGGATTCAGTGTAATATAGTACAAACGCGTATGCAATATTATAAAAATAAAATTTGACTACATCATTTTGGTGATTTTAAGAAATTGAGAACAAACTTCGAGTTGCTTTAAAAACTCAAAATAAATGTTTATTTAGTTAAAATATATAGAAATTTAAAAACAGATTGCGCATTCAATCTTCAAGATTCAATAATAAATTATGAATTTCCATAAACAATCTTAATCTTTCATAGCTCAGTACTTGATTTTATCAATGCAGTACCATAGCTTAGTACTTGATCAGCACCATACCATATGGTACTCAGTACCATAGCTCAGTACTTGATTTACCACTTTCAATACTTTTCGCTTTAAAATACCTTGTCACTCCTTTCTTATAGCTAAAAATATTTAAAACGTTTGACGATAATTAGTTTTCCTGAAAGTGAAATTTAAAAATTATCCCTTTTGAAGATAATTAGTTTACCTGAAAATGAAATGTAAAAATTATCCCTTTTGACGATAATTAGTTTACCTGAAAATGAAATATAAAAATTATCCCTTTTGACGATAATTAGTTTTCCTGAAAGTTAAATTTAAAAATTATCTTTTGACGATAATTAGTTTACCTGAAAATAAGAAGTAAAAAATTATCCCTTTTGACGATAATTAGTTTACCTGAAAATGAAATATAAAAATTATCCCTATTAGCACAAACTGTCTATCACCAAACATTGCTACAGTATGTTCATGATATTATACATCATTCAAAATATCTGAGACATCGTACAATATCTTGTGCTAATAGGGATTGACAAGAATTGACAAACAGGTAATAATTTATGGCAGTTATTATCGCCAAATATACACACCAGCTCAAGTTGCTTGTTGTAATTGGCGGTAGAGTGGTTGGCGTCGATGAGCGGGCGTCCATTGTTGAAGATGGCACAGATGAGCATGCCCAGGGAGAACATGTCGCTGAGGGGGGAGCAGGTGGACGTGGCTTGTACTTCCGGGGCCGTGAAATCAAGGTCCGGCTGTCCCATCTTGGGCAGTTTGGAGGTGAACGGTTGACAAGGCACTGGACTCTGCGTCAAGTCATGTGGAGAGAAAGAAAACAAAACTAAAATCTCACATCATACACGAGTCAGTCATTTCTTACATACTGGATCTAATTGAAATAATGTTTTCTCATGCACGTTTCTGATAAACTTTTTCATTAGAACACATTGGAATCAATGCATGTAGGATTGTAATCTCGAAATAAGCAACACCTAGCTGTTTAAAGTTTAATTATTACATTCTATGTTGTAACATTACACTCTTTTAATTTCTTCAAGATACGAATTGAATTCATTCATATTCTTCAATTTTATGACCCATTTTTTATCTATCATGCAAGAGTGTATTTGACTGTATACCACAATATATTTTAGATGAATTACATATTTAAAAAAATTCATGTTCCAAAATAAATAGGTAATGACGTTATATATTCTATATATCTATTATGAAGAAATACAGTACTTTTTCGTCAGCCGAGGGTCAATGAAATATATATATATATATATATATATATAAATTGGAATGCCTAATGGAATAATATTTTAATATAATTCAAATCCTAATTTTAGTATGCACAATTATGAATAAATCATATAATAATAATTTTAGAAATGATGTAGTCGAGTGTTCCAGTATACTGTATAATTTTTTTATTTTTACATTCGTTTCAATATTTTAAGTACAGATAAGGGTGTTTTTTCGAACGTGACACATTATTTAGACACAGAAATATAGGTGAAATGTTGAAATGACGAATGTAAAATAATCTTATTTTTTCAAAATTGAAAGTTTCTGTAAAATACAGAAATAAAATTTTTTAAAGTCGTCAGTTTAGGAAAGTAATTTTCATCAAATTTGATGAGTATTTTTATTCAATTAGAATTGCATAACAGTCACAGTGTCGGCGATAATGAACAGTTTCCGACCTGGTTTTATAGACAAAATCAATGACTTAGATTAATGTACTTGATATACAAAGGTATAAGTATCAGCAAAATGGATATAAATACATCTTGAAAACTATCAAAATGATTTTAATTCTTACTAAAAGCGAGTTATGTATATAAATTGTTAAAATAAAATATTGGATACCTATGCATGTATTGTTTTCTTCCTGCTTTAAATCAGCAATACCTCATGAATATAATATAACTGAATGGGGTGTGCCTTTGTCTTTTTTCAGAATAAAGACTATATGGTGACTTTTTCATAAACCAAACCATAACTGGACATGTAGTGTTTATTACTCACCAAATTAGGTTATTTGGAAAATCTGATAAGTGCAGAAGTAGAAGACCTTCTGGAACCGTTCAACATATTATACAGGAATGTGAATTATGGACAAGTACCCGCTCAACATGGGAATTATTCTGGAGAAATTTTGATATCAAATTGCTATTGAAACTCCAACTCTTTAGGGCAAGTGCTTCCGAAATTATCAATAATCTTATGTTGTTGGAATCCGTGGAGCACTATTGAACTTACTCTTTTCTTTAACAGTAGTTATCTTACGTCTATATTATCTGTGGCAACTATATTTTGTATATATATTATATGTTTTTGGGTTACCTCAAGCTTACTTTGTATATAGTTGTTTTTATACCTTTTTCTTCTTAAAAGCATTTCTTAATTAACGTTGTTTACATTTTTATGTTCCTCTAATAACTATTGAAATGTTTGCTAATTACTATATTTGGAGACACAGTGACAATTTTTGAGAATTTAAAATCATTTTTTTCGATCTGGTCCTTTGAATTAAGTTTTACAATAATTAAGTTGATTAACCTGCACTTCCGGGCTTGGTGGGGGTTGCTTCGAGGCGGCCCATCGTTATATTCGAATGGCTTTGGCCGGGCCGGAGAATACCTATGCCATAACTCATGAATATATATAGTCATTTAGTAGGCATCCACTTTTAAAAGTGAATTAAAGGGGAAAATATTTTTTAGAAGATCAAACGTGTCCTTGTATCTGTAACTGGTCAGCCAAGTGGATACGGTACATCTTGAGAAAAGTTTACTAAGTATGATGGTTTACCAATTCTTGAAGTTCATAGATCCTGCATAAAATATGTATCTCACCGTTCAATGTTTTTGTTATTAAAACGCTGTTATATTTTGATACTTTGCAAAGAAACTTTTCTTCATTTTAATGACCAACCAGGCGTTTCAGGTTTCATAATTGGAACTAAATTTTCTGCTTGTAAAATATCACAACGGAATTTCACGCTCTAACGGAAGAAACAGATTTGGAAGCAAAATTAGCCATGCTACGCAGTAGCAGCCGACTCAGATTATGAAAGTTAAAAGTTATCGGCAAAGGTCAGAGGCTGGTGAAACCAAGATAAAAGAGAAGGAAGAAGGGAGTTTAGTTTAGATATATTAACGTCCCGATTTAAAGCAACACTATGGTTATTTTGGGACTGACCTCGTAATTTTGAACTATGATCAGATGATGAGAGGAACACCTGATCCCTCCCTCTCCTCCACACCTCACTAGGTGGAAGACGTCTGGTCCTGACGATTTTAAAGCGCAACAGACCCCATAGCATGACGGCTCTTTGATGGAATTGGGTATCAAACCTGAAACCTCAGGCCTCACGAGACTACCAAATGTGTCTAGATGATTTTATAACTCTGAGATTAATAATAACAGTAGAAACTTTTCAAGAATAGTTAAATTTTAGGAAAATATTATAAAATTGTTAAAAGTGATAAGATAAGATGTCATAAAAAAAGCAAATAATTTTTATATATATATTTAAATAATAATATTTTCTACACCATTATCAGATTGAGTCTAGATTTCATTTTTAGACATTTATATGGATGGAGTGAATGAACGTTCTTTCTTTTCATACAGCGCACACTTCAATAATAAAGCATGCTTTAGCACTTGAAGACTTTTATGATTAGCTTAAAGATCTCCAAGATCATGAATTTGTTAAAAATATTCTATTCTTAAGAAAGCTTATTAATTTATCTATTCTTTATGGAAATGAATCTTACCAAAGCCAAAACACATACTAAAAAGAAAATACTATACAAACGATGTATTTCAAAGAGTTATATATTTTACAGTTGGATATAATATGCAAAAAAGTTATTCCTTGAATCATGTAAAAAAAGATGCTTTCAAAATTGAATTATTTAAAGTGATTGAACGAAATACATTTCCATATATTTGTATATTTAAATATATATTTCTTGTAGCTGAATCTCGTTAAATCTTTCACCTTTACTATAATGAAAATATCAAACAAAAGATTTGGTTCCAAAGCATATTTATTCGACCGTTGTAGGATAATATGTATATGAACTATTTCGTATAAGTTATTAAAAATATTTTTTTTCTTCATAGAACTATTCAAATAATATAAATGAAATATGTCTGTTCATTCTCCTCAAAACACACTTCTTTGTATATGAAGAAAATTGTCTAAAGAATAAAATAAAAGGTATTCTGTAAAAGCTTAAGTCTCTTAACAATCACCCTTTTGGTTTTTGTCAGAAAAAAAAGATTTAATAAATTTTAAAAGCAGAGCATTGAATGACAGGAAAAGTATTTTTTTTTTATCTTAACACGCAATTAATTTTGAATGTAATGGAATTATATGGAATTAATATATACGACAAATATAACCTTTATATCGTTTACGGATTTGTAATATTGCTATATGTAAAATAAGTTTCTTGGTAAGAAAAAATAATTTTATAGATAGCTTTGATTGATATTGAACGGATGACGGATTAATGAATCCCAGATATGGCAAAAAAAATAGAAGATTCCTCAATCTACTGGAATTATGGCAATGCGATCATTTGGAGCTAAGTTATCAGGATCTTTCTAGAACCTTCTATGACTTCTCATAGAAACTTTAAAAATACTTGAAAGTGTGGTAAATTCTATATAAGCCAGATAACATCCCTCCGACTGAAGTGCACTTTTGGTCCAACGGATTTGTTACTCTGCTACTAACCATAAGATTGGGAGTTCGGTACCAGAGCAATTCGCTAAACACCGACAATGGTAACCCGGCGACTGACCTTGGATAAACGCAACCCTCGCACTTAGCTTCGTACAACTGTCGTGGCGCCCTCTATTGGAAACTCAAAGACCTAGACGCACATTAAATACGTCAGTTGATAACATCACCACCAACACCTCACATAGGTATCGCTCCTCTAACTACCGACTCACTGGTGAGAGAGTATGTGGAGATCTATATAAGCCAGATAACATCCCTCGGACTGAAGTGCAGTTTTGGCCCAACGTATATGTTACTCGGCAACTAACCATAAGATTGGGAGTTCGAGCCTAGTGCAATCCACACATATCCAACAAAAGATATCTGGATTCTTTCAATCATTAACGCAGCATAGAATCATTGGTTGAGTAACTAATCTATATTAATTTAGTCGATGAACCATGTAATGAAAAGTAGCAGAATCGACAAGTAGTTTGATTCACTATGAGCCCCTAATGCTTTTATGGTTGTTTACTACTGATATGCTGTTTATGTGCTGTTGTTTACTACTGATATGCTGTTTTTTACTACTGATATGCTGCTTGTGTGCTGTTGTTTACTACTGATATCCTATTTGTGTATAGCTGTTTATTATTGATATGTTACTTGTGTGTTGTTATTTACTTTAAGGCTGTTCTTGTGAATGTACTGACTATGTTTTGTTTGGGTTTGTGTAATTATGTTAAATAAAGCCTCGTTATTTGTATATTGATTGTTTAGCTTTTTCGCAGCATAAGAAGTACTAAAACCATTGATTTACCATTTACAGATTTTTGCATTTTTCGTAACATTATTCTTCAATTTATAAGTGTATACTTTTTAATTACAATGGGATTGTAGAATTTCTTAATATTACAAAAAAGAGGGAAATATATGTAATTGATTACCTCATTAAATCATTGCAGCTCAATCGAAATCTTTCATGATTGTAAAATAAAACTTTTTTCATAATAATCTATTGGTGATTTTTATAATAACCTGAGTACAATAATAGATCACAGAATCAAAATTTCCATGCATTAAAAAAACATTGAAATTTGCAAATCAGAAATACAATAATCTGCTTCTATTTATTGGTTATTTAATATAATTTTTTATCCATATAATACATTTTTGTCTAAACTTCTGCTAGAAATTATATATTAAAGTAATAACATTTATAAAATAAGATCAATAACAATCTATCTAATAGAACATTAACTTTAATTAAAAACTTTTTTACATCAATATATTAAGTAAGATGAATATAATATTTTTATTAACTCTTTGAAGGCACAATGATGCGAAATATACAAAATGAAGATAGATACTAAAGTCAAATATTCAGATAGCAAATATTCATTGAAAAGTTTAGGGATCAGAATTTCGGCTTTGCATCTGGCATCCTTTGTTCCTTTATCTCCATTCTTCAGCTTCTAGCAACTTTTTTTCTGTGTCTATAAGCCAAGGAATCCGAGTCTTTTGCTCTCACCTCGCCAACAAGATATATAACTAGCAAAACATTCTCAGAATATTGAATGAGGAAAAATCCTTTTTCTAGGAAATAAGGAATAGGTTTTATCCTCCTTTTCTATGTTTAATAAGACATCAACATCTATTTCTGGCATTCTATGAATACATTAAGTTAAGCCTAAAAGCATAGAGAAGATTGCGAAATGTTTTCAGTGAAACATCGTAGTAGAATTAATCGATCTCTACAATAAAAACTCCGCTCCAAATATTATTGGATAGATAATTTGTATTCCTTTTTTTCAAATCAAGAAAGAATTAAATTATTATTTTAAGAACGCAATAAATCAGTTTTCGAATATCGAATTTTTTGCTAGATTCGATTCTTTAAATATAAAAGCACAGAATGAGATTAAAACCTTCTAAGTGGAGCTAATGAGTTTTGTCTATATTGATCTCAGAAGACTTCATGCACGTTCTAAAAACAAATATTTTTCTATTCAGAGCAAGTGAATTTTCTAGTAAGGCCACCTGAAGGATATACTGGAGCTATACAAACAGATTACTTATGGCAGGTTTACACTCCGCCAGTTATAAGACAGCAAGTAGGCAGCGCATGCGTAGAAAGAGACTGATTTATATTTGCCACAGTTTTAGAAGGCAGATTCTGACATTCCAGACTTGGCTATAAAGTGCCGTTTTGGCGTCTCTGAATGTTTCTTTCTTGCTGTGTATCGTATTAAAATGATGGATATTTACAAGAGTAATCTGGGGGTAAAATATGTTGTAATAACTTGATCCTGATTGATCGAATAAATTGGTAGCGCTTAAACCTAAATGTTTTATTTATAGCTTTAAACAATAACAAAAAACAACACCCCTCTAAGTTAATATGATGGGAAATATTTACATCTGGGATAATAGTTCCGCTACTATCATAAGGGAAAAACTACTAGCTGTTCGCTTATCCAGCTACGGCAGTAGCCAAAGATGATGTATGGATTACTTTAATCTGTAAACTCGAGATCACGTGGAATCTCTCCAACGATCCAGATCTTTTGCTCAGCTCACAGCTCGTCTCGGATCAGCTCTATTTCTCGTCGTATCAGCTCCCTCAACCAGTCTCTAGCCAGATCAGCTGGTTTCGTCCGTCTTCCTTTCAACATTCAATTTTAACCTCGGTCAAACTCCGCCTCTGAGGTTTGCATTGGTGCTCTGGAGATGACGATCATCCAATAATTCTTCAGAAATATTCCCAATGGTCGGTAGTTACCCGTGGGAATATTGTCGAACCATCCATGCCCTTAACATAACCTTCACAATACCCAAATATTCTCATCTGGAGGTTTTAGCACTTCTTTCTTCAAAGGGCCGTAACGCATGTGTTATTCACTATCGGAACTTTATCCCAGTTTGGGTGGTCCATAGGAGAAATAGCTACATCTGGTGTTTTGACACAGATGTGCAAGCAATATGTGCTCAATTATCGGACTCCATTCACGTCCGATGGTCCCATAGGAGAATAGTCACATCTGGGGGTTTGACACAGTTCCATACTTCAAAGGACTGCAAATGCATGTGTGCTACATTATCTGGCTAAATTCAAGTCCAAAGGGTAACATCACAGCGGGAGAAACACAATGCAAAACTAAAGAAGAATCGTCTGAACACTGGCCAGAAGTAACAATGTTCAAACACGTGTCTCTTAAAAAAGGCGATAAGCTTTACGATTTCTTTACAATGTCAACGTATATAAATCTGTAAAACTATATAAAAGAAATATCATATAAAATAAAAAAAGAATACATTATTGCCCCAGAAAGAGCAAAAAAAGTCGGATTCAATCTGATAATTCATCAGTTTTTTCTCGCCATAATCACCGCCAAATTCTACAAACGCATGCACAGTAAGAAAAAATACAATACAGCGGATTCTAGTTGTTTAGTCATAACAACTACTTGCCATCGACCGAACAGCATTTTTTAGGCTTTCTGCGCATGTGCCACCTACTTACCGGCCTATAACTAGCCGAGTGTAAACTCTGCATTACGTTAAATAAAATTAAATATTTAACATCCCAACTTATAAATTTAAAACGAAATGAGTAAAATATTTATTTATTAATTTAAGAAAAAACACTATTCATTGGAAACAAAGATATTCAGTATTCCAAATAAAGTTTATGATCGATTAATAAAATAAATTATTTTTTGTTGCTTTTTGATACTTGATGCCTACAGTAAATTCTCAAAAGTAAAGAAGGGGTTTTTTACTGCCTTTTTAGCTATCTTATTATAATCTTACTTTCATCAATATTTTTTAATTCTTAAGATGCAAAAGTTATTAATTAGAGGATATGGAATATCGTAAGACGCAGGATAAATTATACTCCCGAATAGAATGTAATATTTAATATAAAAAATTACTGAAATAGAAAAACAACATTCTTAGACTTCTAAATAATTATTTTTAGTTAACAGTTATTAGTTAACATTCTTAAACTATTACAGATTCTTAAAAGATTTCCAGATTTTTTAAAATAAATTATTCATTTCATGATTTGAAATTCTCATCAAATTTTTATTTAAAGGAACTCTAATTTAAATCTGCCAGCAAAAGGAAATATATTTATAAAATTTTTAAAAAAAGGAACGAAAGTACCACGAACAGTTTTAAAAATTCTGCATCCCTCTAAGCCTAGAATCTCAAATTTTCAAAACAGTAAGAAGGAGGAAACGTGGGAGTTAAAATGAATCAAATGTGTTCAAGGCAAGCACTGGAATTTGCCTTTAAATATAAATTATAAAATGAGGGTTTGTGCAATCTCTTTTAAGATTTTTCATCTGGCTTATTCTAAATATTTTTTTTGCTTATGTTTTTAAATTTTACTTATAATTTGGTGTGTCTTTTAGTATTATTGGCAATA
>JAOUZG010004540.1:2412355-2429713 GCA_026289955.1 Argiope argentata | reverse complement strand
CGATCATGATTGTAAAAATGATATTAATCGCTATATATTTAAATAGAATATCTTCATTTCAATGCAGAAAATTATAAATTAGAATGTCGGAAATTAAGTAAAATTATACTTTCTATTTGAATTTTATTTTCACTTTTCTAAAACTACATTCATACCACACAAGTGATCGTTGCAACAATCTTATATTTCTATATTCTTGAAAAGAAATATGTTCGATAGTTCATTCATAGAATATCTGAATTAAAATTTGGTTGATAAATCATTTTATTCAAAATATTTTTACAGTTTAGACAGTGTATAGTATCTACAGTTTGCGTGTAGATAATAAAATATCAATATCGTTTGTATTTCAAATGTTAAAACTATTTATTTTAGACAGCTTTTATAATTTTTTTTTGAATTTAGTGTAAATTTGTTCTGTATTCCTGTTTGTTTCATGTAATATTTTTATTACATGTTTAATATCATAGGTAACCTTATTTTTTGCTTAAAATGAGGAAACAATTTACTTGTTTCCAGAATGAATGCCTTTTTTTAATTCTTAAAATGATAACTTCCAAATTTTTAATAAGATAAAGGATTTTCAGTTTATGTAGTGGCCTTTTCAAAAATAAGAAAAAATATTTTCTTAGCTTAATACAAATATAACTTTCTCTCCGTATTCACTTTTTAAAACAATTACAATTGTGATTAAATTAGTATATGCAGGGTATTTTAAAATTCTTGGTATTTTATTTAAGGATTGGTAAAATACAACTTAAGAAATATAAATTATATGTAATTTTAGTAATGAAGGGTTTGGGTTGCAGTTACTGTTTCCAGTAATGATGAAACTAAGAATAACAGAAAATAAAAGGAACTAAATGAAAAGGCTACATTTTTTTTCAAAATTGGTTCTAAAGCTATTTACGATTGTTTACAAACCATCTCCATTTTTAATCAAATAATATCGCAAAGACAATCGTATCTTTCTGTTATGACTCTGTAGTAATATAAATATTGAAAATCCTATCCAATTTAAATCAGGATAAACCAATTGTTATGAAATACAATTTTAACATGTTGGCTAGAGTATGAATCACCAGTGATTCATACCTACTTTCTTTTAGTAAAACCGGATCTATAAAGACTAATTATTTACCACATCTAAATGCCATCTAATTAGTTACGTCTTCCGAGTTATAGGCATGAAGGTATTAAGGTATAAATTTCAAACTGCTCAACTCTAAGGAGACGAAGTGGAATAATTCACATCGTCGCCGTTCTACTCATTGCATATTCTAGAAACAATTAGATATTTCTCGTGTGACAGTTGCAGCTGCAGAAATTCTGACATCTTCATCTTCATCAGAATCGAAAAGGGCTGACATAATAGAAGATACTTTATTCCGATCCCTTAGTTTCCTGAATTGGAGACGGGAATAAGGTGGTATATGCTAATCGTAGAGATATTTATCAATTTATCTCCCTTTAAAGTTAGCATTAAGAGTTTAAAACACATTTTGAAGTTTATGTCACTTATCTAAAGTCCATACTTGAATTGCATGCTTTAAAATTTTTGTTGAAGGAAGTAAAAAGTGTTTAAGGAAGTTTATTTACAGACTATAAAAGTTGTCGCTGCATTCAGTAAAAACACATTGAGTAGTAATGGGTAAAGAGTCTATGTTATACTTTATACACGATCTTTAGGCAGTTGAGGCGATGTCGGATAGCTCTAGGCCCGAACTCGGTATCTAAGTGGCTGTTGCCGTGTAACATGACCATTAAGCAAAAGTGACAATTCAGCTCGAGAGTTGTTATCTGGCTTATAAAACTTTCACCACCCAGTCCTTAACCCTAGAATGCTAACCATTCGTCCCCTGGACGAACGCTTACGGAATAATTTTGACTATTTTTCTCCTATGAAGGTAAATGGATATTTCTACTCAGTACCTTAATCTTACCTTGGGAACTACAGATACGGACTTTCTTTTCCCGGAAATATTTCTACTTGTAGTATATTCTGAACAATAGACGTCTCAGAGACGAATGGTTATCTGTCCCGTTAGTATTGAGAAGGTATTTCTATGTGTGTTTGGATCTGTCGAAGCGTTTTCACGGAGAAAATTTGCGGGGTAGGCCAGAAGCTATCCGTGAATTATTGAAAGAATTAAGTGAGGAAGATAATTCTACTTCTGGGAATGAATCGCTAGATGAAGATTTTATTCAAGTTCTTCTTGCTCCATGGATGCAGAAGCGTCTCAGCTTATCAATTTTGCCTTGATCAACAAGGATAATTATAAGTGAACTTATAATATTGAATTTAAACTTTCAACGACCTGAACATTCCGAAATTAAAGAAAGATTTTTTTTTTGCATTTTGCCATATAATTTGCTCAGAATGATGCGCAATTTTTGTTTTTTATGTTCAAAAGCAATGTGCGGTGATCCTCACGCATATATGCATAAAAATTGCTTCGAAAATGAATAAATAATATTTTTATCCCACTTGACAATCAAGAGTTATGAAATCATCTTCAGGTAGTATGCTTTATTTAAGTTAGCTTTAAAAATTGATTTTAAATACACTTCGTCTAGGAGACGAATGGTTATCATTCTTGCTAGTTTTTTAAAGGTTACCTTTTTAGGGTTAAAATACAAAAGTGGTAACTAAAATGGTAATACCATAGCAGTAATTAGGATTTCTGTTGCAAACCTACTAGGATTCCTGCTTCTATACCAGAATTATATGCAACAGTATTTTTAATTTAATAACATTATGGCAACAAAATTCAATTTATAAATCGTAATACAATGTATTTGTTGTACCACTGTCCTTACTGTATTTCTAGAATCATAATTTTAATTCTGCAATGATAATGTTAGATTTATGACAGGAAAATCGGAAAGTAAATCATAATAAATGATGATGTTAAAATAAAAGTTATCTGAATGAGCATTTTTATATTTAAAAAGCAATAATAAAGAAGTGCTAAACAAATATTGAATATTAAAAGATCAAGTTAATTTGCTACCTAAAAATAAAATATTTTTCATTAATTAACAAATTTGCATTAATTTTTACTCTAATTTTCTCTAAGTGCAATAAATTTGAGAATATTGAACATATTTTCACTGCTACAACATTTTCTCAATGTTCCAAGAAATTTTTTTAGAATTATGTTGAATTA
Source organism: Argiope argentata (assembly GCA_026289955.1). NCBI lineage: Eukaryota > Metazoa > Arthropoda > Arachnida > Araneae > Araneidae > Argiope > Argiope argentata. The sequence goes on along the minus strand of JAOUZG010004540.1, from coordinate 2,426,543 downwards.
AATTATTTCACTTTTTCAATTTACGTAAAAGGAACCAGAAGAAACCACAGGAATTTGCAATCAAATTTTGCAACCATATATGATCTTGTTTAATTGTATTTGTAAGGCTTTAAAATACTTTCAGTTCCATTTAAATAAATTTTTTTGCCTTTTCGTCCACGAATAAATCGCCTGGTTTAAATGTTTTATTCCTTCTCTATTTGTTGATTTAACAGAATTGGATCATTAAAGATAATATGAAATAAAAACTTATAAACTGCAACCATAAATCATTAACAGCTTTATAAATATTAATTATAAATGCTTAATTTTTTAAAGATTTTTTTTGCAAGAATTTTTATAAAATGCAAGATATAATTTTTATAACACAAATTTTGAATTTTAACTAATTAATACTTCCAAGAAATCGCAGTCTTTAATTTAATTTGGCAAAGTAAACAAAAAGATTCTATACCATTGTATTAAGATTGCAACAATAATTTAACAATTTTTTAAAAAAAGATTATATTATATAGTGACTGTCATGAGACGTGACTAAGCTATGAATGTTACTTTATGATATTAAAACAAGTTCTTGAGTGTGTGATTATAAATGTTTATTGTTTTTTTTAATTCTTGTAAATATACACTTTAATATGCAAAATATCAAAATGAATCTCTGAATAGCAATTATATAAGAATTAATTTTGAATTAAAATCTGTACATAATTTTAAAGGCTATTTTTTAGCTTAAAAAATGGAAAATACTATACAATAACTGAGCAGTGGAAGACGAAACTCATCTTTGAATTTCATCTCAAGCATCTTATAATATTTAAACAGCAGAGTTTTCTTCCCCTGAATAATCTTTCTGGAGGAACTAGAAAATATGAAAAATCTTCTTTGAACCAGGTTAATTCATGATAATAACCACGCGAAAGATAAGCCTTCAGAGATAATTCCAGGAACGTGTAATCGGATCTGCATTCTTCCATGAGAAGGTTATTAAGGCTCTTCTCTTTCCTCTACACACCATAATTAATCATGTCTGTGACCTATGAATAAATTTAAACTTTTCCTTTTATATGAAAAATAATTCTGAAGGTTTTTCGCTCTCTGTGTATATCCACTTACCCTTTAAAAAACACTGCAAAACAGTATTTTTAAATATGTTAAGGTTTAGCTACATAATAGTTAATTTGATTTATAATGATATATGAAATATCAATTTATATCGAAATTTATACAAGATAAATGAAAGTGCATAATTTTATGAATAATAAATCATTTAAAATGACTTAGAAGGAAGATTTTAATGATTATTATTAATTTTAGTTTATCTTTAGTCATATATATGATTGTGATAATATTATAATTGTTACCCGAATATTAGTATTTCAGGACAAATAATTATGGTTAAAAAGAAGGAGATATTACTTCGAAGCCAAGTTACTGATTAAATTGTGACGGGAAATGTGAATTTTATTTATCCTCTGGTTCTATGCATTATCAAAAAAATTACTCTACAATATTTCAAGATACAAATTAGTAAAGACATTAATCAATTTTAAATAGTAAACTGATTAATTATTTCATGAATGTCAATTTCAGCCTTTTGTATTCCAAAATGATACATTTAATCAAATGTGTGTGTTTTTACATAAAGAATATGCAGGAAAAAAACTGTAATTAATTACATGAGTAAACAAATCATGTTCATCATCAATTCATGTTCTAAAGATAAAAAAATTACCATGCTCTAACGATCAAAAATTACTCAGATTATGTTCTAAAGATCAAATATTACAAAATATCAATTTTTCATGTTCAAAAGATCAAACATTGCAATTTTCATGTTCTAAAGATCATATACTACAAGTTTCATGTTCTAAAGATTAAAAATTACCAGTTCCATATTCTAAAAACTTTAAAAGCTCTGGGTTACTTTCTGAAAGCTCAGACATGTTTTTCATGTACTTTAGTTTGAAATTATAACAGATCATCCAATATTTTTGCAGCCATTTTTAAACTGGAGCTACTCTTCGAGCGTTCAAAAGCCATTATAATAATAATTTATTTTAAGGGTTATTTTTTTTCCTAATAATTCACCTCAGTTAGGAACAGTTATCTATATCACTACTATTATGATTGATCAAAGCATGTTTATTAATTATTATCTTTCTTTATTTCAAATCAAAACCATTTTTGTACCAGATAATCCTTATAGAACATTACTTAATATAGTATGTTTTATTGATATAGTCATTAAAATATCAATGACGGCGTCCTGGCATAGGGGTATACGCGTCTTCCTCGAGAGTTTGACGTTCCCTGTTCGAGCACAGTTGTTCTTCTGTGTTCTATCTGCAAAGTGTGTGAATGTGCCCCCCTGTGAAAATGAGCTGTGCAAGCAAATGTGATGAGTGAGTAACTAAGTCGTACACTTGTCCCTAGTTGGCGCTACTTAAAACAAGAGGCGTACCTTTTAGTTTAAAACTTGTTAATGCCTCGGTGTAGCTAGTCCATGGTAAATGCCCTAACAACAGCCACAACAACTATATGAATACAATATATTTTAAAAACAGTAACTTGGACGATTATCAGTATGAAATGTCTGTGCTGAAAATTGTGATGCGTCTATACATCTCTTTGCCATTTGTATTTTCTTTTCATCCTGAAACAATAATGTGCCAGTTGGTTTATACTTTTTCCTTCCAATAAAGCTTAGAGTCAACCTTTTTTTCCTCTTTTAAATCCTTATTTTTACGTTTTTTATTAGTCTATCTTTACCAACATTAATTAAATAAATTGTAGTCTAATCAAACTAAAGATGATTATGAACGATACCACTTTCCTCAGAAACAGCTTTCACACAGATTGAGATTAGTGTTTTTGAATTTATTAACACATTAAGGACCACTCATGAGTTTTTTCGTATTTATGTCCCATCTGTTGCATAACGTTCACGAGTCTTCTCATTTCTCAGAAATAGCAAAGTTATTATGATTTTATAGCTACAAATCTGTCCCAAAACGTTCGATCCCAGCGTGCGGTTACAGATTTCTTTGTGATCTTTAATGTGTTAAGTTGAAATAAGTATTTATATTAATAGTGGATTTTTTAAAAAAAATCATCAGTGCAATGAAAGCTATGTTTCCAAATTTAAAAACCCTATTGCTATTGAAAATATTTAGCTTTCGTCTTTTAGAATTAAATTAAATTATTTTTAACAATTTTTAAATTAACATTTTTATTTCTCACTCTTTGTCAATAAGCCTGATTAAAATATGTAAAACGAATTTTTAAATATTTATTCAGAAATTTCTTTAATATGAAGTCCTCCTAAACTTTATAAATAGATATTTCTTCGTATATAATTTTAGTATAATTAATATATTTCTTCGTTTATAATTTCGTATATAATTTTAATATATATGATTTTAATTTTTTAAAAACAGTAAATAATGAAAATTTACAAAATTTAATAGCCATATTTATATTTTTATTAGGAAAACAGTTTTATCTTTCTTCTATTTATTCAAGGACTTAACCATGTATTTAATCTCTTCCAAAAAAGGGCGTTTAAATTTGTGTTACTGAAAAATTCAGAAAAAACATTGCAATATTAATATCGTTGTAATGATTCATATCAGATGTGAAAATGGAAATGCAATTCATTGCGTTAAATCACTAAAAGAAAGAATCCATTCAGCCTTTATGAAGAATCAGAAAACATCCTAAAATTCCCATTTACCTTCTGATAACAAAATTACGAATTCGTCACATAAGTACGCTTTCATTAACATCGCAATTAGAAATCCATTTCCATTGTTGATCGCCTTGTTAATTAAAAGTCCCCATCCTCACCTTAATCAAATGATTAAGCCCCCCTTAAAACGCGATTAACCAATTGACTCTTTCAACTTGACTTGCTGTTGCTCACCTTTTTGTTTGGAAGGCAGAGAAAAGGCAAATCCCTCTCTGTCTGAGCGAGCCTGGAAAGCAGTGTGGCTTTTGAGAAAAGGAGTTTTAATACCCCAATTTAACTGCTTCAAATGAGAGAGAACTCATTTGGGAGCTAGAGCGCAGAAGTAAATTGAATTAAAGTCTGCCTTTATATAACTAAAAGCTTTCGAAACGATTACGGCATTACTTAATTGAAAAATTTGATTTCCTCTTGTGTGAGGCAGGAAAGAAAATCAATTATATGCGACAGTAGACAGTCCTGAATATATTTTAATTCAATCTTTCGCTGGCTTTTATTAAAAGACGTTTTTCGTTAGTTTTTGTTTTGTTAGTTCTATCTAACTGAATTAAAAATCGAAGGACGATAATTCGTTATGAAACAGACATTGCTTTATGTTAGATTAGGGGGCATTTTGAAATGATTAGGAGAGCGTTTTGGATTTAAATTACTATGACAGCGGGTAGGATTTACAAAATACTAAAGCACATTTCTTTTTCAGTTAGGAAGCTTAAGATTCCAGAATACTCAAATAACAAAAATAAATTTCTTTTTAATTTTCCTATTTTGGACAGTCTTGAGTTATTTACTATTTCAACAGAAATTCAAAATATTGTGTTCTTGAATTTTATACGTTACATTTGAATTTCTATTCTATATTCTTTTAAATTGTATATTTAATCGAAATAAAAACAATGAAAGTAAAATTACGTGTCCATAAAAACAAATTTATTATTATATGAAGGTTAGTAACTTTTTTTACGTGTTCCTAATTATAAAATGCTACTGCTTCTTTTTTGCGATGTAATTAGATTAATCAACATACAGAAAAGAAAAGAAAAAAGAAGAAAAAAATTGATATCTCCTATCTTAAATTTCACGTTACCATGTGAGAACATGATTATTTTTACGACATTGTTTGTCTTAATTGATTTAGGTCTCTACCCAATTTAAACAGGTTTGAGCCGGTGTCCTGGCACAGAGGTAGTGTGACTTCATCGTGATCTGGGCATTCCCTAACCTGGTTCGAGTTCCGGTTAGAGCATGGTTATTCTTATGTGTACTATATGTGAGGTGTGTGAATGTGCCCCCCCCTTATAAAAGGGGCTTTGTAAGAGAAAGTGATGAGTGCGTAGCTAAGTCGTACTCTTGGCCCTAGTTGAGGCAACTTCAAAAACAAACTCATTCAGTTTAAAAATCGCTGATGTATCAACGAAGCTTGTCCATGGCAAATGCCATTAATAGTTTCTCACCACTTTGTGAAAGTACTCCATTTGCGCAATTATTTGCATTCCTGTATTTTCTACAATCTATGTATAAAATCTGGCTTAATTCCATTTATTAATTGTAGTTACAGTTGCTTCCAAGTAGGGAAAATTATGTTTTGGCCATGTATTTGCCATAATTCCAACATAATGATATATAATTTTTTTTTGAAAAAGTAGAAAATTATTAATTATATAAGTTAACCAAGAGACTTTGTGTCATTTAACCCTTTGACATGCGAATTTATTTAACTTTCTAATTAGATGACACATTTTTTGGCCATTTATTGTTAATTTAGTTTTAAAAAAAATAATAATATGGAGCATTTGGGATGTTTAAGAGTTTCGAAATGATTTTTGAGTATTTAAATACTGTGTCTTAGCTTCAGATTTGAAACTAGAAATTCAGTAATTCTATACACGTGTCAGATACGCCATTGCATGCAAAGGAGTTAAATGTGAAAGGAAAATAATAATTAAAAAAAAAACCATTTGAAGACTATTAACAAGAGATATGACAGCAATAGGATACTGTTTAATAATGGTTTATAAATTGGCTAAGATATAAAAGGCCTAAATTTCATAAAAATATTTGATTCTTTATTAAATTGCTTTAAAAGCTCCAATTGTTTTGAACAGTTCATCAATAAAATGCTTTAATATCATTAATAGTTACTTTATTATAATTGAAGAAATCTATTAAGGTGTTGTTCTTAACTTGCAAATAAAAAAATATAAAGTCAAATTAGTAATTTATAATATTAATTCCATTAGTAATTTATAACTTGTATACTCAATTTGATGTTTATATAATTAATAATTGTAATAATACGAAACTATGTAATTTGCCCGGTTATGCATTTCAAAGTATTAGTATTTAACATATTGATACAAACTGTGAGGCTGCTTCCCATCAAGGTTTGTTCAATCATATGAAAGATCATTTAATCCTGAACATTTACTTCATACACATACATATCAGCTCTGTTGGGTGCTGAACGATTGCCGCCTCAGAGATATCAGAGCTTGTCAAAAAACTTGGCGGCAAAATAGATATTACTGTAAACTTCCAGAATATTAGAAATGCAGCCAATGGAAATCTATATACGCCTGATTGACTCAGAATCTTCTCAACCATCTTCCCTGGAAAAATAAATTACTGGAAACCTCACGTTTCGGAGTTGGAGTTGAAGTGTAGTAGTTTGACGCCTTAGATAAGTACCGAGTCTTTGAGAGGATAGCGAAATTGCGAAAAACCAGCGTTGTATGGATCTCCAGAGATTGTTGAACTGAGATGTGTGTCAAGTTCCGATGTATATTTTGGAAGCAGCATCATTTCTTATATAGTTTAGCCAGTCGTGTAGTAGTGAGCAATTGGATGCAGTTAAAGCAAAGAGACAGAGGATAAGTGAGAGCCTTTGGAGATACTGCAGAATGAAGCTACCATGATTTCCTCTCTTCTTGAATTCTCTATGGCCGCTTTATTATTGCTACCAGTTACTATTTTATGGTTTCTGTTGTTTCCTGTCTGCTTTGTGTAATGTGGTTGTGATTTCTAACGATTTCTACTTGTGGGCTACTTGTGTTGTAGCATGCTGCTGTTTGTTGCTTGCCTTCATCTCGGTTGTATATGCGTATATCGTCTTTGCAATATTTGTGTCGTCGTGTTTAATAAACGTCGTCATCGTTTTCTACTAAGATCTTCTAATTGTTTTCACACCATACAACAACTACAAGCAACCGTGAACTTTTCGGAATTAATAATTGAAATTTGTAGTATTTCCGTGGCAAATATTTATCTGAAGGTAACAAGCGTTGCATATCCGGCTTTTATATTCAATATTAAATGCGGAATCCAATATTTAAAAAAATGCCTGATTATTGAGATTATTTATACTTATTGAAAAAGTATGCCTTATTATTGAGCATATTTATAATTATTGAAAAAATATGCCCGGTTATTGAATTTATTTATAGTACTTATTAAAAATATGACTGATTATTGAACTTATTTATACTTATTGAAAAAAAAATATATATGATTTAAAATCTTTCGAGAAATTTCGCTATAGGTTAATTTTTCAAGAGAACTACATGTATTTGGCTAAATTTCCACAGAAGATTAAAGTCATAAGGAATAGACACAAGAAGCTAATATTCAATTTTTAATTAATTTTACTTACTCTTTTATAAATGTAGTAAATATTATACACGATTATATTTTTCAACTATGATTACAATCCTTATTTAATCATAAAGATTGCAAAGGAATAAACAGAAATGATTGGATTAAAGAATTTTAATATATGTTAAAAGGCACCGGAAGGTATTTAATTTTCAGAAACTGTGAAAAAAAAGAGGAAATCAACATTATTAAGTGATGAAAAGCAATATCTTTCTCTTAAATTAATCTTATTTGTATAATAAAGCATTTTCATCTTAAATTTCTATAATCGTTTTCTATTATTATGTATCCATTCTTCCTTTTTAGTGCCTTTGTATATCCATAAGCCAATAATTTATTTATTTGTTTCTTCTGTTATCGTATTAACATTATTTTAAATATTAATAATTTATCTTATTATTTTTAGAGCTCTTTATTTTTTAAATTTTGTGTTCGCTTTAATTTAATTATATTATTTGCAAGAATTTCTAAATATAATAAAAAATCGTTTTTAATTTCTTTAAAAGAATAATGAAGCATTTGGGAGAAAATATCATCTGATTTTGCGAGTTGTAAATTGGATGAATTGCTTATAAAAGAAATTATTTACGTTTCTATTAAAATTTCAATTTTCAAATAATAATATAAAAACAATTATAATTGTTCCATTATGAACCGAAAAATTCGTTCCAGACATTTATTTTTTTAAAAATGAGGGTTATTGGAATAATTTTAATTGAGCAATAGAAAGTTTAAAGTAAAAAAAAAATTAAAATAACTTTCATACTGTAAGCATTGTTTTGTGATAATATTTGATGCATTGGATTTTATTCAACAATCATTTTAAACACTTTAAAAAATCAAACTGGTTTATTGCATCTTAAATATTATCATTAGTGAATTTATTCATCACAAATTTATATATATATAATTCTTCTGTGCAAGTGTATGCGACTGAGCTCCTCCTAAATGGTTGAACTGATTTTCATGAAATCTTTTGTGTGTGTTCTAATTGAGAATAGAATGGTTTAGATAAACAAAATTTTTAATTAGAATTTTAACTAATTAAAAATTAAGCTAAATTTATACTCTTTTTGCGACACTTTCCGAAAATATCATCACAGAAATTTTTTTATATCAAATTAAAGTTGAAAAAAATGTCTTTATAGTGATTTCAATTTTAAATTTTGATTTATAATTAATTTTTAAATAATTATTTTAACCATATTTTTCAATAATTTTTTTCGTTCAAAATAACATTTTAATTCGCTCGAGCGTGGCAAAAATTATCTTTTATCAGCGTTTTGCCATCACTTTGACAAAAACTCCGAGGAAAAAATAAGTTAATTATTAAAAACATTTTAATGCCTACATAATAAATAGTATAAGTGAATTATGGGACTATAAAAATTTGAAATTTAAAAATATTTCACAGAAAAACCTGTTATGAGACAAGTCACATAAAATAGTGATGAACATTTTAGTGAACATAAATAATGGCGAAACAGCTGATCCCCAAAAGCGGCAAGTATAAATATATATTCTTTTAGAGCAAATTAACAGCTATTCAAGTATCAAAGTTTTTTATTTGCATAAAGGTAGACAATTAACTGACTAAAGACAATTAAGTTGACTAAATAAAAAAAAAAGATTAAAATGTAATCGGTTATGCATATTTCATGTATCATGTCAGAACATAATTTATTGAACGTCCAAGCACCACGTGCTCGTGCAAGTTAAATAATATTTTTATTCATTTTAATTGTCTAATTGCATGAGCCACTTTAGTAATACAAATGATTCAAGAAAAATTGTCTTTCATTTATTGTTTTTAAAAAATATCATTTCCTTTTCGCTTCATTTCATATAATCACGAGCTCAAAATGACATTTTTCTAGGATTTTATTATCTGTAGCGATTAACTTATTTTTTAATTAGAGATTTCATAAATGTGATGTGATTATTATTTTTTGAGATGCTCATACAGATAATATAATTTTTATTTTTCACCTACGGGTTTTTGTTAACGCCATAAAACTTTCTTCCTAAAACAACGTCATGTTCTGACATGATAAAAATCAAATTAAAGCGCTGAAATACAAATTAAACAATTTGCCAATTCATCATACTTTTATAATGCACAAATATTTTGGAACACGATATGCTAATGATTTTACTAAGAAGATTTTTGAACTTAACTTACTTTTCGGCAGGACTTGCGTAATTTTAAAGTAAAAAAGAGATATTTTTACGATGCTTGGCATTTGACAATATTGCAACGTTTTAGTAGCTAAGGCAATTATTTCTAAAATAATATATCATCATATATAATAAATAAAAATACATGGGACTTTAATATTTTCATATACTATCTACATATAAATTCAAAAAGAATATTTGTTTCCCATTAGAAAAGAGAAAAATGAAGTTATCGTTGGTCAAGTGGTACTATTATATGCTTATAAAAAGATATATAACCATTCATATTGCATCATCCAGGATCGATAGAGATTTTTCTTATGTAAACACTCAATATTAATGCAACCTATTACATAAAATGTTATACGATGTTCCAGAAATTGTGCAATATGAGGAAATGAGGTTATCGTTGCAATATTATTGGGCATTTAATGTAATAGAATAGGTTATAACATTGATTTTTTTAAATCGTAGGCACATTTCTAATGCATTATTTCCATATTATTTAATGCGATATATTCGTTTAAAAAGGAGATTGGCCTACGCAATTTAAAGATTGTAGCTTATTTTGAGAAATTTTAAACCTTAAGTCAAATTAAAGATACTTCATCAATAATTTTGATTTAATTAAAAATATTCATTAAGACTAATATGCTAATAAATTATTTTTTCAAAAACGATATAAGTTTATTCATCGTATTTTTCACCTTATTTTAGAATTATAGAAATGTTATAGTATTTTACAAATAGCCTTAAATTTCAAAAATTCCTCTTAGCAAACTGGAAAACAAAGATAGATTCTTTTAAAATTTTTTTCTGAGTGACTGTCTGGTAACAAAAACTGTGAATGTTAGAAACAGTCAAAATTAGGGAGTAAAAATCCCTTTTTCAAGATGTAACTTCAGAGATATTGTAGTTATTGAAAAATTTTAAGTAGTAAAGTTATTTGCCCGAATATGGAGTAATTTGGCTAATCGGATTTTTCTATCTTTAATATTAAGCAAGTTACAGCGAAATGTGAAAATATATACTTTATTCTTTCCAACCAGTCTGTTAGATACCTAGACATGCCTTTTACAAACTCGTCCGAGATTTTTACATTTCTTATATCATTTTCTAAATCAGTTCAAACAGTTCACAAGATAAAATGGGGAAAAATTCTCTCTCTCTTTCTCTCACTCACTCACTCTCACACACACGCGCGCGCGCGCGTTATGAACTTTAGAGAAAAGGTTAGTTTTCAGTTCTAAGGACTATGGTTGAACAGAACTGACGAAAGTGATCGAAGTTTTGTCATCAAAATCATTGAAATAAGTAGTCTTCCTATTGGAATTTACCTATTATTCATAAAGAATAAAAGATTGGAATTTACCTTTTCCTAAAAGATATAAATTTAAGCAACACAATTTTAGACTTCTTATATTATTATGGCAACACTATATTATTTCTAAGCTAACCTGAAATAAAAAAAATTCATTTCTGAAAAGGAGATTATTGAATCCGTTACTGCATATTAACCGTTAAGTATTATCTTTATCATCTCCCTAAACAAGAAAAATGGGGAGGGTTAAGTCTGCCATCGCATATTTACCATTAGGTCTGATTCGTTGCACCTCTCTGCAAACTCCAGTCCGGCCAGTTTCCATGTTCCACGCTTGTTGACAATCACGGACTGTGGACACAAATTCCGGTGAATGAGCTTGCAGGAGTAGTGGAAAAAAGTCAGCGCCTCCGTCACCTGAAATGGCATTGAAAAAACAATTCAACACCTGAAGCATGTTCTCATCTTTAAATCATCGCATAAAATTATGTATAACACTGTAATGATGCATAAACCTTTGTATTTTTCTCTATGCATAAGTTTACTATATGATTTTAATTACATTAAAATGATTCGTGTTTTCAAAATCTGTTATTAATATTTATTTATACCTAATGAATTTAGAATAACATTAGGGAAAGCCTAATGATATATATTTGTTTAAAAAATGCAAACTTTTCTAATAATTTTTACATTAACGTACTGATTACCATGAAGTGACCAAGGATCAGCCATGCCATATGAATTTCATTGTAACAAATTCAGAAGGGCAGTCAAAGTGTAAAATATATTTCATTTAGATTGAATTTTGAAGGTACTTACGTATTATACCGTTCAACTTCATCGCCAAATTTAAATCGTTGCTAATGTTTCCAAACATTTGGCGATCGTTGGCGAAGACGGTATAATACGTAAGTAGCTTTTGAGGCTTCATTTTAGTGTATTCGGCAACTTTATCAATCATAAGGTTGAGCCAAAAATATTTAAAATTACATTAATCAAATGTTTGTTTTGAATATTTTAAAGATGTTTGCTTACATGCTTAGAATGCTTTAAAAGCAAAAATATTTGAAATGCATCTGGTGATTAAAAGGGGTCTTTTTGCAAAATAAAAATTATATCCAATGTAAAATAATGTATGAAGAAGAATGAAATATATTAAATAATTAAAATATTTATTCCTTAAAGTATCCATTTTTAAAGAGTAAATTAAAAGTTTTTCTTTAAGTTTCTGTGCAGAAATTAAAAGGCCTAGAAAATCCAACTGTGAATAAAAATTAAATATGGAAAGTTTCAAAAATTACAGTGAATTTATTTCAATTTTAGTATATCAAAAATTAGAATTGAAAAAAAATGATATGAATCGCCTTATAACATGAAAATCTGAAAAATAATTTTTACATGTTATTTATATAGTCCCTTAAAAATGTACAAGAAATTAAAAAAAAAACAGACTTTAAACAAGTTTAATGATTATAAATGTTGTAGCTTAAAATTGCATTTCCGTGCAACGAAAAGAATATTTTCTTGGCGCATGTTTTGTCGAAAACATAAAAAAATGATATGTATTATAAACACAAATTTTAAACGTATTTTTAAAAATTACTCTATGAATTATTATCTTTTTAAACCAAATAAGAAGTATAAATTTTCAGAATTGGGAAAAACTTTTATACGTTATGAAACTACAATTGAAAACTTTAGTTTCATGACCTTCGAAATTTTCTAATTTACTTAATTGAGTAAGAACGTTTAGGTAGTACTAGCTTTATTGAGTCATATCTGAAAATAATTTAGTGGACATATCTCGCATTGAGGATGTTTCGAATACTTCGGATTAGAGACTCGAATTCGGCACTGATTTGTTGTATATAAGTACCTGCAACATCAATTGTGCTAAATAGAACCTTGACCTTCTGTTTGATAGTGGTTCAGAATACTAAGTCCATTGAATATTACCTATACACAGCAATAGAATTTCAGTGAAAGAGAATTTGTTTTGAGTGGCACTGTTCAAACTAATGCAGGTTCATCATTGATAATTTCAGACAATTCTGCGTATCCACATGGGAAATATGTACGCTAACTTTATTATACAATGAATCCATTTTTATCTTTTAAAATAATTTAGAACATTTAATTAAACCGAATATACGAAAAGGAAAGTTCTACTATTAAATATTTCATGAAAATACAGGTATGCATTTTGGTAATCGATTTTTTTCTGTGTACAGTCCGTGTAGAATAATTCTTCAGTGTCTTCAGATTAATTTTGCTTATTTTTAAATGCCTTAAGAACAATGTAGTACTTTGAGTGTCCTGGTTGTATTATTCTGTCATTTTAGAGCAATTCGGTTATTTTAGTTACTTTTCATTCCATTTGATTGTGGGCTAGAAAGTAGCAAACTGAGATTAAGTACTGCTGTTATGGCTCGCTCTATTAGCAACAAAAGTCTTCACACACATTAAAATACAACAGCCAATATCACCACCAACTCACACCCACACGCAGACCATAAGCTTGGCATAATTGTGTCGTTCGTCTTACCACCGATTCATTGGTGTGAGAGTATGAAATTTTATAATCCAGATAACTTCCCTCGGACCGAAGTGTCACTTTTGGTCTAATGATCATGTTACTCGTCTATAAACCCTCAGATTGCAAGTTTCGTCCTCAGTTCTACCTATCGGCTAAAACACAAGCGATCAAATGGGTTTTGGAGAGGGTTTGAGAGAAATTTCGAAACCAAAGGTGTCTTTTGAACCCAAAGGTATTAACTATGCTTTATGCAATAACTTTTGCATTCAATTCTATTTAAAATCCACACCATTGTTTTTAATTATTATATCCTGATGAAATAGATGAAACAATGTGGACGATCGATCAAAATAACATAAATTCAAAAGGAGTTTCATTGCAAAGCATTCTTTTGAAATACCACAAAAAATAATATAAAATTCAAATGCAGCAGTTCCAGCGGGGTGGTTGTTATTTTTCAATTTATTACCAAATTTGTCTGTTTCGGGTGCCTTCTAATCATTTTAAGGAAGATGAGTATTAAATACTGCTACTAGACTAAACATTCTAGGAGATCCGTGTTATTTTCCACAATCGTGGCCTTTTCACAGTAATTTTCCATGTGCATTAAGGCTGCCGGGGATTGAGGAATGATTCATCAAATTGGTTGTTGGAGTACGTTTTGTATTATGAAATTATTTTAATTTCTATTTTCATGTGTTGTTAGCTGAAAGTCAGAAATATTTTATGGCTATCAGTAAAAGTAATTTTCCCCAGA
>JAOUZG010004540.1:2380047-2412255 GCA_026289955.1 Argiope argentata | reverse complement strand
TTTTCTAGTCCCCTTATTCTCTCATCAAAGGGTTTTTTCTTCTTTTGTAGAGCCGACAACCCCTGTACCACTGAACGTAACAGTATCGATAGGACTTGTTGCGTTTGGCTGTTATTTTAAGCATCGTGAATCCTTACATTGACTGATTTGTCAAACTGACATTCTCTTCGAGGTGATAGGCTGCAAAGTGGTCAATAACTTTCCTTCCTTCTCAGTCATCAAAGTTCTATTGGAATTTTTGAGGCCTTGTACAAACTAGCGCTTTCATATAGCACTAAAAGACAAAAAAATGCAGTGTTCTTCTTCATCCATTACTTCATAGAATGAGATGAATTACGTAAATAAAGAACCCCTTTTTCGAAAATCGTTCTGAAAATTTCTCTTCAAGTATGATTTTCTTCTATTAATTTTATGTACTCTAATTCGAAGTTTTTGTACTATCAGAATAATTTCTGAATTGTTATTTCATCGTATTGTTCATAGTATTGTTATTTCATCGTATTGTTATTTCATTTATTCACCTATTGTCATTTCATCTATATTGTTATTTCATTAATTAATCCATTGTTATTTCATTCATTCATCTATTGTTATTTAATATGTATTGTTATTTCATCATCATTCTGCAGTGTTATTTCCTCGTATTGTTATTCATAGTATTGTTATTTCATCATTATAAGTAAAAGAAATCGTGAGCAGACTGAAGAAGAAATAAAAAGCACTTATTCTTACTTCTGATGGCAAAAATAGTGATCTATCAGCGAAGATTATGAGCGGTCAAAAAATGGCACCTTAGCTGATCTTGCATTAATTCAAAAATAGAAGATGGGGCTAACAAAGATCGAATGAACAAGAGAGATAGTGACGACGACTCAAAAAATGTTATATCATTTATATTTTATCAAAAATTTGCGAATGATTCCCTCCTGCGTAAATATATAAAAATTCATATGAAACTTTCCTTAAAAATAATATCTTGTCTTAACAATACCATTGGAAACTTCGAATGACAATTTAAAATCAGAAATTCGGCTTGAAAAATTCAGCAAGACAGTTTATTCTAAAAAAGTAAAATTTTAGATGAATGTATTAGTAAATGTGAATGTATTAGTATTAGTTAAATCTTCATATTTTGTTTATGAAGAGAGTAATGGTGATGATTGTTTTAGTAAAATGTTCAGGTTGAAAACTGAAAGAATGTATCTTCGAAATATATTTCTCTAAGTAATTTTTTCACGAATTTTATTTCGTAAATTTTTAATTTCAGCATTGAATAAAATTTTAAAAATATGTTATATCAACTATCGAATTATTTTCGAAGAGAGATATGTAGCGTTTGACGTAGTGCATGCCTTTGGTTTGACAAAAGATTTAAAAAGTTATAAGATTAGTAAAAATAAGTGACAAAATAAAGAAATTTTTGAAATATTTATTTATCCCACATTTTCTTCGATTATTTAAATAAGAATGCATTAGGTTTAGAAAACAAAATGGGAAAAATTCTTAAAAAATTTAATTAGATTTCTAAAAAAAATCTCTCTTAGTATCGCTGTAGAAAAAACAAAATAATAATTTATGTTAAAACATTCAATGAAGATAAAAATTTACACTAAAAAGAAAATGTAATACTGAAGGAAATGAAAAAAAAACAAGACTTAACTGGGTGTTAAAAGAAATTACTGCGTCTTTAAAAAAATGCTGTTTTCACATTTTTTTAAAATTTAATGGATGCTTTTATTTTGGTATTAAATGAACATTTAAAGTATTACTATGTAAAAATTCTTTACACAGCAATATATGACAATATATTGAATTTTGGAAAAAAATTGTAAAGGCATATTAAAAACTAGAAGAAAGATAACGATATTTTTGAAATCGATTATAATGCCTAGCCTATAATATATAATCGATTATATGCCTAGATAATAAAAACATTATTATCGATTATAATCGATAATAATGTTTTTATTTAAATGGTTTAGAAGCCCGACATAGAACTACAACCCCCCCCTTTAAAAATCTATTTTATAAATTATATTACAGAAGAAATTGTAATAAAATAATAATGTAAAGAGATGAGCGTAACGCTTTTCACTAAAAAAATATAAATATAATATAATAAAACTCTTAGGCATATAGAGAATGTTACTCGTTGTCGATACGCTGGTTGTCAATTATTCGAGATTACTACTATTACTACTTCGGACTGGGGGGGGGGGATAACTTTCCCTCAACTTGGAAAAATCCATGTCTTTCAGATACAAGCCAAAAATGTCTGGATGTTAAAAAGAATACTGCTTGAAAAATGTTTAGATGTGAAAAAGTTAAAGATGGTTATGTAAAAATTTTATGATTAGAAATCTTATCAATTTGAGACAAATCCAATAATGCTCTTATTTTTAGGATTGATAAAAACATAATAATGATTCTTTACCATGCTAAATTTTGTAATGTTTCGTTGTTAAGTACATATTTTTTTAAGAAGAAGGTCATATCTAAAATACACATTTGGCATATGGGTGGATTGAAAATAATCACTATTTAAGGCCTTTTTATTTATATGATTTGTTAAGGAAATTGCAAATTAAAATAAAAGTTATTTTTAATTCTCCGATTTAATTCACTTTCATTTTATTTCAGACATGATATAGACAGCAGAAGTAAATAGATTTTAATAGAAAATAGCACGCCTTCCGGAAATGGAATTTAATTTTTTCAATTTGAAATGATTATTTTCGTAGTCTTGTTGGTATACAGCTAATTAACTTGATCTAACTGTATTTAAAGTGGCGAAATTTCTGTTAAACGAGAGATGAATCGAGGTGCAAAAATAATTCGCCAAATGCGATGTATTAATGAGCCAACCAAAGCTGAATCGAATAATTCATGAGAAGCATTTGCACTTCTTTCTACCCACACATAAGTGCCTCTAATTATTTTTAAAGCAGCCTAAATAATAAAAATCACTTCGAAAGTTTGTTAATCCCTTTCGGAATTTAACTTCATTCGAAGTTTGGAAAATTGAACTTCTCAAATTTCTTGGTTTAAAGTGAATTCAATTAGTTTTGGCATGAATTATTCTGGAAAACTCTGTTAATTAGATATCTGAATTTGTCTCGTTAGCTATTTAGGCTCATTAATTTTTGGCCTCCCAAAAGAGTCTCTAGTGTTAGATGCAGTCTAGATGTTAGATTAGCCCGCAGAATATTTCATTGGATAAATTATAAAATGTTTTAAAATATAAAGCATATTTCTGCATACATTTTAAAAACAGAATTCAACCGAATAGGTTTATTTCTTAATTATCTTTTAAAACAATATTGTGATATAAACTCTAATTTAATATTTTTTATAATTTTAAAACTGTACTATAATTGAAATAGTTTTGAATTATTTTATAAATGCATTTCATTAAATTAAGCATTTGTAATTATGAGCAATAAAACAACTTTTGAGTAAACGGTATACAAAGCATTAATAGAAATGTTTAATGTATATTTTTATAAGGATTAATTTATAATTTTTATAAAATTTAAACACTTTCTTATTCCTGAATTTACAAAGTTTATTCTTCAAATTTTGAATAAATTAGATATAATGAAGTTTAAAATAATAATTCACCATAAATGAAACAAGAAATTCATTAAATCACTAAATCCGTTTTAACTTTGTTATTATTCTAACACAATTGAACATAGAGAGGAAACAGAAACAGTATTTAAAAAAAAAAGAGAATTTAATCTTCATCTTTATTTTAAATTAGTATTGTTCTAAAAACAAACATTGTTTAAAAACTGGGAAATTAAAGATATCATGTTTTAATAATGGATAAAAAGCTTGGCGATATTCTGAATTTTCATTTAATACGGGGAGTGAATTCAAGTTTAGTTATCTTTTTTCTATATAACCAAATGACATATATATCTCTAAACTAATATTTTGAGGTGTCCCCTAAATGCTTAATATTTTCCATTCGCCAGACAGCATCCATAAACGCTTGTTGAATGTATTTAGATCCCTTTAGACACTTTTGCGTGATATGTGTTTATATTTAATAACGTTATTTTCGAAGATTGGGAATCAGTGGTATTATTTTAGCATACATAATAAATCTAAAGATAGAAATTATAATACAACTCATGTTTAGGAAACCTTTTATACTGTAATTACAAAGATAGAAAATAAATCTTTTTATATTATAATTATTTTTATTTCGAATAATTTTTATTATTTATTCAAATGTCAATAACATTTCTACTTAAAAAAATACAGAAATATCTTTTTTTTTGTTTTTTTGTTTTATGTAATTTTTTAATTGCAATAACTTTTTATTATCTAACCTTTTTTGTATTAAATATGTTAACACTGTCCCATCAAGAATGAAAGTGTAAGGTATTATTGTTCGTTATTTCTTATTTATTGGATTCCTCGAGGCTGAGGGGTCAAATAATCTTTACTAAGATTAGAAAGATTGAACTGTGATGGTTATCTAGATTTAATATTAATTCTCTGCCCTTGAGATACTTTGACGATGACCTCCGTTCTTTCGGATAAGTCAGGGGAACTTTTGTACTTTATATTTGCATAGCATATTTTAAAAATAATGGATATATTACTTTTATATTGTTAAGAATTTGTAATACTGCTTCTCCGCACTACAGGAGTTCTAGTATGTAAGATAATTTTACTGTTAATATTAATGGAGGATGAAATCATGCCGATCTGATGATCATTGATGATGATTCCGACAAAAACAATTCGAGATTTTCAAATATCAAAAGTTCTACTGTAACACTATTAGGTCTCAAGTTCCACTATTATTCTAGAATATTCGAGGTCCTACCACAGAAATTATAAAACGCCAAGAAGCGGTGTTCAACAGTTAAGATAATTAGTTATTCAAAGAAACTTCTACATAAGGTGTGTTCATCCAGAGCTTTGTGTTTCTGTTTCTTGCAAGTGCTGTTCTTTAAATGCTCTAATTATGTGTTTTTTTGTAGTATTTCCTTATTTTTGTAGAATAAATCACTGTAAGTTTCTCTTAAATTTTTTCGTCTTTTCACCATATAGTTCATCGGCGGATTTTGGATTTTCCATAACAATAAATTTCAAATAAGAATATTTGAAGTATATATATTACGTTTGTATATTACCACATTCTTTTACTTAGTTTTAACGTAATTTGGATATCATTATTATTATTAAATCCACTAGGATACAACTTACTTGCAAAAGACCGTATTTGATTTCAATGTCCAAGAATTTGTAATCCCGCACTGAATTTGGAAGATTCTGTGGTAATCTGTCTTCCAAATATCCCAATATATTAGCCAAACTTGCCAAAACCGGTTCAGTCGCAAAAGCTAAGGTTTCACTGGAAAGAGAAAACAAAATGATTTGACCATAGTTGCATATGATCTTATCCTATCATGTACGCTTTCATAATCTGCAAATAAATATCAGCTTCTAAAAATAATAATAATAATTTAACATATTTATTTTAATCTGTATCTGAAGACACAATAATATTTTTAGTCACAGAAATTAATGAAATAAGTTTAATTATGCTACACAATATCATATACAGTATTGCAATTGCACAGCATTTGATACGGGTAATCCATAAATTATTTTATTTAAAATAATTTCTACATATGATTATTTCAAAAGCTTTAACTTTAAATAGATTTAGCTTACAATAATTTAATAATTTCTTTTCAAATATACAGAAATATGACATTTAGTCTGGTACAAAAAGTTCTTGCACCATTACTTTTATTCAATTCAAAATAATTTCATTTTGCAGCATAATGACAATTTAAAATGTTACAATTTAACATTTTTTATACAATTATATGCTTGTTTCATGAGTCAAAAATTTTAATAATAGAAAATAAATACAACAAAGTTAGCAGTTTATTAAAAAAAACACGAAATTTTTTAGGTAACTTCAAGATTTAATATTGTTGTTGACGCTCTTAATTGAAGTAACAAAAAAAAATCACAAAAATTATATATAATTTAATTTATGCCGGTGTCCTGGTATAGGGGTAGTATATTTTTCCCGTCCTCTGGACGCCCCTGGTTCGAGTATCGGCTCAGGCATGGTTGTTCTTCTCGGATCTATCAATAAGGTGTGAGAATGTGTCCCCTATGAAAAGGTGCTGTGCAAGCGAATGTGATAAGTGAATAACAAAAGCCGTACTCATGACCCTAGTTGGCACTACTACGAAAAATAAACGCTGAATAGACTTAAATCGCTGACTACCTCAGAGAGCCTGTGTAGTGCAAGTGCCGTGAGAAACAACCACAACAAAAATATTTTATAAATTAAAAAATTGTTAAACTAGAATATTTTTGGGTAATAAGATATATAGGTTTTTATATATATTCTTTAGAACAATTCAGTAAAAATAATTTTATAAAGCAGTAATAATTATAAATGTCAATGTTTCCAAGATAGGAAAGTATTCAAGTATCAATTATATTGAAAATACCGAGAGCCTCATGGGTTGATGCTTTTAATAGCTAAATGTGTTTCTTTTTGAGTATATTCTTCAATTCAAAAGTGTTTATAATTCCCTGCCATTTGAATAAGTATTCTCAGAAAACGTTATTGATAAAAAAATATTATATACAATAGACAACATCACATTATAGCTTATATAGCAAAAAATAATCTTAAAGAAGGCTACTGAATTCTTTGACTATGATATACATTGTAGTGTCCCTAAGAAAAATGTTAACTAGGGAATATTATTTGTTATTGTTGAATTGAATTAGGATAAAATTAGAAAAAGTTACTCTGAGCATGTTTTTTATTAGAGTATATTTTCGTCATCTTATAGGAATTGCACTTAATTTATTTTAACTTTTGATAATTTGTTGTTCAAGAAGTTACTCCATTAAGAGTCATTCCGATCTCTAGAAAGTTAGAATGAAAGATCTGCTGAATATGATGAATTCGATTTGCTGAATTATTGGACTTTGATAAAAATCAGTAGATTGATTTTATGCTGGACCCATTCACAATCAATACAATGACACTTTGCCCCACCAGGGAAAGACAAATACATGGTTATGAGAGACATTTCAGTATAGCGATTAGTTCGTGCCACCCGAATAGGTAGAGGAATGGTATGGGGTCGGCTCCTCCTACCGATGACGGGGTGGACCAACCACAAAAGAGGTTGTACTGAGATTGGTGAGGGTCCATAGGAGACAAATTCTCGCCCTGCTGTAGCGGTGGCTAGGTCATTCAAATTTTTTGTGTGTATCATGTGGGTCATATTTACTACTCCATTTTCAAACTTCTTTATAGATCTTTTGACTTTTTTCTGGAAAGAATTTTGTCTTTTACTTCTATTTGCAGAATTACTGGTGGACGATGTTTCTTCTTTGGAGCATATTGCGAAAATATTTCCATTTTTAATCATCAATTATATATTGATGTTTCTACAAATTTAGAATTTCCCTATTCCGGTCTCTGTATTAGATTAGATTTTTATGAAGGGCAAATGAGAAAAATTGAAAAGAAAATTATTTAGCTAATGCAGATGTTACTGACGTTTCACGACACAACAAATGGTTTATGAACACATTTTAAATTATATTTTTAATACGTATTAAATATATTTCCATGTATCTTCCCACATTTTGCAACATTTTTTTTTCAATAATATATTTACTACACTAAAATTGTAGTAAAATGTTTCTCTAATCCAACATTCTCCTTACTTTATCCATCTTTTGGCCTAATGGTTTCCTAAATAACAGAGAATTCACTGCATTCGGAAATGTGTATTTCAGAAATTTTTATTTCAAACACATATTTGTATTTCATAAAATTTTGAAAAAAGATTGATATATTAAATTTTTTCTAATTTTTTTCTTAAAAAATAAAACTATCGAGAATGAATTAGTGAGATAATGTTGCCATTATAAGGAACTTTTTTTTAAGTGTTATCTTATCATTTTCTATGTTAGACACTTACAAAGTATCTGACTTGCAGTTCTTTTTTTTTTTGCTATAAAAATAAATTTATTTTCATATAAAGGGGAACTTTTCTTACTATGATCATTCATATTCATTTGTTTTTACGATGACTTTTTTTATTCCATCATAAGTATGCTAGACTGTGTAGTATAATGTTGAGTTGTAAGACTGATAAAGCTTTTTTCACTCAAACTATTCTCATATTCAACAAAAGAGCAGTAATCAGATATTTTGTTTGTTCCAGTAACCAAACGAAGAATATTAAATTAGGAAAATCTAATAGACTAGAAAGATAAGAGGCTTAGAAATGCCATTATTGTTTTTTAAGTACTAGCACGTACAAATAAATTTGGTTTTTTTATAACTGTTTTCATACCATCTTTCCCATAATTGGATATGATTCTTAAAAAAAGAAGATATATTTCTTCAGAAAAATTAAAAAGGCAGACAAGAAAGAGAACTAAACTAAATGTATGCATTTTATTTAAAATCATGTTAGCTCTGGAAAAATTATTTTAGAAATAGCAAATCATTTATCTTTATAAAATATATTCTTATACAATGTTTAAAATTTCGTAAGATGCAAATAATTGCATTTAAAAAATTGGGTACTGAAGAGTCCTTCTAAAAATAGATTGTAATTCAATTTTTAATAAAGCAATTTTTAGAACACATTAAAAAGTGGATAGATATTTTATTCTTAGGCATGTGTAGGTGTGTAATAAAAATCATGAAAACGTAAGCCATTTATTGAAACACTCCAAGATAATTGGGGTATTTATAATACACTGCATTTTTTATTCGGATATATTTTCTATTTTTATATATTTATTTTATATTCAATTATCTGTCGTATTCTTTTCCGGATCTTTTTTCATAATATTCTTTTTTATTACCAAAAGAAGTTTTAGAAAAAAAAAGTTGATTTTTCACTTTCAGTACACTAGTAAGAAAATCTAATTATAATTTATATACAAAAATATCATTTTTTAATTATTAATATTAATAATTATTTTCAACAGATTAATTTTAAATCCATTCCATTATTTATAGTTTTATTAAGAAATAGTACAATTCATTTCAGTAACAGATAGAGCAAGATTAAAAAACAGAAAGAAACATTTTAAAATTAGATTTTTCATGTTAGTTATTAAAGCACTGATTAAGCTGCAACTATGATACAATAAGGATAAAATAATTTGAACCTTCGTTTCAAATACCCTAACCACAAGAAGTATACTTACTGTGTGTGCATGTGTTTTCTAACCGCAACATAAAAGGCAATTTTTCGGAAACTCTATTTCAGATATTAGGAAAAAAATAATTTTCCGAATCAATTCCAGGAAAATAAAATATAACTGAACGAGATACTCCATAACCGAATGAAATGTATCTATTGGATGATATTTTATTATAATAACCCCAGACTTTAAATATAAGTAGGGTATAACAGTAAAATATGAAAAATTAGTTTGTAAATTATGATTTTTAAAATTCCCATATTTATTTAAATTCATTTTAAGTAATGTTAAAAATTCTAGAAATAACTTAGATCTATCCCAATTTACGTCATAGATTTATTTATTAACCATTTAACTGTTTGCCCGTATGCCGTACGTGCATCGATTTATCGAATTTTGATAGTTGAAAGCAAAAAATAAAGCATTCATAACGATTATAATTCAATAGTAAAATGACTTCGAATACTTAGATAAGCCAAGTATTTAATGGATTTCCATTTGAAGCAAAATAAGAAAATATTCCTAAAATAGAAGGAATAATCTTATTAGATGGTAAAGAAAATAAAACAGTTTAGTGCTTAAAAGTAAACGATAAACTCAAGGTAATTTGAATGTTTTTGTGAAACTAAATTATTTTTGATGGAAAATAAAGACCATGTCTATTAATTATCTCAAAATAATTTTTAAAGAATTAATTAATAATATTTTGAAAAGAATTTCTTATTTTTTTTTAAATGATGAGTGTAATTATTTTGCTTCATTTTTTAAATTGTAGCTATAAGAGTATACAACAATGAGAAAAATTTGTTCTGGACTTTAAAAATCTTTATCAAAGATGTACTATCTGAATAATGTAAATTAAACATTATTTAATAAACTGCATAAACAGTTTAATATGTGAAAAATTATTTTTTAATATATTTATTAGTAATTAATAGAATACTTGAGCTTTATTTTTTATCTGTAGCTATAAGGTTATATAAAAATGTACCAAATTTGTTCTGAACTTAAAAGAAAATCTTGATCAAATATTTACTATCTAATATCTAATTTGTCTCCTTTACTAAAATGTATAAACAATTTATCGTATCGAAACTTCAAATAAAATTATTTATTTGTTTTCATCATTTAAATTTTTAACAACATTGACCTAAAGTTATTTATATGTGAACGGCACGTGAAATATTTCCTCACTTGAGGTACTTTTCTAAAGTTAATAACGAGAGATTTTAGGTTGTGCAAATTACTCAAAGATTTGAGTTTCGTCACCAAGATTTTCCATGTCCTTATTTCGGAGATACTTTAATCCCGGCTTTGACCTCCAAACTAAAACTAATGTCGAACGGAATCAATAAAAGTGTCCCAATCGCCCGATTTCTAATTTCACACCCCATGCCAAGGATTTCGTTTGGATTCGAACACAGATTGCCAATCGAAACTTCCCCTTCCGTGAGAAGAAGTTGAGAGAGGTAGCATATTTCCATGATCGGAATTTGTTTCCATCATTCAAAAGTCCTTAAGACATTTAAAAAGTTTCCACCGTGTGTTGCCATTCATGAAGGGAAAATCGGCACTTTATTTTAAAAGTTTCATGATGCATTTTATGAGATAAATTATGATAATCGAATGAAATGCATATGAATTTATTTGAATTTGATATAAACTACGCCATTTAGTTCTTAAATAAATTGTTTTAAGCTATGTGAATAAAATTAATTATTTCCTAATATTTTTTAGCTGTTTCTGTACTTCTTAAAATATGTGTTTTCATCCCTAAAATGAGAAGAAAATTTAATATGGCTAAGCATTTACTGTTCAAAAATAAAAGTATCAATCGGTTTTTGAAAATTTCATAAAAGTTTTAATTGTTACTACTTTTATCTATCTCATTTTTAAAAAGAAAAACAACCAATAAGCTAGTTTTTAACGCTTATTTTCATTTAAAAAATATTAGAAAAAGGGAAATAACATTACACAAAAGGAATATATTATCATATGCACCAAATGTGTATACAAATGAAAAAGTATTGCTAAGAAATTAATTAAATGAGAATTAATATCAGTACGGAATTTCTGCTTAGTTAGGAGGAGTCAGAAACGGAAAGAGTGTCTTGTTTGCATATTGCGCTTTTTGTCATATTTCTTGCACGTGCTTCGATAAAAAACAGTAAGTCATAATCATATTTGTGGAATGATATCAATACATTCAAAACCTTGTGGCAATTTATCAAACTTTGACCTGCCAAACATTTATAGGTTATGAATCATTTCACGTAATATTTTATGACACTGAGCATTATCATTGAATCAAATGCATTTATAGATAATGATTTATATATTCGAATGCAAATAATCCTCTTTTATATTTTGAAATTATAATTGTGATTTGTTTAGTATTTGTTTTCTACTGATGATTTATCTGAAAGTCTGAAAATAGTTGATTATTTCCTTCTTTTAAGGACTTTTATAAAGAATAACTATCACTTTGTAACTATCACAAAAATGTTATCTGCGAATTTATTATAATAAATATTATCCTAGAATAAATAAAAAATACCTTTATTTTAATTTCGAATCAGCAATTTTATTTTATTTTCAAATTTGTATGTTTTACAAAATAGAAAAAAATAACAATTTCTGCACATAACTTATGCTGGACTTAAATATCAAAAAACAAGTGATCTATTTCAATTTCATCCTCTTCTGCTCTGTTTAGAGGAGATAAGGACATGAGTAACGAAACTAGTACGATGCTATTAGGATCTGTACTAGAGCAGGTACGAACTTATATGTATTAAAGTTGAGCCATCTAGAAATATCCTTACATCTATTTAACAGTATTTATACATGGATAATCTAAATATTTTATTTTCATAATCATTGTGAAAAGGCTTTGGAAATCAGATACATCAGATATTAACAATCAAAAATTACTATTCTTGAACACAGGTAACATCATAAATTTTCCTGTTTTTACTGATGGGCCCTAGGTATTCTGCCAAGGTTTAGTTGCGGCGGGATTTTTTTCTATTAAGGGTTTATGTCTTCAAGGTGGAAAAAAGCATTTCAAGGCCTTCCCCACAGAATTTTTGAACTTATTTTATTTTTTCATTTGATAAGATATCTAAAGTATCTTGCAAAACATTAACAATGTGAATGGGGATAGTATAAAGTTTAGACATCAATATTTTTTCAAATTATCCAGTAACTTTTCAAACAATACGTAATATAAATTTATAAGTCACTTATAATATTCTTCCTAATTTTCAAATGCAAACATATACCTATTTTTGGAGGCTCAGAAATTCTTTTTAGAGCCACCATTCAAATGTATACCGATATATAATACTTCAAAGCAAAATTTTAAAATCATGTTATTCAGAAATTGTAGTAAGCACACTATGGTGTAATACGTAGAATTTAATAAAATGCCATTAGCTAATCTAACCAATTCCTTGTACTATGTTAATTAAGTAGGATTACTTTATAGGACTGAGTAGAAATGTAAGTAAATAATCTAGTTACAGGCAAATATATTTATTCTAAAGAGATGCCGTTGCATTTTATTAATAAAACCATTAACATTACTTAATGAACTCAAATGAGTTTTGATGGGAGTTCTAATATATAAAACGTAATAAGATTTTTGACATTATTATGCATCTGACATAATCACCCCTTCTCTCCAATCCCAGGAAAATAACTAATTGTAGATAGTAAATGTTACGCAACTCAACTTTACAACTTAGATTTTCTAAAAAAATTTGCACATTAATAATTTTTAAAAAAATATGTGTATAAAACAGATTGAAAAAAATATATGAAACAAAAATTATCAATTAATGCCAAAAAGTATTTGAAAAATGGAAAAAAAATTGGTGTGGGGAGGTTGAAAAGAGATTTAAAGTAAATACTTTTTAATTTGGAAGTAAAGCATTCGATTTGGTCAAATTATTTCAAACAGCTTAAGAAATATACTGTTTACTCTCTAATGACTAACTTCTATACTTAATTTTTGAGGTTCTAATGATCAATGACACTACGTTTTGCAATTTTTTTAAATATAAAGCGTTAAAATGGCTACGAAATCTTTTAAAACGAAAATATGTTTATTATGCCGTTCAGAACTTATTATTCAAAGTTTGAATGATAAGTATTCATTAGATTTTAATTTATGATGTTTATTGCAAGTAGACAGATCTATGAAACTCTGGAAAAATTTTGAATCTTAAGGAAGATACTGTTTGTCTTGTATGGCATTGGTCAGCAAAAGTTTTAAAATATAAATCTTTGGTTAGAGTCTAGCTATTTTACTGAATATTTCACAGAAACATATATTTTAACATCTTTCTGAGACCCGATTAACACCAAAATTTAATGCAACACTGCAGTTATAGTCTTAAGATATCAGATCGAATTTCATTTGAGTCACTATGTTTATGAGTTGTAAGTTTGCATGAAAATGAAAGTACAGTTGGATGAACAGTTAAATAATTGAAAAAATCAGTTTTGTAGGATCTCTTTTTTTTTCTTGAGCAGAGAGTGTGGTGTTTGTAGAAGACAATCAGTTGAATGCTAGAACTGAACCCTGATGTCGGCCTTTTTTTAAAGCGCAACTCTTGCGCTGACGCCGATTGTTTTCGGGTGGAAAACGTTATAACCTTCCATTACACTGTTCTTTAACCTAATTTTCTATAAGTATCTGTAGTTATAAGTTATTGTGAATTTTGAAGTGTAGTTGTGTTTGTGAATATTAAAAATAATGTGTTTAAAACCGAACAGTTCATTAGAAAACCTCAACAAAGTTTTAAAATTTGATAAGTATTTCTTGTTTTAAACCTGTGTTATCTAGCCTCTTGCGTCTTATAGTTATCGAGTTCACATGTACTCGAACAGCAAAAATTTTTGAGAAGGGATTTTGTTCAAAATTTGGTATAAATCTACAAATTTGTTTGCAAATTTATATTCCTAATCTTATCTGTCTAGTCCAGGGAGTTTCTGACGTATAGAGTTCCCAAACAGGCAGGAACGAAGTCGTGAGGGCATTTTGTGACTCAGGAAGGTTTGAAATGTTAGGAAGTGTCAGAATCTCAGAAGAGCACGCACTACGCAAAAAGGAAAGAATATTTTAATTATATAAAATAATATTAAAACGGCTATTATTCAAAAATAAAATTCATTATAACGTTTCAAAAAATCTATTTAAAATTAAAATTTTAGTGGTTTGAAAAAGGAAACCACTCAGAAATTAAGATTGTTGAATTAAAAAGAAATTATCCATCTATAATTATCGTCTTTTTTATCGTAATGGAATATTTTGAAATAATAAAATCATATATAATCAACTTTATTAAAAAATCTCTTTTATACAGTCCAAAATCAGAATTATATTAAGAATGCCATTAAAAAGAACTAGAGATGCCTTCCCATTTATAACAAGAAAAACATTTGTACATGAAAGATTAAAACCATAAAGCTAATAGCTTAAAATCCATTATCGCGTTTCAATTAAAAACTCAAATTTAAGTGGCTTGAAAAAGAGAACCACTCATAAACTAAGAATGTTGAATTTTTTTAAATAAAGATTATCCTTATTTAACTGTCATCTCTTTTATTGTAATCTAATATTTTGAAATAATAAAATCATATATTGTCAACAAAAAGTCTCTTTTAAACTGGCCAAAATCAAAATGATATTAAGAATGCCATTAAAAAGAACAAGAGATGTCTTCCCATTTATAACTAGAAAAACATTTATGCATTAAAAATAAAACCATAGAGCTAATAGCGTAAAATTAATTATAATGTTTCAAAAAAATCAATTTAAAACTCAAATTTAAATGATTAGGAAGAGAAAACAACTCACAAATTAAGAATGTTGAAATATAAAAAAATGATACATCTACAATTATCGTATTTCTTATTACAATAATTTTTTTTAAAATAATAAAATTATATACTGACAACTTTATTAAAAAGTCTCTTTTATACTGGCCAAAATCAAAATTATATAAAGATTAGTATTAAGAAGAATTTCAAATGCTGTCCCATTTATAACTAGAAAAACATTTATACATGAAAAAATGAAACCATACAGCTAATAGCTTCAAATTCATTATAACATTACAAAAAATCAATTTAAAACTAAAATTTAAATCATTTGAAAAAGAAAACCACGCAAATATTAAGAATGTTGCATTTTTTTAAAAAAAATATCCATCTATAATTATCGTCTTTTTTATTGTAATCAAATATTTTGAAATAATTAAATCATATGCTGTCACCTTTATTTTAAAAAGTCCTCTTTTATACAGTCCAAAATCAAAATTATAGTAAGAATGCCATTAAGAAGAACTAGAGATGCTGTCTCATCTATTAATAGACAAACATTTGTACATGAAAAAAATAAAATCATAGATCTAATAACCTGAAATTATTTCATCTCACGCAACAATCGCATCTAAAACCATGTGGGTTGTTTCATCACGATTTAGTTCTTATCTGTTTATCGTTGTCTACGGCATCTTTCCCCATTAACTTAAGGGAAATATATTTTTAGAAATGGATCGTGACCTTTCAGATTAGTGCAGCTGTTTGTTACAGGTCCATTAATATCCTGGAAACTTTAATTCTACATCAAAAGGTGGAATTCTATGGCAAAATTTCCAAGAATATTAAAGAAACAGACCTCCTTTTCAATAGTTCTAAAAAAAGATAAAGTAACTGCGAGGGAGGAGATGATTAAAGTGGAAATATCTTTTCGACAGATTATTTTTGTGTTCTGATGAAAGCAAGATAAAGAAGGTAATGAATGGAGAACGATGGGTGGTTAGTTTATCTTTTTGTAGAATTTTAATTGTTGTTCTGCAACTTATAATGAAAGTATCATGTTAGATATTAATAGAACATACAAAATTAGTTCCACATATTTGTATATTAATAGAAGTTATCCGGCTGAAAGGAATTCTAATTAATGTAAATATTTCTTTTTGAGTTATAATGAAAAAGAAGAAAATTTTGGGTTCTTAATTTTTTAAATTTAGATTTATAATTAAATTTTAAATTTACCATTATTGTCAATAAGCATTTTAGTACCACTTAACCATGATAAAAGTTTGTTGATTTTAATACGACATCAAAAAAATTCTAAAGTACATAATAGAAAAATCAGAGCTGTTTTGTGTTCTTATGAATTTATATACTAACCACAAAATAGTATTTTGCTTTGGAAAAGAGTGTAAGAATGTATGTTAACATTTGCAATTGGTTTTTGTTATATATATGTTTATATTTTAAAGAAAAAACAATAGTAGTTAAAAAAAATTCTAAATTTTCTAAATTGATTTCTATTTTTTTTTTACTTTAAGCTTTACCTGAAATACTGAAATATAAATTTTCATGTTTCTTATATTATATGGTGAATCGTAAAATATCGTTATTTTCAAATCGAATCACAAATATGATAATCAAAATATAACAATTATTGGAATTCGTCGAATTTAAATCATACAAATTTCTAGCATTTCGGTATATTCCATAGCTAAAGTGAAGTACTGAATAATTCTGTACTACATACTAGTATTTTGTCATACTATTACATACTAGTTGGTAATGTCCTGAAAAAATTCTAAATTTCAGACAAAGCACATATTTTATTTCATTATGAGATCAACAAGAAAATATATGATTTGAAAATGTGAATAATATCATATAAGTGAATCAGATCTTAAGATATGTGAACCACAAATTAATAGGAAAATTACAGATAAAGTTGTGTGTTTCATCAAGTCAGTAGTCAAAAATTAAATACTAGTTTAGATTAAAATTTTAAGTATTTTTATTAAATTCTATTAATGAATGAATTAATTCAAAATAAAAAGATAAAGACAAAAATGTTTTTAAACTCTTAAATCTTTCAAAATAGTTTTTTTCCCTCTTAAAGCAAAAAATTATGTACATATTTTATCTTGCAGAATTTTTAGTTTTATATCGTCATTAAATTTCTTTTTAATACAAAAAAAAACATTTTCGGTAAGCTATTTTTTATTTACGGATTAATTTCACCCCAAATCAAAATAAATTTTATTTTAATTTTTGTAATTTGAGAAATTATTTCAAGGGACATTAAATAATAATTAACTACACTTCTATATTAATTTATTCCATGTTTTAGCCACAACAACAGCTCAACCAGAAATCACTCGAAGTTCGAAAAAAAAGTTTTTCTTTTAATCACAAGTCATTTCCCTTTCATGATATCCATTATGAAATAAAAGAGGCTCTCCTAACGTTATTATTTCCTTGGAAAAGAACACCGTTGTAATGTGAAAGCAGACCATCCAATCCACTCAAAGTTTTAACATCCCAGCAATGTTAATGCAATTATAAGCACGGTGCGATGAAAAGTTATGCATAATTCATAGGCAGCAGATGAGACGACAGCAGAAAAATATAATTTGCTCCAGATTTTTGAAATCCTTGACTTTGAGAGCTTTGCTTCCGTAACCCTATTTTATTTTCCAACGACTGGAAATCACTTCTCGAGACTCGCAACTGTAAAAATCGATTTATCACCAGCGTAATGATTTCGAGATGTAGATTCTTGTAAAGAATTCTTATAACATATCTTTCATTTTAGCTTGCAGATGTGAAATTAATGCTTGTTTGTTCCGACGCGTTGATATTTGATATGATACCCTTAGATTTACGAATATGACAAACTAAAAATATAAAAATATTAATATCCTTACTGAACCTTTTGTAATCAATTTATATATCTTTGAGTACAACAAATGTATAAATAAAATTCTCAATAAAAATTATTGATATTGCTTTTTGAGAATAATTTAAACAATAAAAATATGGTGAATCCTCAAATCGTATGTTATGGATATTAAAATTTTTGCCCAGTATTAACCCTTTGCATTCCTAAAAATAAGGATATCCAATATCATTATGATTGTTCCTATGAAAATAAACATTGATAATGATAATATCCATTATCATTGTTGCTATGAAAAAAAATATATATACATATTCTTTTAAGTCGAATTTCTTTGAAAAATTAATCTACATCTCTTAACCATTATTTAGGAATTTTTAACAATTAACTTTAAAAAATAAATAAATAAAACGTCAAAATGATACACCGTCTTGAATGGTGAGTCAGAGGTGCCATCAAAATGCAAAGGGTTAATGACATTATGTAATGTGTTGACTCTCTAAAAGCCAGACCAAATTAATTACAATATTCCAAATTAATTACAATATATTTTTGAGAATAAAAGAAATTTACAACTACGAAAAAATTTGTTCAAAATTTTATTTAATTAAATTAATTAAAAATAAAGCGAAATGAAGGTGTTTTTAGTTTTGCAATGTGTTCTGAAAATTCGTTCCTCAGAAATGATTTTAAAATTCAAAAGATATATTTTTAATGATATAAATTATATTTTCAGTCAATTTTTCTTAAAATTAAATCATTTATTAAAATTAAATTGAAATTGAAAATTGAAAAATTTTATGGGGAATAAATTACAAAGTAATAATTCCTTTTTAAAAGAAAAAAATACTAATTATTTCACCGAGCTCTTTATATTCAATTGCACAATAAAAGGAAAAATATATTCTATTTATTATAAAAGTAGAATGTATTATAAAATAATTATAAAAGTGCTATTTATAACATGAAGAATAAAAAAAATGAATTGCAAGAGAGATAATGTACCATCAAATACAAATCATTCGAATATATAAATTTACCATGATTTTTTGATGCTATGAGTAAACAATCGCCATTAAAAGTTCCCATTACATAAATTGAACAAGCGCAGAATAACACAATTATAACGTTTATCACAATTTTTTTAAATAATTACTTTTAGTAGAAAACCTGATCACCCCGTTATACATGTGATTTAATTTTAACTAAAAACAACCAATTAAAAGAAATTTGGAAGCTATTCATAATTATATTTTATTTAATGTAATTATGAAGAGTCAAGTAATTGAGATTTAATGCAATTAAGGAGAGTAATGTAATTAGGACTTCCAATCTTTGACTAGAATAAATGTTGACTTAAAGAAATACCAATCCGGAAATGCTTTTCGATCTTATGTATGTAATTTCACTCTTTTTAATTTGTTATTGTCTTTAGGATGCAAAACACGACTGTAAAACAAATACTGCAGTTTGTCAAAAAGGACTTAACAAATTATAAATATTGGCAAATTTTCAACCATTTTTATAAATAAGTATAATTTTTATTCGAAAATATTGATAAAGTATTTAATTAACAATAATTTCGATATTTTTTAGCAATCACAGAAAAAAATATATATTTCATTTTTAAATTGATTTTAAAATCAATACCGATAAAAAGCTTCTTGATTATTCATATCATTATATGTTAAAAAACATTTGAATCTTGCAAAAGAAAATTGTTAAGATTTTTAATTTTTAACAAATTTTTCATGACTGTGCTTTTCCAATATTTTTTTATAAACCATTCTTTATTCTTGATGAGTCTTATTTTTTCCATCAATTTGCAGGATTTATCGTCCACTAAACTTTTAAATTTGATAGTTTAGGCGACTTGATCTCTTAGTAGCTTCTTCAGAAAACCAAATTTTTTTTTTCAAATTTTGATAACCTTATAACTCGTTGTTGTACATCGATGTTTACATTGTACTACGTGTATCCGGAATTTTCTATCAGTTACCACAAAATTTGAACTCTAAATTGAAGTTGTAACAATTAAACTTCATTTAATACAAATTCGTTTTTGCTGAAACCAAATAAGCCTTTTAAAAATATGAATACAAACAAAAGAATCGTTTAGCAATGGGGTCTTATATGTGCTACAGATTACCTTTTTTCTAATATATACATTACCTCAAAGAATTCTTACTTTAAAGCTCCTCAGATTCATCGTAAAATTCAAGTTTACTTTCAAATGAATTTAAATGTAAATAATATTATTTTATATTGATGAGGATCATGACGATGGTGCATCGCTTTAAAATGGAGGAAGGGATGCAGTAGCTACTGGATATGAACTCCTGAGCACCCGAGAACAGAAGTCTGACTTCTAGATCATATAAAGATGACAAACACGTATCCCATTCGCTTCCACAAAACATTTTTACTGGAGGGTCGGACATTTATACACATCACAGATAGAATACAGAAGAACAACCATGCCCAAATCGAGACTCAAACCCGAGATGCCCAGATCATGGTGGGGAAGCTACACCTACGCCAGAAAGTCGGCAATATATATATATATATATATATATATATATATATATATATATATATAAAGATTAAATTTTATACTATATTGTGAACCTAAGAAAACATATATAGATTAAGATATCTTATTCAATCTTATTCAAGGCACGGGCCTTGCTCAGCGCTTACATATAATCAATATTAAAAATTTGTTTTAAACATTGCAGTGAAGATTAAAAAGTTTTGAATTATTAAACATTTATTTCGAATGAAACAAAGATTCACGCCTGCAGATATCATATCGATGAAAATAAACAGATGGTCCTAAAAAGGTTATTTTTTTTAGATTACTCAGCAGGTGGTTAGTTAACTATTCAATTTTCGAAATTCAGGGCTTTTTATAAATAGCTCAATTTATAGTGCAGAAATTCAGAAATTTTTTGATTGCAAAATCAATAAACAAACATAAATTCTTTTCAATACATTAGAAACATTTTAAATTATTGCTGAATGAAAGAAATAAACGACAATATTGAATTCTTCTGAATCCGTTTCTCTATCAAACAAGGGACTTTTTAATACACTAATAAATAACAAACGTTGAACTACGAATTTAATTTTACTACAATAATTACCAAGTAGGGACTTGATAGACAAACTATATACAATAACATTTTTATTTGAATGCATTTCCATTAACACTTTTTTTTATAATAAAGATTTGCATTCTATAGCAATTATTATCATACGTAATTCTTTCATTCCTGAAAGTTAAGTATTTAAACCTGGATCTTAATAAAAAAAACCTCAAGGAGTGAATTACTTATGTTCTTATAAGATTTATGTAAATCGTGAGGGAAGGGAAGGATATAAATAAAGATTATAATTAAATCTGCTATGCATATTTCAATGTATGAGTTTCATTGAATGAGTCACTTTAGTACTGCAAACGATCCAAAAAAACTTTGTATCACATAGATTGTTTACAAAAAAATATCACATTTCCTATTTATTTCATTTCAGATCATGACGTGCTCAAAATGAGAGTTTTTTAGGTTTTATTTGCTGTAGTAATTAACATTTTTAATAACAGCTGTTGTAAATATAATAGTAACATTTTATTTAAAGCGGATTTTTTGAGATGCTCGTGCTGATAATAAAATTTATAATTTTCGCCGACAGATTTTTGTTAACGCTAAAAACCTCATCTCAAAAACAACATCATGTTCTGACATGATAAAAATACAATAATCTCTATAATGGACAACGAGATATTATTCCACAGAAAACACAGCACAGAAATTATTTTTGTAAATACAGTATTTGCACGCCAACAGAAATTCTTTAAATCAATCACTAACAACACCACAATGACTCTTGGCATAGGCTCTCGCTGTCGATAACAATTTAAAGAATGATTTGATTTCTAAAGTGACCTCTTAATCTTTTATAGTCTTTAAATAGGATATGAAATTTCGAAAATGATTTAAATACCACGATACTTAATAGAGATATTGTAATAATTCTAGTATTTTCCAAAACCCTTTTGCTGTAAAAATCGCGCGATTCATCACCCAGTCGCAAAAAAATTAAAGTTATTTCGTTAGATAAGGTATCCGTTTCACCATCCCTTAAAAGTATATGCAAATCTATATTTCTTGTTATGTATTACCTATGCAAGGGAAAAATTATGTCAGATTTGTGATTATATTCAGTTCAAAATTTGGCTATAACAAAATTTGTCAGTAAAGCGTGTTTATTTCCTTTGTAAAATTTAAAATTTCGATGCTCAGTTATCATTGTAAGCAGTCATATTCAATTAAACTGTGTTTCTTGCATTGAAATAAAGGTAAAAGAGCTTAATTTTCCCTGATCCATAACAGAGTAGTATATATAAACGTTTAGAAATGGGAAATAAAAGAGTATACATTAAGATAAAAAGAAAGTTTAAGAACATAGGAAATCAATTATTGAAGTTTAGAATAAAGAATATAATGAATGTTTGTAAAAAACATATTCCCTTTTGATAGATAAATTTGAAGCATTCTTACCATTCAAAATTGAAATGCTCATTTTTCAAAGCTAAAATTACGAAAAGTTAAGAAAAATGGTTAGGCTAATGTTTACTTCTCGGTGTTGTTACTCCAGGATAACTCACTTTTATTGATGTACTTCTTTTCTTTAAGGGACAAAATATTTAACATAAATTATTTATGTTATAACGTTTTGTCTAACATTGTATTGAAATTTTAAATTTACTAGAACTTCACAGACATAATGAATGGTGTTTAAATAACTTCTAAAATGCATAAGTGCATTCTTTTGAAATATTCTGGATGACGTAGTGCATTAAAATATGTTTCATTTAATTTGTTCTATTTAATTTTGTTATTATTACTAACTACGCTCCTTTGAAAGAATAATAATGAAATTTCTATCTATATAAACTAAAATTTGATTATTGTACAATTTATTATATTTATTTGATTTATTTTACAAGAAATTAAAATGCTGATAGAGTAAATAGTTCATTATACTGTAAACATAAAACTTTGTTATGATATTCGCTATTTTATAAAAAACACTGATATTATTAAAAAGTTCCCTTTCGACTGCCTAAAATTTTCTTTTTATCATGTCAGAACATGATGTTGTTTTGGGGATGAAGTTTTTGTAGTCAACAAAAATCCGTCGGCGAAAAATTGAAATTTTATTATCTGTACGAGCATCTCAAAAAAATCAGCTTTTAATAACGCTTTGTCATTGCATTTACAAAAGCTCTGAATAAAAAAATAATAATTTAATGACTACAGCAAATAAAACATAGAAAAATGTCATTTTGAGCAAGTAATTATATGAAATGAAATAAATAGGAAATGAGATATTTTTTAAACAATAAAGGCGAGACAATTTTTTTTATGATCATCTACAATAGTACATTTACTAATCCAATGGAACAATTAAAATGAATAAAAATATCATTTAACTTGAACGAGCACGTGGTGTTGACCTTTCAAGAAATGATGTTCTGACATGATACATTGAAATATGTATAGCAGATTTCATTTTAATCTTGTTACTAACTACGTTCCTTTGAAATAATAATAATGAAATGTATATCTATATAAACTAAAATTTGATGGTTTTACAATTTATTCCGGTAGTAAAAAAAATATGATACTAGTAGAGCAAAATGTTCATTGCGCTTTTAACATAAAATTTTATTACGATATTCATTATTCTATATGAGGCACTGGAAAGTTAATATTATTAAAAAAAATCTATTTCGACTGCCTCAATTTTTTTTAAAAAAAATTATAAAAGAATTGTTAATGCTTTCAATGGGGAATCACTAAAAGTATTGTTACAAAAAAAAGGAAAAACTATTCACTCGAACTCATTATGGTTCAATTAAACTTTTTATGTAAAATAAGTTTTAAACTATAATCCTTTACTTTTGTGAGCAATTTTTGCTCGCAAAAAAGTTAATTTTGATAATAAAGTAAAAGGGTTGAAACATTTCCTAGAAAACAATTACTGCAAATTAATTATTATATTGTGCATTTTCTATAAATAGTTACATCAACTTTTAAATATATTGTAATCCTGTATCCTTCTTCAAGTCTTTATTCTCGGAAAAGTTAAGTTCAGAATTAAAGCAAGAAGGTTACATCATTTCCTAGAAAACAATTACTGCAAACTGATTATTATGATATACCTTTTCTATAAATAGATACTTGGAGAAATCTTCATCTGCAAATTAACGTTTTTACAGCATAATTAAAAATGTGAATTTTATAATTACTCCGATCATTTTACATTACGAAAAGAATCACCGTGAGTCCAGAGAGGCCATTACTAAAACTATAAACTGCTACAACTACGTGTGGAGACTTCCAATTAAGTCTCTGACGAGGAGATTCTTCTACTATTTCAACGTTAAAGGCTCTCTATTTCTTTTTAAAATCTGTCATTAAAACTCGAATAACGTTAAGAACACGTTTTTGATACGTCTTTTCAAGTGTTTTAATCAAATAGAAAGCTTTATGTTTGTTTTATTAACAGTCGCTGGTAAAAAAAGGACAAGAGGTGTTATAATTAAAAGCAAGCTTTTTCTTTTGAAATTTTTTTGAACACGATTCTGTATCAGGGAACTTAAGATAATTATATGTAATTATAATATGCATCGATAATGTATTGTAAAAATTCATTTTTTGCAAGATGATAATCAAATAATGCTGTTTTTTGTGCTATTTTTTATGGTTTCATTTTTAATTGCATCATTCTAGAATAATTAAAACGAATCTAATTTAATGGAAATGTAATTAAAAAAAATTAATTATAGATTTTTTAAACATTTTTTATACTTTTAAGAATAATGATATTTATAAGGTTTCTCGTTTTATTATTTAGTTTAATTATTGTCTAGCCTGTTATATATTTAAAGAGAAAATATTTTAATCAAGATTGTCTCCAGTGTTGTAACATATCGCAGGATTTTAAGACATTTACAAATTTTAAGCTTTTCTAAAACAATTTCTGGAGCTACGATTGTCTTTAAGTACATTTTTCTATAAATACTAGAACTTAAAGCAGTAAAAAGCAAAAAGATTGAAATTTGTAAATATACCTCACATTTTAGCTAAGCTTAACTAGCTACTAGTTCGTTGAAGCTAGCTACTATTAGCGAGAGGTTCGTTGATTCATCGATTTCTTAGTAACACATTGGTTATTCAATTGCATGATTTAATTTCATCATTTTCAGTAATCTGATCTTTCTTTTGGATATATATTAATTAGTCTGGTGACTTACAATGTTTGAATGTAGAGGAATTTTGTATATGCTGAGGTAAATGTGGATGATCAGTTGTCATTTATTATAAATTTTTTTAAAAAGGACATTTTTTTAATATTTAGGAAACGTTAATATTTCACAACTTGATATAATATTGGAATTCAAGGAAAAAGAAAAAAGAATTTTTTAAATTATTATTTACAATTGATCTGAATAATATAAAAATACTAACCTAAATAGTCACTATTCAAAAAGAAAAAAAAAAGACTTTATTTTTAATTGAATTCATATTCAGGTCAATCTAGAGTGAAGCCATTTTTATCTCTTTGAATAGTGACTTTTGATAATATTTTTTATATTGATATCTTGAGTTTGTCAAATAAAATATATAAGTTTCTTGAATGGACTAATTCTTCACTCAAATTAATTTTGAAAGTCAGAATGTCATTTTAAATATTTAAATAATATAGAGCTGAATCAAAATAAAACAAATTTGAATGTAAATAAAGGCTTGATTTGAAAAAAGTGCCAATATTTTCATCGATCCTAAAAATCCGAAATGGTAGTTCATCCAAATTAGGTGGATTCCTGAAGTATCTGTATATTACTACGACTCTCCGCTATCCTTTTGTTAATCCTTTCGTTACTGCTCCAGTCCAACTAGCCGTGCAAGAGATATAATAAATATTTATTAACAAAACAATGCCTGATTTCAATAATGGTATAAAAATTCTTCTTTTTTAAGGCTAAAAATTATTTCATAAATGATTAAATCTATAAGAGTAAAATTATGTGATATTATAAACAAACTTCTCAAAACGTAAAAAAAATAACCTAACTGTATCATTTTAAGAACTAAAATGATGCATTGTACACCCCATTGTTATAGATAGATATCACACGAAATATTACTTGATTTATCCATTTTGAGTAGATGTTCACTTTTCCAGCTGAGAATTATTTTTTGTAGCAACCTATCTCTCTCCCATGCATTCAGCAAAGATCACTTCAAAGAATTCTGCCTTTCTTCCTGTTAATATGCATTTTATCAAGAATGTTTTCTCTTAAAACTACGAAATCAGTTCAATAAAATATTTTTAATAGTGGAATTCCTAATGTTTATCACTTATTGACACAGCTCATTCGTTTACAATAATCAACAATCTTCATTTCTTCTTAATATTTACTGCCAGCTTCTGAATAAGTTTATTTTACCTTACATCTGATAAATTCAGTCAAAATTGTATATTTAAGGCAACAGGGACCTTTAAAATGATATTTTGCAATTTCCACCTTAGCAATTTGAAATTATACAGGCATTAAGAGTAACGCTATAGGAGATGAGACACAAAATTGAAAATATTCCAGACGCTCCACATTTGTCTGAAAACGTTCGAATTTTTATTATTACATTCTCTATCCCTTTTTAAAGAAAATTTGGGATTAATCGTGAAGTTTGAGTACGAAATATTTAAATTAACCAATATAATATCTCAAAACTACTTATACTTTTTTAGAAAATCAGTAGGGGGTTAATATAATAATATATTAGCAATAAATAATGTTTTTAATTAACGTTATTTATCGCTAATATCATATTATAATAACTCCCTAACTCATAAATAAATTAATGTAATGCTTTAAAATTTTGTGTCTCATCTTCTAAAGTGTTACTCTTGAGGGCTGTAAAATTTCAAATTGCTAAGGTGAAAATTGCAAAGAGTTATTTAAAGACCACTGGTCACCTTAATAGCTGAAAATCTCTTTGTAGCTGTATTCGGTAACAATTTTACTTTCATAAAGTACACATCAAGATGAAAAACAGGGAAATACCAACATAAATCCTATTTATCTCATTTAAGCTGTCGCTGTACAATCCCTGAAAACTCTGCTAGTGCAGTTGTTGAAGTTCATATTTATTTTTTACTCTAGAACAAGTAGTAATGCAGGAATGCAGTAAGTAGTAAGCAGGGATCCTCTAGATCAAGTAGTAATGATCAAGTAGTTTGCAGGGATTGTACAGCTGATCGCTGTAGAATCCTTGCAAACTATGCTAGTGCAGTTGTTGCAATGCATATTAATTTTTTCCTCTAATCCATTTAAAT
Organism: Argiope argentata; assembly: GCA_026289955.1. Taxonomy (NCBI): domain Eukaryota; kingdom Metazoa; phylum Arthropoda; class Arachnida; order Araneae; family Araneidae; genus Argiope; species Argiope argentata. The sequence goes on along the minus strand of JAOUZG010004540.1, from coordinate 2,384,885 downwards.
TGGATCACGTAGGATTACTACCTCCCGGATTCTTCTCGGGGGGAGGGAGCATCTCGAAATGAGAAAGGGAATCTCCACTGCATGGTAAGGGGTTCTTGCCATCCTGGAGGTTACACGAAAAGGTGGGAGTCAAGATCATCCTACCGATGAGGATACGTACTTCGTTAAGAAAGGATTTTACTGTGGCCAGGTATGGCCCTGAGGACTCAACCACAGTTCCCATTAGTGTTACTGAAGTGACGGTCGGTTTTATTCTTAATATGAGTTGCTACGTCTGATATGCCCACCAACTATTTAAGGCAAAATATTACTTAAGAAATAGTTTGGAGTAAATATAACTTTGAATTCTGGAAGAAGGTAAGTAATTACGTTCACTGATTGGAAATGATTTTAATAGGTATTAATTTTTTTAATTTAATTTTCTTCCTGGCTTAGTCCATATCATGATCATGCAAACAGACTCAAACAAATAAGTTTTCCATTGCCTTCTCTGTAAGTCAGCTGGTGATATTAATATCATTTAGTTTTTCAATGTTCACTCTCCAAACCATCCCCTTCTCCCAAAGAAACAGTATGTGGCCACAAATCCATTTTCTTTAAAATTTAACAAAACAAGAGAATATCTCTATTAAATTTTTTTTAGAAAAACTGCTTTTTTGTGCAATTGTTTGTAATGGAGTTACCTAAAATGTTGTTGTTTCTTTTTAATTAATGTTGTAGTGAAAGTTTTAATGGGTTACGTGCGGTTGTTTGTTTATTGTAATTGATTTCATTCGGGTTTTATTGTAGTTGTTTTTTAGAATTGCTTTTATTCCGCACTCTTTTGAAATTTTAATATAAAGTTTTTTTTAAAATTCTTCTGTATTTTTGATTTTAATGTTTCTTAACTCTTTTGGAATTTTGTTTATAGTTCTTTATAATGACTAAATTTCGACTCTTAATTTCCACCACCTTTTAAAAAGGCTCTTGGTAGGTAAAAATAATAAATCTTTACCGGCCCTTAACAGGACTTATGTCAAAACAGTAAAGCTGGGCCTTTCTATGTCACTTTTTTTGGGATGAAGAAAACATGGAATTTAGCTTTAAACTGATAAATATTAATCAGTAGTTTTTGAAATATTTTTATTTAATCTAATGATTCGCTTTTTTAAAGTTTTAAAATTGTATAGCTTTAACAAATAAAGCTATTATCATTTATTAAAGATGTGTTTGACAATCTGGCTTTTAATAATTAAGTTTTTGTTTTATTCAAAATTGTTAGATTCAAAATTTTTATTTAGATGCATTTTTTTTTTGAATTACAAATTTCAATTAAAAAAGGAGTAAAATGCTTTGCTTGAAAATTTCAGAACAAAAATTATAACTAAATTCTTTCCTTGAAAATGTCAGAAAAAGAAATCAGTAGCATTCTTTTTTTTTGAAAATTTCAGTAAAAAAATCACTAAAATTCTTTCTTTGAAGTTATTTTATCAATAAAAAAATTTCAGATGATAGAAAAACTGAAATAATGTGTTTTCATTTCCTTCTTTTAACATTAAAAACTCTACACAATGCAACTCAGAGGATAGAGTATGAAAGAATTCAAAGCTAACTGGAAGCTTGCATATAATTGAAATTAAATTACACATTTGACAATGCATATTCAAATGCCATTTTTATAGAAAAAAAATTAGTAAAAAAATGGAGCAATGTAAATGATAAATCAATTAAACAAACCTGCTGGGTTTCCTGTAATTAAAATTCAAGGTTCTTACTATATTTCAATAAAAGAAGTTTGATTTTCTTGTGAAGGTACTTTCTCTTTTTTATTTCTGTGATTCTTCTTTTTAATTCAAAAATATCGTTGAAAGACCGTTAGAATGCAATTAAATAATTAAAATTACTTCATATCTTCAAAGTAAGTTTTCGACGTCGAGGAATCCATATACGAATCAAATTCTAATTTAATTTTGCTCTTCGATAAGACGGTCATATTGTATAAGCTCATCATTGTCAGTCAGAAACAGATGTACCCGCATAATAGAAAACCAAAATTTTTTAGAGAAAAATAAGCCTTATATAACAAAAGAATTTTGTAAAATATTTAAATCATTTATTTCTTGTTTGTTTTTGTTTTCAACAAGAAAATCAAATTCCTATTGAAGACTCGAAAAGCGCATTGATTTTATTTTTTATTTTCTAATTCTTCATTAAAAACTCTGACAAATTAATAAAAGATTTCATTAAGAACTGTTAATCGAAAATATTAGAGATGGACATTATTCTCAGTCGAATGGTTCTCAGAATAATAGCCAGATCTAGTCAATTCACTAACTGACAGGCTTCGTATTCTGTTAGCATATTAGAGCTGTAACGTGTTTATTAATACTATTTTAAGATTGTCCTTTTTTCTTTTTTTAAAATCAAATTGAATTTCTTTTCTAGCATTGAAAGCTCCATAAAAGCTATTAAGCAAATAAAAGAATGGTGCAAAAGAAGAATAAGTGCCCCAAAAGAATCGGTTAAAAATATATACATATAACAGCGAGGATTCACATTAATTTGCCAAAGGCAGTAAAAGTATTCATGACTAAATGATAGATAAAAAAAGAAGAAATGAATAAATGAATAAAATAAAAAACAAACAAACAGTGAAAATGAATGCAAGAACTCCTTTTTGCTTGAGACTTCTTTAGTGTGAGTGGTAGAAACAATGATCATTTCTAATTTTAGTTCCACATTTTTATTCACATGTTGGTAGGGGGATCAGTACAACCAGTATAACAAACACAAAAAAAAGGAACACAAAACTAAAAGAGAATCATTCTTCCCCTCAGTCTAAGACCAACCTCTCTTCCCCCTCGCTCTCGACTCTTACTAACCGTTAGACAAGTTGGAATGCTATATGAGGTGTGCAGGGTTGCCAAAGTTGGCGGTCCTTACAACGAAAAATAAATGAAGCATCATTTAAGAAATATAAAGACTGAGGCTACATGGCAATTTACCCTCGACAGCTAGAAAACTCGTTCACTGACCATTAATAATTGTCAGGTCGAAAATATTAAAAGAAACTTTTCTATTTTGAATTTAACGGTGGTTTGGCAAAGGTTTCTGCAGTCAGTGGTTTGAAAAATTGGAGAATTCTTCAATGATATCAGAAATGTATAATCCTGAATTTCGTTTTTCACTTTCTCTCATTTGATATTTTATCGTTTTGAGCACTGATTTATTGTTTTCAATACGAAATCAGATATGTTAAAAATAGTAGTTTAGTTTTGTTACAAGTTACGCTTCAAAGGGTGGCGCTTAAATTCCTTAAATAAAAGTCAGATTATTACATTAAACATTTTAGATTTAATTAAGATTCCATTTCATTGATCTTTAACTCTAATATTACTGAAAGGCACCAAATGTCCGCTCAAATAAAATACGACAGGATACCGAAATACATGAATATAACTGTAAAAATTCATTTCCCTTATCTTAAGTAGGATAGCCTGAATTCTTCTGATTTGTAAGAAACCTTCACTCATATGAGTATGTGGGAATGAGAGACTTTCTGAGATCGCCCAGAATATGTGCTAGTAAATATTTGTTTTAATATATCAGCTTAACGACGTTCACTCTAGTGTAGCAATCCCTTAAGAGTGTCGATGAATTTCTCTTACATTTGAATGAAAAACTATCAATGAATGTAAAAGTAAAAAAAAAATTTCATTCGTATTATAACCAGAATTTTTTTTATGCAACACTATGCATTACTGGGTTAGAAGTACGTGTGCTGAGATGGAAGCTACTAGTCGAATAATAGATGTATGGAAAACACTGATTTACTTAGAGCTATAAAAGTGAAGCATTCAGATAAGTTCTCAATGCTTGCAAAGTACGAAAACAAGTGAAATCATTATATTTAATGAAGTAGGGGTTTTATGTTGTGATAACTCACAAAAATGCTGAGCAATGTGGAATGGGACGGTAAGTGGCATCTGATTACATATTTGAGAGGCATAAATTTTTATACGGAAAAAATTGTCGCAATCTGTACATTCATTAGCATTGGAAGACTAATTATTAGGTTTCGCTTATTATTTAACTTTACATACGAGGTATTCGATTTAGTAAAATTTACAATTCTTATCAAAATAATAAAAGTAATTATTATAAGAAAATACATAAAAATTCGGAAGCGAAGAAAAGGATATTAGCTTTAAAGTTTAATAGTTATGATAATGTTGCAAAATGATAGATAAATTTCCTTTCAATAAAAATATCAAAGCTATTCCAAACCTTTATCCACTCTATAATATTCATATATTTCGTATTACAAAATCGATATAGTTTGAATGATGAGTGTTGAGACATTCAGATACCCGAATGCAATTCCAACTCCAGTGCGCTTAATACGTCAGTTTACAAATATTGCGTTTATTTCTACATGTGTGTGTGTGTGTGTGTGTGTGTGTGTGTGTGTGCTGATTGATATCAAAGATGCAATATTTTACCCATTCTTGAATCGCCACTTCAAATTTCTCAATACTTCAAGATCCATGAAATTTTCTTCTTACTAATTATATTATTTATTCATTATTTCATAGAATATTTTTACATAGCATATTTTACTATAAATAAATAATAAAAATATTATTGATTTAACAAAAAAAGGGACACATTATTTCACAAGTTTTTAAAAAAAGGAACGATCAAAAAATAGAAGTAGGTTCATTTAAATTCTTATTGCTGCCTATTTACTAAGTATTTAACCTTTTTCTTATTTGACAGTCTTCTGATTCTATTCAATCAATAAATTTTTTCACAATAACTAAAAAAATGAATATATATATATATATATATATATATAT
>JAOUZG010004540.1:2352933-2379947 GCA_026289955.1 Argiope argentata | reverse complement strand
ACAGAGAGAGAGAGAGAGAGAGAGAGAAGCAAAAGGCAATTTCAAAGGTAGATGAGAGTTTTCAATTTTTTATGTTCACTTTATTACATTTTGGAAGACATGCATTATGTATAAATAGCGTGGACAAAAGAATATATTGTCACAGTTTGGCACAAAAGCAGAAAAAGGTGAGAAAAAAACTCCGAAATCTTTTATCCCTGGTCTTATACATCATGGGGTTCTAATAAATCTCACAACTGTAGATTCTGATATGAATTCTCACAAGTGTCGACCTTGACAAGGGATATGCAAGACTGCTTTAAAAGAATCTGTTCACATCAGCGATTAGATTCTCTATCCTTTAACTCGGCACATGAAAACCGCTGTATTAGCATTTTTACAAAGCTTCATTCGAGTTAATTAAATAGAACGGGACCAAGGAATAAAAGAATATTTTAGAATGACTTTAATATAGACTGAATTAAGCTAAAAATTCAGAAATTTAATTAATTAGGATTAAATTAAATTTTAAAATAACATTATTTATACACACACAAAATGTAGTAGCCAAAGGCATCATTTTCTGTTTGGTAGAGCATCATTACACACACAGATACACATTCATCTTTCGTATTAGTTCATATTAAATTAATACAATCAAACGTAATAATCTATTGTTTATATAAAAGGCATTATATAGAAGTTGATGAACGGATATTTTATAGAAGTTATTTAGTTTAAATTGAAGAAAACTTAAAATCTAAAACTGTAACATATTTTCAATTTACGAATTTTTCATCAAGTATATATAATGTGTGTAATAAATGACGTAGAAAATATTTTTGAAACTTGAAATTAAAAAGTATTGGATTATTAAACCTTATTCTTGTGAGTAAGGTGATAATGGAGTTTTCGTCTGCAGGTGTCCCTTTGATGAAAACGTGCGCTTAAACCGATTAGTTTATTAGATTTCTCAGCAGGTGGTTTGTGAATCGATCGATTTTCGAAATTCAGCGCATCTTATATTTAGCCCAATTTATCAAGCAGAAATTCAAAATTCGAATATAGGAGATTAGAAAATGTGAAATATTTTTGTCAACTAGGAACAGATTTTATTGCTTTTTTTTAAATAGCAAACTGTTTTTAATATTTTTATTTATTCAAATTTTTTTGTTCATTTCAACTATTTTATAAAATTCAAAGTATTGACAAATTAATAAACCCCTTAGTCTATACAACAGGTTGCGTTTCATAATAATTTGGTGTATCATACATAAACTATTGAACGAAATGAAATTCCTTCCATCAAACAAAATATACTTATTATTTTATCCTGAAGTTATTTACTCTAAAAATAAATATAATATAAAAAATACATTTGTTGTAATAAGTAATAAATTATTATATATTATATTATAGATATAATTACAAATTTAGGTTAATTTACAGGAAATGTTTAAATATTCTAGCCAACGTACAAGTTTGCACATGTTATTGAATGAAGTACATACTGTGTTATACTTTGTACAGATTATTACAGATTACATATCATTTTCGGTTGTGTAAATTCTTCCTTTAGTAAAATTGAAACACAAAATAGAACAGAAAGAAATGTAGAACGAAAAGAAACAAAAAAAAGTGACAAGAATTAGAAATATAATCTGTATAAATATAAATGGTTCGTGAATTACGTTGCTAAGCGTAGCTAAAACTAGAGAACGGCTAGACCGATTCGGCTAATTTTTTTTAATATTTTCGTTAAGACACGAGGATGGTTCTTATTGAAAGAAAAAATGAAAAAAAAAAAAAAAAAAACTGCAAGGAAAATAGTTAAAACGACACTTTCCCGCCAAAAATCTTCATTATCTCCCCTCTCCCACATCAAATGAGTTAGATAACAGAAAGTAATGATTTGTTTGCGTATATTTTTTTTCATTGAAAGTAATGAAAAAAAATACGCAGTCAGTTGATTTTCATTTATAGATAATAGGAAGTTTAAAAAAGAAAGAAAATAATGGCTTTTATGCAGCTGATTATACTAATCAAAAACATTCTTCCAAATGGACATGATTATCATTTTGTTCGTTTTTATTTGATGATGTTTCATTTTTAATGTTGCTATTGATTGTGTTCTGAATAAAGTTGTTTTTTTTTTGTTTTTCTTAAAGATAAAAATTATTTTTTATATTTTAATGCGGCATTAAGAGCTCTTAATGTGCTTATTTTATTCTTGAAAGGATTTATATATTAAACGAATCTTTTTATTTCCTTAGTGTTTAGTCTGTATGAATATTTACTCTATACCTGCCCAAAATAAAGTCTGGGTAGGGAAGAAAAAAGAATAAAGGGAAAAAAAGGTTTGTAGAAAGAAAAGTAATGAAGAAAAAAAAGTGGGGAAGGGGGGGGCAGAAAGAAAAAAAATGAAGGAAAAAATAGAAGAAAAGAAAAGAAGGGTGTGTGTGAGTGTCACCATTATTTCCACTATCGGCATCATTTTTCAAGCTGTTGTTAAACTTTCGCATCTCTTGAAAACCAATTGTGTCGTTATTTGTTTAGTGTGTTTACATTTATAAAAATTTGAATCTCATTATTCTATAAAAACATAGCATTTTAGACCTTTCCCTCTACCATTTAAGTAAAATATCAATTCCGGGACAATCATTGCACGGATAGAAAGAGAGAGATGAGTTGTACAGTGAACAGGTCATATGAAGAAAATAGTACTAAATATTACTATAAATTAATTATATGACTATAATTTGTTTGGTTTTAAAATATATTGGTGAAAAACTTGTTATGAGACACAGCTACATAAAATATTATTTAAAAATTTTAGCGAGCATTAATACTGGTGAACCGACTGGTCGTCAAAGGCGTCTAGTAGAAAATAAAAAAAAGGCTTTATTCCTTCAGCAATTTATAACAAAATGATTATGTAGGTTTAGTGACTTTGGAGCTTTGTAAAAATGTTATCGCATTTGATAAATATATTTTAAACTAACTATTAATATATTTTTATTCATAAATAAACACTCCAATTAATATATATCCATATAATAAATTATTTTATCTAATACTATGAAATATTCTATAAATTCGTATACCAAAAACAAAACAAGAAAAAAGAATTTCATGCATATATTAAAAAGAGAAAAACCTGATTCCAATTTTTATATAATAATAACTTTAAAATCCGAGAAAACTTACGAACTAGAATTAATCAATTAAATATATTTTTTCCTCATTTATGGCTTTTTTATAAATATTTGCATACTGAGTAACTAAAATGCATTTTCTTGCATTTTTGTAATCTTAACAATATTTAATTCACATTATTACAATAAAATAAGTAACAAGAGATTATAAATTAATTTAAAAAGAAATTGTTATCAATGTAGCCGTGAACAAGACTAGTTACTATTGGGCGCCAAAAGCTATTCCTGCTAGGGAAAAACAGAACTCTTAAAGGAAGAAGCTAAATTTACATAAATCTTTTTAATAAACATTAAAGGACATAACACACAAATCACAATACACTGACATACGATTAATACAAACAATTAGTTAAAAATATAGTAATCGGGGGAAAACATCATGTTTACTCCATGACTCCAGAACACAGACTGAAGTTTTGGGAAGTGACCGCTAGGGGGCGAGCTGGAAAAGTTGTCCTGTTACAGACTCCCCCTCTGGCTCGCACGACGTCTCGGCGAAGAGTCAGCACATAACTTCTTTGGTCTGCCACGTCTCCGGAGAGGTACTACAGTTCCACTGTCTCTAGCGACTGGAAGTTCATAGGCTCGTAAGGCTGAGCTGTGGTAAGTCCCAAGGACTTCATTTGGCTTTGCTGGGTCAGCAATGTCATACGTAGTAGGTGAACGATTAGTAACCACTAAATAAGGTCCTTCCCGCTTGGGCATAAATTTGCGACTTTTCTTATTTTGTGACTTGCTAACAGGATGCAATGTCACCCATACTAGATCACCTGGCATGTGGAAAACTTGTCGTCGTCGACGATCGTAATAAGCTTTACGCTTGTCTTGCTTTTGCTCGACGTGATCTTTAATCTCTGCAGTTAAACGAGCAAACCGTTTGAGATATGGGGTTACCTCAGCTACGAAACTATCATTGTCAATCAGGGCTCTTAAGTCGTGTGTGACATCATCTGTTGTTCTTAATTCTCTACCAAATTGCAAATAAGCTGCTGTGTGATCGGTTGTTTCACATTTGGCAGTGTTTAGTGCGAAGCGAATCATTGGTAGTTTTTCATCCCAAGTGTCGTGTTCATCTCTGACTAGTATGGCAAGTCGGGGTTTGAGATCTCTATTTTTACGTTCGGATGGGTTGGATTGGGGATGATACAGAGGAATAAGGTCTTGCTTGATGCCAAGAAAATTGCAAGTTTGTTGCATTACAGCACTGACAAATTGTGAACCATTATCACTGATAAGTCTACGTGGAAGTCCAAATCTTAGGAATACTTCTTCGACTAAGGTTTTTGCGCAGTTTACTGATGTTGCTTCTTTAAGAGCAAACAACTCCACCCATTTTGTACTGGTATCTTCTACGAGAAAAATCCACTTCTTACCAGTTGAGGTCTCAGGAAGAGGACCAAACAAATCAATAGCAAGAGTTTCAAATCTCTGTGCATATACTGGAGTTCTCAGAAGACCGGCTGGCTTTTGATTACTCGGTTTATAACGATTACAATCCGGACAATTTCTAACATATTCCGCAATATATTTCCGCATTCCTGGAAAATAGTATCGGCAGGCGACTTTATTGTAAGTCCCTTCTGCCCCATAGTGTCCAGCTGTTGGAGCATCATGGTACTCTTGCAAAACTCTCTCTCTTTCCTGAACAGGAACTACGAGTTGTGCTTCTTCTGTTTCTACTTCGGGTGAATAGCGATACAGAATACCTTGGTTCATTAAATAACCTCGGCTTGTCCAGTTAGCAAAATTTTCATCTTTTGAACTACTTTCAAAGCAGTCAATTATCTTCTTTAATTCTTCGTCTTTCAACTGTTCTTCTCGGATGTCTCTTGGCCCTCTTACTGGGAAATCAGCTGATACTGCAAATACGTCACAAGGGACATCTTCATTTAAATTAGTAGGCCTAGACAACATGTCTGCAAGGACATTTGACTTATGTATATTCGATTTTGGGATTAAAAGATTGGATCTGAAGTGCCCATCTTGCCAAACGACCTGATGGCGACTTGATGCTCATAAGCCATTTTAAAGGCTGGTGGTCAGTTGCTATTATAATTTCTTGGTTTTCGACATAACCACGAAATTTCTCAAGAGCCCAAACTACTGCTAGTGCTTCTCTTTCTGTAGTTGAGTAATTCTGCTCCGCTGGAATAAGAAGGCGGCTGGCATATTCAATAACATGCTCCTCTGGACCTTCTCCTTGGGTAAGGACAGCTCCAAGAGCATAACTGCTAGCATCTGTTCGGATACGAAATGACTTTGATCCATCTGGTTGTTTTACACGGGAGGTGTCATTAATCTTTTCTTCAAGGTTTCGAATGCTTCTTGTTGTTCAGGACCCCAAATCCATTGTACATTCTTTTTAGTAAGATTGCTAAGAGGCCTTGCAATATTTGCGAAGTTTGGAACATATCTTCTAAACCATGAACAAGTTTGCAAGAAGGACTGGACTTCTTTCACATTAGTTGGAACAGGAATTTTTTGAATTGCGGATACTTTCTCCTGATCAACTTCTATTCCATTTGATGTTATCCAGTGACCTAAATATTTTACGCGATCACAAGCGAAATGGCATTTTTCTCTGTTCGCATGTAGTTTAAACAAAGAAAGTCTTTCAAGAGCAGCTCGTAAGTCGCTCAGATGTTTATCAAAAGTCTCTGATAAAATAATAATGTCATCTAAATAAGATAGAGCAAAAACATTCTTTAGACCTGTTATAAATTTGTCGATCAGGCGTTGAAATGTTGCAGGTGCATTTCGTAGTCCAAAAGGCATGCGCAAATATTTGTACGTTCCAAATGGGCAAATGAAAGCTGTTTTGTCTTGATCAGCTTCATGCACTTTTATTTGATGATATCCCGATTTGAGATCCATAGTTGACATATAAGTGGTTGACTTAGCTTCTGTGAGCAAATCGTCCATGCGTGGTAGGGGATACGTGTCCGCAACAGTAATAGCGTTAAGTTTGCGAAAGTCCACACAAAGTCTCATACTACCATTAGGTTTAGAAACCAGTACGACAGGGCTGGCATACGGGGATTCACATTCTTCAATTATACCGTCAGACAAGAGAGTGTCCAATTCTTTTTTTAGCAATTCCTTTTTCGCAGGATTCATGCGATAAGGTGGTTCTGCAACCGGTGGATTATTTCCAGTATTTATACGGTGTTCACAAAACGGCGTTGGTTCTCCCCCTGGTTCGAAGCAACTCTTGTACTCTTGTAGTACGCTGTTTAACTGGTCACGTTGTTCTTTTGTTAGATGCCTACCCTCGTCACTTCGAAGATTTATATTAGACGAAGTTTCGGGAGCTTGACTGGAACTGGACAGTTCAGGAATCTTTTCTTTTGATTTGGCAACAAAGCTATTTTCATTGTTGGGAGGTACCTTGTAAAAAGAATACTGGATCTGAGGTTTTTCACAAAAATGCCATTTACCATTGGGAACATCAAGAACAATTCCAGCAGACTGGAGAAAATCTGTCCCTAGGAGTTTTCTGTTTCCCTTTGCTTCCGGTAAAACAATTAATTCTGTCGGTATCACCTTACCTTCGACCTCAAGATTTACAATCGCAGTCAAGGCAGCTACGTTTCTCTGTGTTCCATCAGCGAGTGTCAAAGAAAACGTCTTGGATTCAAATTTTACTTTTTTGCTTTGTAGCATATGGAACAACTTTTCTCCAGCAATAGAGTGAGATGCACCAGTATCGGCACATACAGCAGATTCTACTCCACAAATTTTGAGAACAATCAAACTCTTAGGCGATATTACAGATTCAAGAGTAAATAAATCCATTCTGTTTACAGACGCTTTAACTTCACTTTTAGAAGTTGAGCAGGTAGGACACTTAGATTGTATATAACCCGGTGTTCCACATCCATAACATTGGACAGCTCTTCTTTCTGGGATAGAGTTTGTCTTCCTGGAGAATACATTTCTCGCTGTCTTTTCCTGTTTGTCTTCTCTTGATATGGTAGGGAACTTAGACCTTCTCTCTGTTACTGCGAAGTCACTTCTAAAATTTTGTTTGTTATGTGAAGTTGACAGTTTCTTAGAACCTTGGCGGTTATTTTCATAGGAATCCAATTTCTCTGCTAGTTCTAAAGGCTGGTTCCAATTGGCCCATGAATCAAGAAAATGTTCCTTAAGATCAGGTGGGGCTTTTTTCTTAATTTGGTCGCTGATGATTAGACTTTTAAGCTTTTCAAAGTCTTTAATGTTAAGTTCTGTGATCCAACCCTCAAAATATGCTGATATTTCAAAGTAAAAATCTCTCCAAGTTGTATCTGGGCTCTTCTTATGTTGAGAAAATAATTGTCGAAAACGATCCGCAGTTAATCGGTATCGTTTAAGAAGCATTTCTTTAACTTTACGGTAATTTTGTGAATCTTCCTCGTCTTCTCTCGCAATAAGCTGTGCTATTTCAATAGGCAATGAGCTTATCACATAAGGAATCCATTTTGATTCTGGAATGCTTAAGAATCTTAATTGACGTTCAAATATTGTCAAATAGAGCCCTATTTCATCTTCTTTTGGGTTAAATCTTGGGACAACTTTTGTAATATCCATTCTATGCTGATCAGTTTCTAGAACTGTCTCCTTTTGAGAAATTGTTTGCATTTCAAGTTGAATTTTCAATTTTTCTAACTCAAAAGCACGTTCCCTTTCGACGCGTTGAGCTTCGACAGCTTTTTCCTCTTCTGCTTTCTTTTGTATAAAAGCAAGACGAGTTTTACAGAAATTAGTATCATATGATGTACTTTTAGTAATGAGGTCTTTTATTCTTAAGAACGTCATATCGCTTCTCACTTCGATTCCAAGATCCATTGCTAGAGCTTTTAGATCATCTATTGTGCACTGAGCCAGGAAAGCCATGGTGTGAATGAATCAAAGTGGAACCAGAGAAGGAGTATAAATGAGTTCTTATCTGGAGGCAACCAAATGCCTTAAATAAGTTCTTTTACAGTGCAGTCAATTGCAAAAGTATAATTGATAAGCAAAAATTTATATATTTACTCTCAGTACAAAAATGTATTTACACTTAAACAAATTTTCGCTTCCTATCGTGAATCAATTGCAAGAAAAAAATGATGCCAAATACTTTATAGAGTAAAAAAAAACATATGTATATAAACATTCATTTGACCAGACAAAATATAATTAAAGGTTTTCACTGAATATCAAGGAAAAGTTATAACTTATAATTTACTACAATAAAATAACAATGCAATTTCAAGTTTTATCATTTAGAAAGTAATGGAATTTGCCTGTATTTAAATAAGATTTCAACTAAGTTTCATATTTCTTGCACTAAAATTATAAATGACATAATAATACCATACAGAAATAATATTAAAACGCTATATTTATGCAATAAAATACAACAATGAAATATTTGAAATTAAAAAGAAATAAAACTCTTCTATTCAAAATGTTAGAAATCCCTCTGAAAACACATATAATCAAAAATAAAATTACACAATAGCTGAATATGTATTAGTATTTTTCTTCTAAAAACAAAACTCAGCAACACTTCTTTGAACATATATGATTAGTTTCAATTTAATATCACTGGTATACTCAATTCACAAATTAAAAGAATGCTTTTTATTTCCGGTGAACACTTTCAAAGTTTTAATCTACTTAAAAATTCATTTGCTCGTGAAAGAAGAGAGAGAGAGAGAGAAAGCAGAAATAATTTCACCAGCCACTTCCGGTCGGAAATATTTAATGAAAACACTGGTTCTTTCTACTTTTATAAACGCTTTTAAATAAGCATCAATGCTATTTATACTAACTCTTCAACAACAAATATTCATAATTTTATATACATCAGGATTGACGTTGATACGATATAGAATTTTATAAAAGTAAACTAAAAAGTAATTGAAGGAAAAAATGTTTTTTTTCCTCTTATAAATTGCTTATGAATACGATATTAAACAAAACATAAATAATATTTGTAATAATTCTTCAGTACTCATTCACAATTCAATACGCGTCAGGATTGACGACAATAAAATGAAAAGTTACTTACACTCTTCGCTAAGAAACTAACTTCGGTTGAAGATTTATCACCAAACAAAACACAGCTTCGGGATGAAGGTTTATATGCATCAATTCCAGGACGGAATTAGCATAGAATTCAGGATTGAATTGCGAAAATTACAGGATGAATTTGCAATAATAACCTGAAAAGAAAAGCGAGCCTCTGCTCTGGAGTCTAAACATGGATGTTTACAGTGGGGTGAAAAACGATCGGGCCGCGCGTTGGGGAGCCATTTTTTGTAGCCGTGAACAAGACTAGTTACCATTGGGCGCCAAAAGCTATTCCTGCTAGGGAAAAACAGAACTCTTAAAGGAAGAAGCTAAATTTACATAAATCTTTTTAATAAACATTAAAGGACATAACACACAAATCACAATACACTGACATACGATTAATACAAACAATTAGTTAAAAATATAGTAATCGGGGGGAAAACATCATGTTTACTCCATGACTCCAGAACACAGACTGAAGTTTTGGGAAGTGACCGCTAGGGGGCGAGCTGGAAAAGTTGTCCTGTTACATCAATAAATTTTTAATTAAGAGTTTAATTTCGAGTTCAAAATCCACAAAATAAATTAGTTTACAAGCAATAGTTTCATAATTATTCCAAATAAACTTATCAAAATGCAGTTTTTAATTTAAAAAAAGTTTCTCCATAAACATGGTTCTTACATTTTTTAACATTTTTCTCTTTGCATATAAAAGAACATATCTAAGAAGAAAACTCTCAAGTGCATTTATATTTCTTATTAAATATCTTTATCAGGAATTTTTAAAACTAATTTCATTTTGAGGAATGGAATGCACAAATAAGTATGCGGATTAACTGCAGACGATTCTAGAGTTAATTGTTTTTCTTGAATAAAAAATTAACATTTTCATAATTGGGAATTTTTCGGCCTGTTTATTTACATTTTTAAACATCTAAATAAAAATGAAAACGAAGATAAGCACGTTGCAGAAAATATCTATTTATTAAATCGTTTTCAATTTTTTTACAGATATTTTATGAATTTTACAACAGTTAAAATAAATATTATTTCTGAAAGAAATTAATATATTCATTTGTAGAAAACTAATTTATTTAATGAGATACAAAAATTGATCCTAATTATCTTTCTGCTGCCCTAAATTTTAAGAACAGAAAACGAGCATAAAAACTAGGATAATTGAATATTTTTAATTTGATACTAGAGTTTTGTGTCTTAATGTGTTTTGTGTCTTGTGTCTTATATGTTTAATTTTAAGTATAAAATAATGGATGATAAATACAAAATATTAGAAGAAAATCTATTTAAAAGAAAATAAAATTTTAATTGCTGAAAATATTTTTCGAGAACAATTTTTTTTTTCATAATCAGTAAAGAGCGCCAATTAAGGTCTTTTAGTTAATTTAATAAAAATAAAATTCCATTTAAATCTTAAGGATGAATTTCATTTATTTATTGATAGAATTCGCAAAACCTCATTTAAGTAAAAACATTACGCTGTATAAATTTATCAATCTAAAAATGTTTAATTTTAAAAGTACGAACGATAAAAAGGATCTGATAATCCTAGTCTTTTTTGTTAACGTGTTACCACATTATAAACATTTTTAAGATCTATGTACGAAACAGATAAAGGTTTTATTCTTATAGCGAAGTGAATTGTATAAAAGATTGAATGTTATTTAAGTCATGTCATTTTTGTATGTCATTTGAATCTCTGACGTTAAATCAAATTCTAAATGGATTATAATTAATGTTTTCATGTATATATATATATATATATATATATATATATATATATATATATATATATATATATATATATATCCTTTTTTGATTTGATACGAAATGAGTCGTGGCCAGAATCAGGAAGAAAATAGATTTAAATTCTTAATTTCTTTATATTCCATCTCGAGAGACAAGCATTATATATAATCAAAAAGGCACGAAAACATACGAAGGTTAAAAGGACATAAAGAGCGCAAAAAGACCTAAAAGGAGCAAAGTCATTTAATTTGGTCTAATATATCAAGATGTTCTCATAAATCGACAGGAATTTTCACACGTGTTTATCTTGACAAGAGAAATTCAGGAAACAAGAATAATCTGTTTACATCTTCAATCTCTATACCTTCAATAGGCAAGTGGAAACATGACACAATATCTTTACAACACTTCATTTGATTTAGTAATTAGAAAAAATGGAATGGGATCAGGAGAAAAGAGAACATTTTAGAATGAAGTTACTAAGAGTTAATTGAAGACAAAACTTTGAAAATGGATTATAATTGAAAATAGTGTCTAAAATAGCATTAAACACGCGCACACACGCACACACACACACACACATACACACACACACACACACACAAACGCGCGCACGCACGAAAAATGGTTTCAGCATTTCACATATCTACAGATTCTAGTTTCTCTTCCAATTTTTGGTAAGTTGTTAATGCTTTTATTATTATTATTATTATTCATTAGTGCAGTTAATGTTTCAGCAAATATACTGATAATGAAACATTTTTAAAATTTTTTGCACATATTGGCGTCTTGCAAACATAATCAAAATTGAATAAGTAGGACAAAGTTAAAAAATAAATTCTGAAACTTCAAATACTATATTTTTATCAAAACCTTATACTATATACCATTTTTGATGTTTAAAATAGCCACTAGAAAATAAAAATTCGCTTACAAAATTTCAGAGTTTCAAATTCAATTGATGTCAAAGCACTATGAAATAAAAAAAAATCTTTTGAATACTAACTTTATTTCTCTCAATATCATCTCAATTTACACCAAATGAATAAACAATTTTATGAACTTTAGTTCTTAGATGATTGATGCAAGAATGCTCTTTACTTAGAGGATCAAAATTAAATGATAATGACTAACTTCCAATTAAATTCTGTAGTTCTTCAATTATCATTAACTATAAATGCGTATTTTAATCAAAATATACTACTATACATTATTTTGAAAGTATAAAATATCCACTACGGAATGAAATTTCGGTTCCAAAAATTCCTTGTTTCTAATTTAAGTGTTGCAAAGTTTAAAAAAAAAAGAAAATATTTAGAATATTAAATACGTTTATTTAAAAATCATTTATTCAGGAATTAATCTTCCAACTTTAAGCAGATTAACAAAACCATTTTATCCACTTTAGTTCTTAGATTATTTAATGGAAGATTGCTATAAAAAACTAGCAACGATATCCAAAAGGAAACAATCTCATTGTTCAAGTTTTGCAAATTTCAGCAGCTTTTCCCTTCAGCAACTACAACCCGTGCAAAGGAAAGAAAAAAAAAACGTTTCACATGAAAATCCTAACTTATCCCTCCCTTCACTTGAACGGCCAAATCCGCAATCTAATATTGCTGTTCCCAAGTACCTAACGCTGGCATAGATTACTCAGCGTAGCCAATATTTGTCCGGATTTCTCTTGCCGCTTTAATATTGTGTCAATTTACTTCCACAAATGCTTGAAAATATGAAAAACGAAGGGAAATGCCTGAGTTGTAGGGATCTTTGTATCGAGTGGAAGGGCATGGATCATAAATTGTTCCGTTGAGCTTTGGTGATTTTCTCGGAAATCTTAGAAGCAGTGACCTATGCTAGAAAATTACATTTCTTTAAACAGCGCTGTTTATCTTTATAAATATATTCTCCATATTAAGAAAAATAACTAAATTGCATATTCATATGATCATATTGAGAAATATTCATATGTATACTCGTATGCTCATATTGATAAGTACTCATATATATACTCGTATGCTCATATTGATAAGTATTTATATGCATACTCGTATGCTCATATTGTATACCCATGTTAATGTGTAATATGTATACTCATATGCTCATATTGTATGTATACTCATATACTCTTATTGATGTGTACTCTTTTGCATACTCGTATGCTCATATTGTAACTCATATGCCCATATTGATGTTACTCATATGCTTATATTTTATACTCATATGCTCATCTTTTATATTCATATTGATGTGTACTCATATGTATACTAATTTTCTCACATTGATGTGTACTCATATGTATACTCATATGCTCATATTGAGATGCACTCATATGATCATATTAAGGTGCACTCATATGTATACTCATATGCTCAAATTGAGGTGCACTCATATCTATAATCATATGCTCATATTGATGTGTGCTCATGTGTTCATATGCTCACATTGTATACTCGCATGCTCAAATTGCATACTCATATGTAAATATTGTATACTCATATGCTCATATTGATGTGTACTCATGTTTATACTAATATGCCCATATTGTATACTCGTATGCTCAAACTGCATACTTATATGCTCATATTGATGTGTACTAATGTATATTCTCATATGCTCATATTGAGGTGTACTCATACTGTATACTCATATGCTCATATTGATGTGTAATCATATGTATATTCATTTGCTCATATTGATGTGTACTCATGTGTATACGCATATGCTCATATTGATGAGTACTCATGTGTATACGCATATGCTCATATTAATGTGCACTCATATGCTCATATTGATGTGTACTCATATGCATACTCATATGCTCATATTGATGTGTACTCATATGCTCATATTTATGTGTATTCATATGCATACTCATATGCTCATATTGTATACTCATATGCTCATATTGATGTGTACTAATGTGTATACTTATGTGCCCGTATTGATGTATACTCATAATGATTATTATTCATAATCAATATTAACATCAGCATTGAAATTTGATAATAAAGAGGATAATCATGTATTAGTGAATAGAATTATTCTACTGAATAATTTAACTTAGCTATTTTAAACTAAGTTGTCTTTAAAGATCAATAAATATTAAAGGAGTTACCAAAATTAACGCAAAATTTGAATTTGTTACCATTTGTGTAGTAAAGTGTTGACAATTCTATTTAAAATATACTTATAGCCGAAACTTTAAGTTCATAAAAATGGGACGTTACTTGATATAGCAATGTGCGAAAGCAAGATTTAAATTAAAACAAAAGGCTGTTTTTTCTTTAAATTATTATATTTTTATGTAATAGTTTGATATTCGTTGGTTGAATAATTTAATAATTTCGCAGAAATATTTTTGGTATTCTTTGATTGAATAATTTAACAGAAATATATATTTGTATTCATTGATTGAATAATTTATCAGAATTATTTTACCCAGGATTTTTTAATTATGAATAATTAATGCATGTAAAAAAATACTCATCTATATTGAGACTTAATGATAAAGAAGATAAAATACTGAAGGAGAAAAATTGTATTCATCGAATGCTTAAATTGATATACATATTTTTATCCATGATTTATGTAAGGTTAAAGATGTAATTGATGGATGTACGATGGATTGATAAATGAATCTCTACCTCTACAGTAAAATTTAATAATGTAGTTTATAAAATACTGCAATGATGCACATTTTAAACAGAGACTTCTTAAACTGCGCAAAATGCTGAAGTCATCCATAATTCGAAATATTAATACTTATATATAGAAATTCAAATATATATTTCGTTACACTTATCAACATTGAAAAGTAAAATTTATGAAATGAAACAAACACAAACTTAGAAAAATTAAACAAACACAATTCTTTAAAGCAAATTCCGCTTTAAATATTTCTTTTAACTTTAATTTTAATATTTAATTTTCATTACTTATTTAAAGCAATAAATTTTGTTAGGAATTTGAAAAAAGCAATGAAAACTGACAATGAATTTTACGCAAGAAACTATAAGCTAAGTAAAGCATATTTCGTGAAATGATATTCATATAAATTCTCAAGGTCTGTCATTTTCTGTAAAATTAATGATTATTTTTTTATTATTAGTGATTTTAGATGTACATTACAAAGGGAAAATTAATTTTTAATGAAATATTTAAAAATTATATCAAAGGATATGAACAGTTGGTGAAGAAAAAAACGTTAATTAATTGAAACTTTAAGCCTATTTTTGATGATGTATTTAGATATTAAGGCGTATAATGAAAATTTTAATGAAATTTTATAAATGTAAGTTTATTTACATGAAGAAAAGGCATTTGAGTTTCAAATTAAAATGTCCTGGAATAAATGTGGAAGAAAATATGAAAAATATGCATTTTATAATAATTGCTGATTGAATACCAAACTAATAAGACTTTGTTTAAGATAATAGTAAAGTTTTCTTTTATCACTTTTTCTATTTACTTGTTTAAAAATAACGTAATTAAATGTGTTTTCAATAAATTAGGAAAAATCTGTATTGAATACTTCGATCATATGTATACTGTCTTCGTTTCCAAAAGTTAGATCATAATATAAAATGAGGATTTGACGTTCCCAACAGCCATGACATCCATTTAAAATCACTTCTTTACTTTTACTAAGTAATACATATAAAATGTTTTGAGAATATTATGTTTTAGAAAAATAGATAGTTTCATAATTTCCAAATAAATTTTTTTTAAAAAAATTATATACATATACACTGAAGTGACAACAGTCATGGGATGACTGTTAATATCGTGTTGGTCCTTTACCCGGTCCTGCGGTCCCGGTTGGTCCTCCTTTTACCCGGCGAAGTGCAACAACTCGACGTGTCATGGAGTCCGCAAGTCGTTGGAAGTCCTCTGCAGGAATATTGAGCCATGCTGTCTGTATAGACGTCCATAATTGTGAAAGTGTGGATGGTACAGGAGTTTGGGCACGAACGGACCTTTCGATGATGTCCAATAAATGCTCGATGGGATTCATATCGAGCGATCTAGGTGGCCAGATCATGCGCTGGAATTGTCCGAAATATTCTTCAAACCAATCGCGAAGAGTTCTGGCCTGGTGACATGGCGCATTGTCATCCATAAAAATCCCATCGTTGTGTGCGTACGTGAAGTCCATGAATGGCTGCAGGTGATCTGCAAGCAGCTGAACATAACCATTTCCAGTTAATGATCGGTTCAGTAGCACCAGAGGACCGAGTCCATGTCATGTAAGAACAGCCCACACCATTATGCAGCCACCACCAGCTCGAACAGTGCCTTGCTGATAGTTTGGGTCCATGGCTTCGTGGGGTCTGCGCCACACTCGAACTCTACCATCAGCTCGTAACAACTGAAATCATGACTCATCTGACCATGCCACAGTTTTCCACTGGTCTAGGGACTAGTAGATATTCTCACGAGCCCAGGAGAGTCGCTGCAGGTGATGTCGTGCTGTCAGTAAAAGCACTCGAGTCGGTCTTCTGCTGTCATAGCCCAAGGAAGACAAATTTCGCCAAACAGTCCTATCGGACATGTCCCTCGTACGTCCCACATTGATTCCTGCAGTTTATTTGACGAAGTGTTGCGTGTCTATTAACATTTCCTATTTTACACAGACGTCGGAGGTCTCGGTCGTTAAGTGCAGATGGTCGCCCACTGCGCTGTCCATGATGGGATGGGATGCCTGCAATTTCATACTCTCGGCACACTCTTGATACTATGGATCTTGGAATGTTGAATTCACTAACGATATCCGCAAAGGAATGACCCATGCGTCTAGCTCCAACTAACATTCCACGTTGAAAGTCTGTTAATTCTCATCGTGCCTCCAAAAATCACGAAAATCCTGTTCACATGAAAAACTTGAACACGAATGAAAGCTCTGGAAAACGAACTGCGCATTTATACCTTTTCGCTGCGAAACTACTGCCATCTCGATATTTGCATATTGCTATCCCATGACTTTTGTCACTTCAGTGTATATATATATATATACATTTTAAAGGGACTTGTAACTAAAAACTTAATTAGTTAAAATTGAGTGACATTTTAGTATACAATTCGATGAGCTAGTCTTTTACGATTTTTTATGGAAATATTATTTGACAAATGTCAAAGTTAAGATTTCAATTATGATTTTATGAACTGTAATTTAATAATATGAAATTAATTTTAATTTCTACATATATTTGTTAAATTAAAAAAATATTTTTTTATAATTTTAATATCATATTTCAAAACTGCGCCTATATTAAATCTTCTTCTGTTATCTGTGCAATTACTTATTTAAATTAAATATTTATTCATATATATGAGAGAAAAAGAAATACAGTTTATTATCTGTTTAAATTAAGTATAATATAGTGACTTTAAATTACTTCGGAAATTCATTTCCTGGATATTACTGGGACTATTTCCTAGGAAACACTCTGAATACAAAATCCAGTTCATATTTTAAACTGTATTTTGAGGTCTTTGGATTTGACTCTATTAGGGTCCATGTACAGAATAAACATAAATAAATTCTACTATCTTTTAATATAGAATTAATTTAATTGGAACTTAAAATATAATATACTCTTTTGAAAATAATAATAATAATCAGCAAGTATATAAATATAGACTAGAAATTTAACACAACCGATATTCCATTGAACCAGCTGGTCTCGAAAGGCTGCTGAATATATAATAATTTAACTTCATGATTTTTCGGAATATTCGCAATAACCCATACTGCGATCCAATCAAGGATATAAATTGAACTATAATCTTAATCTAATCTAATTCTTTTATATATGGATTTCTATCTAGTTTTTTTTATATAATTTTTGATATCACTCGTTTTTTGACATGCATTAATGTTTATCAATCAAGTATCTTTAAATGAAACTATAATTGTTGTGTTTAATACTTATTTAAAAGACCTACTATCAAAATTTATCGCATTTATATGACGAGATTCATATTATAAATAATTAAAAAAAGTATTTAATATTTAACTAATTAAATTTATTCATAGGAAAATTTCCCTAAAATATTGATAACATCTTTCAAGAAAAAATAAGTCGAAAACGGTTTTTTGATTTCACCTGCAATTCTACAAATTTCTATTCCTCAAACAACATAAATAATTTTCAAATATGAATATTCTTTTCTACATATTACAGAAAACGGTAGATTGTAAAATCTTCACCATCTTTCGTGAAAAATCTGATAAAAATAAGTCTCGAAAATTCTTCTTACATTTTTCAATCCACCTACACGTTCAGAAATTCTATCTCAGAGAATACTTAAATCTTTTTATTTCATTTTGAATATTTCTTCTTAGCTATTGTGTAAGATAGAATTTCAAAAAAATGAATTGCCAATTTCGCTTTTATAAATGAAATATTGTAAACATCCCGCGTAGAAATTCTGCGAAAATGAATCTGAAGAAAAGTTTATTTTTCTATCCGCCTACAGTTTTAAAAATTTCGATTTCTCAGAATATTCCAAAAAAAATCTTCTGGTCATTGTTGACTAGCTACAACAAGAAATTGTTGAGAATTTTCGCCATTTTTCACAGATGGTCTGATGAAAATATTTTTTTTTTACCTTTTTCAAACCACCCACATTTTCTAAGATTTTTATCTATAAAATTCCATAAACAACATTTAAGTATTTTGAAAGATAAAATTTATATTGATCATTTTCATTCTGATTATTCCTCACTTTTTTAACTAACCTTTAAAAAATTAAATTGAACTTTGAGACGATTAGTTGTTGAATTTCGACACTTATACCTGTTGTCTTTATCACCTTTCGTGACCATTCTAAAAAAAGCAATTTTCCTATCAAATCATTCTTTTTCAGTTATTGTATGAAACTGAACTTGAATCATCGTCATTTTTTTGCTGAAGTTCTGATGAAAATGAATCTCGAGAATCAATTTCCTTTCTTTATTTCAATTTGCTTAGATTTTTGACAATTTCTTATCTCTTAAAATACATAAACGATTCATTTTCATCTTTTTAATATTCTTCAGAATTTTTTTATTATTGTAATGAAGTTTGAGATGGTTAAATGTTGAAGTTCGACAAGTTTATCCTTTTTAATTTTATCACCTTTCGTGATCATTCTAATAAAAAAAGCATTTTTTTTACAAAATATATTTTTCTATTTATTGTATCAAACTGAACTTGAATCGTCTTCACTTTTTGCGGAAGATCTGATGAAAATGAGTCTTGAGAATCAATTTCCTTTCTTTCAATCTGAGCAAATTTTTGAGAATTTCTTATCTCTCAAAATACATAAGTAATTCATTTTCATTGTTTTGATTCTAATCACTCATTGGCAGCTACTTTATTAGAGTGAACTTTGAGATTGTTAATTGTTGAATTTTCACATATATAACATTAATATCTGTTATTGCTCTTTATTGTATTTTGGGGAAGTTCAACTATTGTAATATTTCTCTCAAATTATTCCTTGCTAACTATTGCATAATATTGAAATTCAAGAAGGTGTGTTAAGAATTAATTTTTGGAGGAAGTTCTGATGAAAATGAATCTGTATTTATTCCGAGTGAAATCATTTTCATTTCTTCTAAAACACCTAAACATGATTTCTTATTTTTCAAAAGACATAACTAACTCATTTTCATCGATTTAAGTCTGGCTAGTTTTCATTTGCTATTAAATTGAAGTGAATTTTGGAAAGATTGATTTTTGAAATTCACTATAATCCTAGTTTCTTTCTTTTTTATACTTGTCATTCCACTGTAGCTATTTTTTTCTTTTAGAATGCACTTTTTAAAGAATTATTTTTGATTTCGACATATGTAATTTTCATATTTCTGTCAACTTTTGAAGAAGTTCAAACGTAAGGAATTTTTTATTCAAATTATTTTTTTATAGTTATTGAATTTAAAGAAGGTGGTTTGTAGAATTGTCATCATCTTTCAAAGAAACTTTGATGAAAATGAATCTCAAGGATTATTTTCCTTTTTTTCACTCTGCTTACGTTTCTGAGGATTACATCTCAAAATACATAAACAAATCATTTTTATAATTGTCATTCCATTCTGGTCGCTCTTCAGTAGCTTTTTCATTAGACTGAGCTTCGAGCCGATAAATTTTTGAGTTTTGACATGTATAACATTGATATTTATTATTGTCTTTTATAATATTTTGTAGAAGTTCTAATGACAGCAAATTTTCAATCACATTATTCCTTTCTGACTTTTGCATAAGATTGATCTTCAAAAAGGCGGATTGTTGAATCATCATCATCTTTTGCAAAACCTCTGATGAAAATAAATCTCGATGATTATTTTTCTTTGCTTCAATCCACCTACCTACTTTAAGACTTCTGATTTAAAAAAAAATACTTGAATAATTCATTTTCATTCCGTTCATTCTGATTACTCATCAGTAGCTTTCTTTATATTAACGTGAACTTTGAAACGAACGATTGTAGATTTTTGATAGGTATAATCATAATATGCGTAACATTTTTTTAGGAAATTCTAGAGAATAAATTTTTTATTCAAATTATTCCTTCCTCATCTATTGTAAAGGATTGAACTGCAAGAAGGATGATTGTTGGATCATCATCATCGTTTGCGAAATATCTGATGAAAATTGAATTTCGCGGATCATTTTCTTTTTCTTCAATCCACCTATAATATTTAAGAATACTCATTTTTCAAAATTTATAAATAATTAATTTTCATCTCGTTTATTCTGATTATTCCTTAGTGGCTGTTTTTTTATATTAACGTGAGATTTGAAACTAATGATCGTTTAATTTCGATAGATATAACCCTAATATCCTTAACATTTTTCTAGGAAATTCTAGAGAAAGCAATTTTATATTTAAATTATACCTTCTTGTCATTCAAATTATTCTTCTATTTTATTCAAAATATTCTATACTTACGTATGATACGGTCGATGTCACCAACCATCTCGAGCCAATTTACTTAGGTGGCCAGAACTCTTTGATACATTACACCGCCATTGTTTGCTCGTTTTCACGAATAAACTCCTCACATGTCCATTCAAACACGCATTCCAAAATGGAATAAATCCACAATTTTCGAAATACGTCACTGCATCTTTTTCATTGGCAAGTTGGCAGGCTCCAATTTTAATTATTTTAACAAGTCAAAAAAATCAGAACAGAAAAAGTCCTTAATGATCTTCTGCAAAGCCAATAAAACGGCGGACGACAGTTAAGGTTTGCACAATTTTTTAAACAATGACGGTTGTTTGCCATTATTTGCGGTTTAGCAACTCAATGGTGATGCTTTCAAATTTGGCGATAAAGCTCGACAGCTTAATACGAGAGTACCAATTCTTCTTCTTCTTCAAATTAGCCCTTTATCTATTGTAAAAGATTGGACTTCAAGAAGGCGGATTCTTGAATCACCATCATTATCTCTCGAAGAAGCTCCGGCAAATAAATCTACTGGATTATTTTCTTTTTCTTCAATCCACCTACAATCTTTAAGATTAATCTCTCATTTTTCAAAATACATAAATAATCCAGTTTTATCCATTTCATTCTGATTATTCCTCAGTATCTCTTTTTAAATTAGTGTAAACTTTGAGGCGGTTGAATGTTGAATCCGATATGCATCATCCTAATATATTGATACTCTATTGCAGACACTTAATCAAAAATAATTTTTCAATCAAATTATTCCTTCTTGTCTATTTTAAAAGATTACGTTCCAAGAATTTGGATTTTGAATCGTCGTCATTTTTCGTAGAAGCTCTGATGAAATTGAATCTCGGGGATTATTTTCCGTTTGGATTCAATCCATATACACTTTTTAAAAAATTCCTATCTCTCAAAATACGCAAATAATTTTGCTTCCTTACTCTTACTCCTCCGCTGTTGTATACGATTGAACTTCAATATGGTGGATTGCAAATCTCAGAAAAATACAAAAAGAATATTTTTCGTTTCATAAATCTTTGCAGTTGTGACGGGTAAAGACTGAAAAGCATTTTTGCCATGCAGGCAAAATCCAGTTATGTGATCTGAAGAAACAGGAAAAATCTCCGTGTCACACTTATATAAGAAAAGAATGAAACAGGTTCGAAAACATGAATAAATGCACGAGCCTTAAGATGTGCCGATTTTATGTCGCTTCAATACGCCCCAAGAAGGGAAAATGGATACAACACGAATGGAAATTGAAAACCTATGAGCTGATTTTTTTTTACGTGGGACACCGAAAAAGTGAATTTTGATTCTTGAAAAATATTTTGTGTCTCTATATATTCGGATGATTAGGAGTAATATTTTAATACAAAAAATATTTGCTCGAGAATTATTAGAGAAAAAAAGAACAATGAAATATGGAATAAAATCAATGATTGATATGCCAATAAACATTTGTCATTTCATAAATTGATATGCCAGCTAAGATATATCTATTTATTTATATACTTATTGATAATTTTACAAAATAATAAAAGTTGATTTTCATTAATTATAATTGATACCGTTTTAAGTAAAAATAAATTTGTTTATTAAAGGTTACATAGAAATAAAAGCTTTCTTAATAATATTTTTTCATTGTTTTTTAAAAACTAGATTTATCTTCGATTAACGTATTTCTAAAAGTGAAAACACGTATTCATGTATGGGTAGTTATGGATTTTTACATACACTAATGATCTTAAAGCTTACCCAATTTCAACCGAACTACCAAGTTTGGTACAAATACTTTCTGGAAATTTGGAAAGTGTAAATAAGCTTGATGAAATGTTATTTTTTAAATTTTTATTTGTAGTATATGTTACGTAATTATATTTAAGGTCCCAACTATAAAAAAAAGAAACGAATTATCATCAACCTATATATTTATTATCTTGTCAAAACATGATGTTGCTTTTGAGATGAGGTTTTTATCGTCAACAAAAATCCATAGGCAAAAAAAATTATTCTAAATGAGCATCTTAAAAAATCAGCTTTTAATAACACGTTACTATAGTATTTACAAAAGCTCCGATTAAAAATAAATTAATTAATGACTTCAGCAAATAAAACCTAGAAAAATGTCATTTTGAATGATTATAAGAAATGAAATAAATAGGAAAGGTGATATTTTTCTAAACAATAAATGTGACAGAATGTGTTTTGAATTTTTTTTCAATACTAAAGTGACTCATTCAATGAAAATATTAAAATGAATAAAAATATAATTTAAATTGCACGAGTAGCACGTGGTGCTTGGCTGTTCAAGAAATTATGCATTGGCATGATAGATTGAAATATGCATTGCAGATTTCATTTTAACTTTTATTCAGTTTAATTTAGAATGCTATTTATTATAGAATTTTCAATTTTTGACTTAAACTAAAAGTCACCAAGTAAACTCAGGATGATGTGAATGAACCCTCCCCCATGTAAACCAAAATGAAATGATCCTGGTGAAATAAGTTGCAATTTAGGTTCAATAGAAATTAAGTATCTTGGCATTAAATCGTTTGCAAGTAAGTGTTCGATATTTACTGCCGCCAAATAAACTTGGAAGAAGGAAAAATGAAATAGTGGATTAAATTATACGAAAATAAAATACAATATCAATAGTATTAGAGGAAACCAAAGATATTTACATCAATAGAAAAATTATAATTTTCGATTCGGGTTTTAAAAAAAGTAGGAACGTTTCAAAATACAAAACATGTAAATATTTAAAAATTCGGAAGCTAAGAATATGGTTAACAGGAACTTTCAAGATAATTTTTCTTTTTTCAAATTTCAGTCTGCATAAAAAAAGGAAATAAAATGCTACGTGCCAAATCTTATTACATCTGTTGAATCAGTTTATATTTTTTCTCTACTGAAGTATAATTTTAAAGAGATTGTTCAATAAAAAATTCTAAGTATTTTTAGATTTTAAAAGTTATATAATATTCAATAACTTTCTCAATTTTTCTTTAGGCATTTCAAAAAGAAAATATTGTTACGTTTTTAGCGTAACGGTTTCGGATTGAATGGACATTATTTCGTACGTAGACGACATGGTCATAAGTTGCATTCCCAAATCTAATTTCAATATTTACTTTTCCAATAATTGGGATTCTATCACTAGTGAACTTTTGGAGGGTGACACAGGACGGTGTCCAGAGAATTTTCCTTCCGAGTTTTTCTGCTACATCTCTACGCATGATGGTCACGTTGGCTCCTGTGTCAACGATCATTCGGCAGGGAATTCCGTTGACGAAGGCTTCAACAAATACACCATTTTCGCCGCCGCCTCTGGAAGATATCTGTAAAACTCCAAAATGGGGCTTTTCTTCATCTGGCAACCTCCACCCCGCGAGACCGCCAAATTCTAGTTTTCCTGGTTGTTTTGAGAAGAGTCTTTAGCCCGTTTATCTAAGCGGGCTGAACAATTCCTTTGAACATGGCCCTCGTCGCCGCATTTCCAATATTTCATAGTTCTCTGGCCATGTTTGTTGGGCTTTTCATCTCCTTTCCGGATAAACTGTAAAATTGTTTTCACCATTTCAGTTAGATTTTGCATTGGAGAATCTGATGCATCTTGAACCATAGCACCTCTTACTGAGTGGCGATCCCTCCGTGCAGCTTGCTGAGCGGCTTCAAATTACATTGAATAAACCAAAGCTGATTTTAAATCCTTCAATTCAGCCATTCGCAGGGACTTTTGTATCTCTGGATCCCTCACACCGTCGATGAAATACTGCAAGACCAGTGTATCCCGTACCTCGGCAGGACAGTCGCAGAAGGTAAGATGGGAGATCCTCTCTACATCTGCTGCAAGCTCTTGCAGGCTTTCATTCGATCGTTGTTGCCGAGTCTTTAATTGAAGACGGCTATAGTCCTTGAGGAATTTTTCTCTGAAGCGCAACTCCAGAGTGTTTGAAAGAGCCTCAAAGTCCAGATGTTCATCTTCGGGAACAGTTCTTAAAATATCAGCAGCTTCAGCACGTAGTGATGCAGCCAGTTGACAAGCCTTCGGGATTGGATACCAACTATTGGCTTCTGCGACGATGGAGAATTGAGTCTTGTAGACTTACCATGATGTCGTAAGTGGACACTTTAATGCTTGCTTTGGGAATAAAAGGCACAGGTGGAGGTATTTTAGGCTCTCGAACATTCGGGGATTGGTTTTCAGATTTTACCTGTACACTTTCGATTTCCTTCAATTTTTCCTCAAATGCGTTGAATCTTTCGTCCACTTTTTCCAATTTCTCTTCAAAACTCTGCTGAATATTACGAATCTTTGTATCGTTTTCTTTTCCACTAAAGCATCTACTTTATAGTTGATTGCTTCAACGATATTAGCTTGGCCTTGTTCTATCTTCTTCATCTTCTCTTGCCCTTGTTCTATCTTCTTCGCCATCTTCTCTTGCCCTTCTTCAATCACCTTCTCCCTTTCTTTAATGAAAGCAAAAAGCTGATCAAATTTTGTTTTCTTTGCTTCCTCCATCGCTCTAGTTTTCACCATATCAATCCCACTTCTGACACCAGTTGTTACGTTTTTAGCGTAGTGAGCTCGGATTGAATGGACTTTAGTTGAGGACAGCACAAACAAATTTATTTACAGCTATTTACAGGTATATATATACAGGATGACTTGAAAAAGTAAAGCTTCAGAAAAGACAATCCAGCAATAATCAGTCACTTACAGCGTAAATGCAAGTCTTATGCACAATAAACACTCTTTGCAAAATAGCTATAGTATAGCACAGCAAAAGTAAATCACAACGAGCTCAATAACACAGCGTTAACAGTAAACGCAAACACAGCTCACTAATAACAAGAAAAAATCCACTAGTCCAGCAAACCGTTTATCTTCCTTGAGAGAGCATCTCTGAACTAACTCACTCACTCCGGCTACTCTTTCTTATATAGCCGAAGAAGCGCGTGCACCGAATCTCGTGAAAATTCTCAAAACAACGCGCACAATCCAGCGGCTACTAGACTATTCCTTTCACCAAACTTCGCCATCTTTAGCGCTTTTTCGTGCCACTCGCCCGCTTTTGACAATATAATATCTGTAAAAATTGAATCTATCATCACGTATTAAGCTGATTTTAGAAAGATTTTACTAAGAATTTCTCTTTTAAGTGTGTGGATTGGTTATGTGTGATTATCAATTTTTAATTTATGCCACTGTAATATATATCCTATTCACTGTCATAAATTAAATATAAAAATATAATAACTAATATTAGATACGATAATATAATATCAAATATAATATAATCTCAAAATAATCGATATTAAATAAATAATAGATTTTAGATAATACTTTGTAATAAAAATTTGATAAATAATAGATATAATAATAGATATGAGATAAAAAGTAGATATTTAATAATAAATATTAGATAAATAATGGATTTTAGATCATAATTATTAATAGATATTGGATAAATAATGGAATTTAGATCATAATTATTAATTGATATTAGATAAATAACGGATTTTAGATAATAATTAATAATAGATATTAGATAAATAATGGATTTTAGATAATAATTATTAATAGATATTAGGTAAAAAAGGGATTTTAGATAATAATTAATATTAGATATTAGATTAAAAAAGGGACTTTAGATAATAATTAATAATAGATAGATAAATAATGGATTTCAGAAGGTTTATTAATAATAAACAGATAAATAATGGATTTTAGATGATAATTAATAATAGTATTCAATAATAGATATAATAATAGATATTAGATAAGCAATAGATATATAATAATAGATATTAGATAAGTAATAGATATATAATAATAGATATTAGATAAGTAATAGATATATAATAATAGATATTAGATAAATAATAGATATATAATAATAGATATTAGATAAGTAATAGATATATAATAATAGATATTAGATAAATAATAGATATATAATAATTGATATTAGATAAGTAATAGATATATAATAATAGATATTAGATAAATAATAGATATATAATAATTGATATTAGATAAGTAATAGATATATAATA
>JAOUZG010004540.1:2316208-2352833 GCA_026289955.1 Argiope argentata | reverse complement strand
TATATATATATATATATATATATATATAATTTCACATCCTGAAATAAGATTTTCCGATTGAAATATCCTCTTCAACTGTAGTTTTTGCTGTAGAGAGGGTTTTAGTTCCCTTAATACTAAGAACTCATACTTAAGTCAGAAGCCTTAAAAATAAGGAGTAACCAGTTATGAATGTTTAATATCGTCACATTTCGTATCAAGAAAACGAAAACCTGTCATGAAGCATCTTGAGAACAAAATGAAAATTTAATCTGCGCTGAGCTGTGCCACAAAACACGCGTGACATGGGAATGATCTCTCACATCAACGACAAGCACCAACACGATAATTTTAGCTTAATTAAAACTCATAAGCCAGCAAGTGAGCCTTCACTTGTAGCCAGCGGCGCTTCCAACTCACACACGCGATGACACCCCCATAATGAATAACGGATAACCACCGCCGGAAACTTCCACTCCCACTCTTTCAGCATTGAAGGGAGGGAATCAGCTGACAGGGTGCTTTTAAATTCTACCTTAATGGGAGCGAAAGTAATTAATAGCAGTGGCGTATCCAGTGGCGTAATGAGCGACTTGAAGGTGACAGCGGAAAGCTTTGATCCGGAATACGTGATTTGAGCATATCGTGATCGGAGATTTGTTAGTGATTTTCTGTACCTCTGCTGTGAAGGATAAGGATTATAGATGCAACACTTAGAAGCTTTAAAAATACTCTCTTTTGTAGCATTTGTACAGCTAAACCAGTTAGGAGAAAGAGTTCTAATTACTTCTCCTCTTTGTGAATGTCTGATTTACTGAGGAATTTAGTTTGTTGTTGCGTTGAGTCTACCCAGATTTAAAATTAAATTTAAAGAAAGTTGTTACTGTGTTTATTTGTAAGTGATTTGCTCGAATCGCATCCGCAGACGAATTTAATTTGTTTACATCATTCCCCTTTTAAGCCTAATGGAACCTCTAATTTCTTATTAATCAATGCAGTTTTAAATGTCAGTCTTAAAGTGATTAACTAAATAGAAAACTTACTTTTACTTCAGTCTTGGTTTAGTGTTAGTCTTAATTTTAATGTTTGAACTTTAGAAGACAGTAGCAAAAATGAAAATTATTTTTAATTCAATTTTTGGCTTTGATATTTTTATCATAAGAAATATGAAGATAAAAATAAGAAAGGATAATTTTATAAATACTGAAGATATTATTTATTAAAAAATGACTTGTTATAAGCACCGTAAAATTTCATTTCATATGAAAGCTAAAATATATATATTAAAATAGTTCATACATAACAAACACTTAATTAAAAGAACTTACATTTGTTAGAATTGCATGTTTACTCAAAGAATTAATGTATTTTATAAAATATATATACAAATATATAATGTTATTGTTGTTGTTACTTATGGAACTAGCCTTGGAAAAGCCTCCTGCTGATACAGAAGCAGATTTAAGCCGAAAGGAGTGTCTATTGTTTTTGAAGTAGCGCCAAATAGGGCCAAAAGTACGACTTAGCTACACACTCCCTTTTTACAGGGGGTGGGGCTCAGTCTCACAGATAGCACACAGAAGAACAACCCTGCCCGAACCGGGACTCGAACCCGGGACTCCCAGAGCACGATGAAGACGCGCTACCTCTGTGCCAGAAACTGGCTTAAATTATTTAAATCAAGTAAAGCACGATTGAAGAAAGAAGTATCATATTATCATACTTAGAAATCGCATTGAATTACATAATTAAAGTTTAAAATTTCACAAATAAAGAAAATATTTTTAATAGTATCTATTTTTTCTCTATATTTTTTTATTCTACTTGAAAATATCAAAATATTTCAGAACACTGTGTTTTTTTATCAGTTATGGATTGTTTCTTATTAATTGCTATTGTATCTGATAAACAATTCATAACTACAATTGCTGTAAATTCACTTGGGAAAAATAATTAAGTTTAAGAAAAATTAAAAAAAAAAGAAAATGAAAATTTTGTGTCTTTTACTAAAGATAATAGCCACATTTCTCCTCTTTAAAATGAAATTTAAATTAGAAAGGATATAAGCATTTCTAGCATAAAATAACTATTTTTAATCTTTTAGATTAAACTATTATCTTTTCTACATGCATTTTTACTGTAGTTTTATGCCTTAAAAGTACGGTACAATGAAGAGCTATTTGAAAGTGAAAATAAATGAAAAATGTACGGTCATACTTTTTAAAAGGTTGCATTTAAAAAGTATACCCAGTTTACTATACCCAGGTTTTTGCCAGTTTTTAAAAAAAAGTTTAACAAACATTTATTAAATGTAATTATTCTAAATCAGTTAATATTTGATCATTTTATTCTTATTCCTTCTGAGTTAATTTTTGATTAATTTTGAGGATATATCCTTTTATAGCCTTCATATAATTTCTTTAAGCATGTAAAAGATTATTTTATTCCATTATTAATATTAGCGGTATTCAAAATAAACTAATTCAAATCTCTTCTCTAATATGATTTCATTGACACTGCATATTTTTTAGAACATTTTTGTCTGCCAGAATGACATTCGCAATTTATATAGATCTTTTTAGGTCTGAGGCCTCATTTGCTAAAAAATCTGTTTCAAACTATTTTCTTGAAATATGTGTTACAAAATAGGAACTACAAAAAAAATTGAAAATTTTTGAGGTTACGCAGTATTACATTTTAGCCTAGTTTGAACTTTTACGGATAGATTTTTATTCTGAATTAGAAAGCACATATTTCATACAAAAAACATAATGTTAAAAGTTACATAATTCATACTCTTCCTCCAATTTTTTTTTCCTTTCAAGAAATATTTGAAATCTATAATTTTTATTTATAGGTTCAAAAACATTTTATGAATTACCTATAGAATTTTTCTAATAAAGGTGATAAAGTAGAGATTTTCGTTTGCTTTAAAATGATGGATACGCGACAAAGATAATTATCAATTCTTCTTTCGTAATATCTTGGCTCTTTTAAGCCTGAATAGTTAACGCATGACGCAGCGTATATAGGTCTCGACAAACTCGGTGAATGGTATGAGACATTTTATTTCACGAATCATGTAACAGTCTCATGATCATATTTTTTTACTGCGGCATATTTTCCAGAAGATGGTCCTGTAACTTTATCGTAAAACGCCCTCAGAGCTCTAAACTGGTCACTTTATGACTCGTCCCACGTGACCAACGCATATACCATCTAATGCGGTCTATGCGGGTAGCAGGTGTTGTTACCGTGCGTTGCTAATAGGTAGTAAAAATGCGGTGAATCGGTTCCGTAATAGGCTAAATGGTCCTGTTTTATGTTTTCCAGAATAACAATAATGACACCAGTGTTCAGACAAGGACGATGAAATCTTTTTTGGTTACGATACTAATAATAAAACAGCGATATCTATTTTTTTTTCAATCGATTATCATAAAGTAAGCTAAGAATGTGGATTAATGTCATAATATGCATCTGGGTAAATAAGTAATTAGTGTTATAAAATTAATTAATGATGTTGATGAATGTTATTAGGGACAAGTTAATTTCTTTTTTAATGTTATTAATTTGTAAAAAACAAAATATAATTAACTATTTTTATGCACTATATTATGATCTTTTTTCTTCATTTAGTTGCTATAAATCATGTGTAAAAACAAATGTTGGAATTGTAATGCATACTTGAAAATAGTGTTAGGAATAGTACTTTATTAATAACAATAATGACACCAGGAGTTTGTATCAATTCAAGACAACTGCTTTTCTTTTCAAATATCAATATTTAGTATTATGAATAAGGAATAAGTGCCATTTTCATAGACTTTCATGAAACTTTTTTTAACTAAATGGCAATAAATATTAGATTTGTCAAAAATTAGTCTAAAAATGTACATAAATTTGTGAAATTTAAGAAATTTTTTATTCCTAAGTCTATAGAATAGAAAACTGATTTCGAAACTTAGAGTTTTTGACTAATAATTAACATCTTGTATATAAATTAAGGATGAAAAATCTGCTTGTAAGTCTTTTATACAATTTTGATTATATTTTAGGAGAGGTGACCTTTTGTACAAGAGTAAGGCCAAAGATTGTTTTTATGTAAATAGTACTGTTTTAAAAATATGGTGGAGTCTATTAATGCTTTTTAGCTTTTATGTCAAGTGATTCTAGATATAACAAAAGAAAACATTTTACATAATTGATTTTTTCACTAGCTTATATCTTAAAACTCTTTTTTATGCTAATTTAATTTCGGAATTCCAAAGCCCAATTGTTTCTTTAATTTTTTTATACATATTTTTTTGTTATTTTATTTCATACACATTTTGAAACAATTTCTAATTGTAAGAAATCAAAACCAATTTTAGTACCCCATCAAATCATTCATTCATACTTTTTTTTCAGTTTTTCATCTAAAAATCTGTTTATATAAAGTAATTTTAAAAACTAAAAAAATACTGTTTGAGCCATTAATGATAAAAAAAATTATATTGAGAAATTTCAACAATGAAATCAATCAATCAAATAAATTCAGTTTTTTGCTAATGTTAAAATTAATATAAAAAATACATTTAGTGGAAAATAAATCCAAAATGGGATTTTCAATCGTAACATTTACTTCGTAATATATTCATTTTTTTAAAAAATTATAAACGCAATAATTCGTAATATAGAAAATCTATATTACGAATTATTGTACTCGCATTCCAATTCTTACTTTTCTTTCTAATAATCATCGAAATTTTAAGTAAATACATTCCATATTAATTTTTAAAAAAATGTGAAAACAGATTTTTTGAACTAACTGTCTGATCACAATGGGAAATAGGATTAAATATTAAATTACAATTAATATTTTTGTGTATCCCACTGAAAGTTAGAAAAGCATTTAATTCTGACACCCGACTCAAGAATAATAAATAATTAAAATATTGAAAAGAGTATAATTTCAATTTGTTCATGTTATTTGAAAATTCCTTTATCACATTTTTTAATTTTTTTTCTACTATAAATTTCAAAAAGGGATAAATTATACTCTTTATCACTAATTTAATCTTTATAAAATTGTTTGCTAAAATATTTAATATAAAAAGTAATTATTATAAGAGTTGGGAGGTAAACAGGATTTAGCAGTTTGCAGGCTTTATTGGTTGAAAGTTGTAAATATTCAATGTGAAGGAAAGTAAAAAAACATAAAATTTTCAAGGGACCTGAATTCTTTTTCGTGATTATTATACAAAATTGGAACAAACTATTTAATCCACGTGTCTATTTATCTTAAACTCTGCCTTCCATATGTCGAAAAATGTTTCGCAAAACCAAATGGGAAATAAGAACCATAGAATTTTTTAATTACTTTTCCTTATTTTTCATTACAACAAATTTAACTCGATTAAACTTACACGGTTACTTAATTTTTTTAACTATCCATCGTCAAAAACTAATTTTCTATGACGATGAAACTAAGGCATGTTATTCCAAGAAAATAAGTGAGAAAAGTTTCTCGAAAGATGAGATAAAAATAAAAAGCAACGCAAAACAAATTTAAATGTAATTTAAAAGTGAAATATGGCTTCTAATTAGTGTAATATATTTTAATGGGGCAAAATTCTATAAGTTGCTTTCACTTAAAACAAATAATTTCCTCAGAGATACAAAGTAACGTATAAAGTGATTTAACAACGAAGGATTGAAAAATGAGATAATAAGATTTTTAAAATAATGAAATGTATAACTGATAACATTATTTAATGTTTCAAAGCTTAACATCAAAATTAAAATTAAAGAATATACATTAGAGAACTGGAAATTTAATAATCATTTTATTACAATTAATTGCAAATAGAATTATTCTTTTGTGATTATCATGCTGTTTAAAATACCAGCTGGCCCGTACTCTTTGTTTTTATGGAAGGTCATATATATTTTCTGGATAAATCATTATAAAGTTTTAAAAAAATTAATAGTTAATTAATAAATTTATACTTTATTTGTCTACAATTATTAAAAGGAATATATTAAATTAGTAATGATTCCAATGTAACTAACTATAAAACACAAAAACAATATGAACAACTAAAAAATTAATAAATGGCGTAAAATCAAATGAAATTCAAATAAAATAAATGAAATTTTTCATATTAAATATTCACATATGTAATGCAAAGCTGTAAAAAAATTGAAAAATAAATTGACATGTATATAAAAAAGCAATAAGTCAAATGTACTATTAATTTAATTACATATTTACCTTAGTACACAAATTTTCTAAGAACGTATGAAATTCTTTCAATTTTCACAATTAAACCTTTTAAGTCTTGTTTAGCTTAACTTAACAGAATTGCTTTATTTTGGCATTTGGTTTTCTAATATAAATGAGTGCTTTTTTTAAAAAAAATTATACATTATCTTGAGGAGAAAACTGATTATTAAAATGTGTTGTTAAAAAGCTTGAAATGTAAATTTTTTTATTAAGCATTACTATTAATGCCACTGTTTGCGAATGCATGGAACCTTACTCATATATTAAATATCTGACAGAAAACATATTTTTACATGAAACAAGCATCCTTAGAACAGTATGAGTTTTAATGCAAAAATAAAATCTGTGTTATATAGCAAGATATTAAGAGCTATTATCTCTTACTTTTCTGTAAGCCATACAACAACGAATTTTTGGATTAGAAAGCCATGTCCTCGTATTAACAGCGTAAATTATGTGTCTTGTTATTTCAATACTATCTGAAACTTTTCATCAGAAAGTCATGTTTAAGAATTATCACTGTACAATTTTGCACCACGTTGTTCCAAAACCTCTTCTCCTTCTTAAAGAGAGCTGACCTTGTTACCTTACAAGGTGCTTCAATAAGTACAAAATTCTCTAAGTTTTATAGCTTTAACATGAAATGAGGCTCATTTTATGATTCGGATCTCAAGTCGATTAATCATAACTATGCTCATGTCTACTGAATTTTAAAAGTGTGTGAAAATGTGCACGTCTTACCTGGACTCCTCGATGGGGTGGTAGAGGGTGAGCATTTTGGGATGTTTGAATCGATCCAGCTGCCGGACGCTGAATCTGAGGATCTCAGTAATTGTTTCTCGTCTCTTCGGTTTGTGCAGCTTCTCGGCAGACCTCTTTTCGAAACAGAAGACAGCGGCTTCCTGTAAAATATAAATGAGACGAAAGTTTTAAAGATTTCGCATCTAAAAGGAATTGCTTAATTGTGAATTTGAGAATTTAAATCTAAGCGGGAATTGGACTTGAAATGAAGTTTAATTTATTGAAGTATGTCACTGTATTTGGAAGGATTTCTTTGAAAAATATAAAATAATTGTAATTTATATTACTTGACAGAAACAGAGGACAGCTGCTTCCTATAAAATATAAACGAAATGAAGGTTTTAAAGGTTATTATCTAAAACAAAATGGTTAATTGAGAATTTTCAAACTTAAATATAGCATGGATTTCTTTGAAAAATGTTGTTGTTGTTACTAATGGCACTTGTCTAGAGACAAGCCCCTGCTGATACAGCAGCAGATGTAAGCCAAAAGAAGCGTCTCTTGTTTTTGAAGTAGCGTCAACTAGGACCAAGAGTACGACTTAGCTACACACTCATCACATTTGCTTGCAAAGCCCCTTTTTACAGGGGGACACATTCACACATCTCACAGATAGCACACAGAAGAACAACCATGCCCAAACCAGGACTCGAACCCGGGGCTCCCAGAACACGAGGAAGACGCGCTACCTCTGAGTCAGAGAGCCGGCTTGAAAAATGTAAAATGTCATTTATATTACCTGACAGAAACAAAGGTAAAAGCTGTATATAATATTTTTAATACTCAGAAGAATTTCATAATTTACGAAATTAATTTACGGTCTTAAATATTTTTAATTGAAATTAGAATTAATTTTAATTAATAATATAATTTATAATATATTTACAATTCATATACCTTATAATATATTTACAATTCATATACATTATAATATATTTACAATTCATATACCTTATAATATATTTACAATTCATATACATTATAATATATTTACAATTCATATACCTTATAATATATTTACAATTCATATACCTTATAATATATTTACAATTCATAACATACTTTATAATATATAATTTTAATTGATAATATTGTTAAATAAAAATATATTTATCAAAATTGATTTTTTTAAAAACCCGTTAGTTAATTTTCTATTTATTAATATTTACTGTATTGGTATTGAAAATTTTATTTAAAATATTCTGTGACTGTTCAATTATTTATTATAAAACATTTATAAAAATGGAAAGAAGCAAAATATAAAGAAAAGAATTTGTTATCATTGAAAAGATTGTCGAATAGCAGACGACATTTCCGTAGATATTCCAGTTTCACAACTCATTATGCATTGGCGCGGCCTATCAGAGCCAAAAGTATACAAAGATTCTGTGGTCTAGACTCAAAGACCGGGGTGGCCTTTGATCCTCCGTTTGGAACTATAACGAAAGAATTAGTCAACGAAGATTCTGTTTATTTTATTAAGAAAAACTTGCTAATTTACTTTACTTGTCTTTGTTTGAGTTTTATCGAATTAACATATTTTTGTTTTCAAAAAATGCAAAGGAAAATTTCTACAGTACTTTTTTTCTTGTTTTATGTATTAGGTGTGGAAAATTTTGATAAGTTGTTTCAGTCGTTTAGGATATGATAAATGTAAATAAATACATACGTACATGCAGAGCCATTTTGGATTTTATACATATTATAAATATTATGAAATAAAACAAAACTTTATATTCCATATAATAGATTTAAAATAACATCACCTATGATATAAAAATATTTTTGGAAGCCCTATATATTTAGAATACTAAATGTTTTTTTGCTATAAATGTATGGAGCAAAATATATAAGCTAAGAAATATTAAAGTAATTAGTTTGAAATTTCACAGACAATCCAGCAATCATTTACCTATCTACTGATAAAATATATTTCAATGAATTCTTTAAAATAATGAGATTCTATTAATAAAAAAACATAAGGAACAGAAGGGTTTAAATATAGAATCGTCTATGATATAAATGTATTTCTTTTAGAAACCCTAAATATTTTTAAAATATTTTTTGCTAAAAATAGTATAAAAAAGATAAGATAAGAAATATTCAAGCGATTAGACTGAAATTTTGCACATAATGCAACAATCATCTACTTATCTCCAGAAATAAATTATAATTCCATGAATGTTTAAAATGATAAGATTTGGTTGATAAAATATATAATGAACAAAAGGTCTAAAATAATAAGATATGGTTGATAAAAAATATAAGGAACAGAACATTTAAAATAATTGTAGAATTACTTATGATGTAAAAATATTTAGAAAATTAAAGGCATTGTTTTGCTAAAAATGTATAAAGCAAAAAAAAAAAAAAAGATAAGCTAAGAAATATTCAAGTAATTATTTTGAAATCTCGCAGATAATGCAGCAGTTATTTACCTATCTCCTGAAATAAATTATATTTCCCTGAATGTTTAAAATATTGAAATTCAGTTGATAAAAAACATAATAAACAGAAGAGTTAAAATGACTCTAGAATCTTTTTTAAGACGTTATTTATTTCCAAGTTCAGTAGCTTCAAAACTTGGGGAAATAATTATAACAAATTTGATCAAAAAATATCTATGGAACTTTAATTCAAGAAGGGGCTTTTTCAATATAGATTATATTAAAATTTAGAAATTGGGAGCATATCTATTAAAAATTTTAAATATCTTTAAGATGTAAATCACTGAAACATAAAAGTCTAGAAATAAATTGTAAACTTAGACTTATATAAAACTATATAAATACGACGAATAATAATTAAACATTCGATAATCACAATAAAAAATGATCTTCCAATATTGTTACTTCTCTTAAATATTTGAACACTAGAATACGATGCCAATGTAGAGTTTGTAATAATTATTTTAGAGAAAGCCCTGCATGAGCCTTGTACAAACTTATTCAAATCCTGTTTCATAGATAAAATGATGGAAGAGCTACTCTCCTTATATTTGTTTAAAGTAATTCGCAAAATATGTTATAACAAACCTCAAAGTGAAAACTTGCCCGAATACAATTCTAAATAATAATGTTTTTACTTATACAGAGGTGAATATAAAGAAATCAAAATGAACCATAAACAGTTGCCTAAACCGGAACATTTAAATCGAAAATAATAACTTCTGGACTCAATGGAATATTCTAGAAAGTAATTTTAACCATCACTGATCATTATTTAAAGAGGAACATGATAATTCTAAAGAACATAGATCAATGTATTGTTTAGCAACGAAACCACTTTCCTCTTCATTAAATAACAAGCACATGATAATTTAAAATCAACAGAATTGTCAATTTATGGCTAAATTTTCTCTCAAAAAGAACGAGAGGTGTGACTTCATAATATAGAATCATTTAAGAACAAGAAGGAAAATGATAAATAATTTATAAATATCATATTTTACGTAGCTGATTAGAATTTAAAATTCAAAAAAATAAATCACTATCTCTGTTTCAACTAATTGGTGGTTAGATTTGACATAATTGTTTCCTAAACTGGGTGGATAGCATATTTTTAGGCTATTTTTCAAAAATAATTTAATTGAATCTAAGAAAATAAATTACAAAATATACTTCTAAGTTTTTAATATGATTAATTATATATGTTGCCCAAATGGCAACAACCTTTTACACAATATTTTACTTGAATATTTCTCATATATATTTGAATCTATTTCAGTGCTCTGGTATTCATTACTTAATTAATGGAAACTACTGAAATTACTCTTTATCCAGAAATCAAGCTTTCAGAGATAAATAAATATTTAATTTCAAGATTTAGAAATGAGGTTAAGTTTCTCAATTTTTTTATGCATTAACCATTCATTCCAAAAACATTAACTTTTTTTTCAAAATGAATAATTTAAAATAAAACAGAGATTTTTTTCATTAAACAAATAAAATAAAATTGAATAGCTAATTCAACATTTTAATTTCAAAGTACTTTATTTTTTATTATTTACACCGTAATTTGCATCATTTGAATTAGTTGATAACATTTATTAAAAAATGTTTTTAAATTCAGGAATTTAAAGATTAGCGGACTTCGAAAAAAATAAAGAAACTGCATTATTTATATTGCATGAAAAGAAATTTAATGTTTTAAATCAGAGTATAAAAAAGCTAATTAAAACTAATTGATCTTGTTTTTTTGTAAGTAGTAATTTTTTCCGCTTTGTTTAGATTGAATAAATGGAACTACTTAAGAACGTTTTACGTATGATAAAGTTTATTCAAATGAAAAAAATTGAGCAGGTTTAATATTACATTAATATAATAGAAATAAAGCCCAATAATTTTCAAAATAGTAATAAAATATCTGTGTAGTAGTTGTTCCTTTATAAGCAAAAACAATATTTATTGATATTAGTAATTTTATACTTAATTGTAATTTTTATTTTTAATGTAGATTTATTCGTTATTTTAAGTAAAATATTGTTAATGATCTGACTGAAAAAGATGCATAAAGAGGTAAGCTATAAAAAAACATATATATAATAAGCTGGTTTCAGATTTTATTTGTGTTTATATGTTTGAGTTTCTTCTTAATAAAAATAGTTTTTTAACACAAATTCTGAATACTTAACGAATTTACGAATATGAAAATCTTTTAAAAAATAGTTATTTGTAACTTATATTTGCTCAGTATAAGAAAAGTTTTAGAATATATTGGAAGTAATTGCACCATTGCAGATATCTTTATATAGTGAGAACTTTAATTATTTTAATATAAAAAATTATTCG
This sequence comes from Argiope argentata, assembly GCA_026289955.1. Classification (NCBI taxonomy): domain Eukaryota; kingdom Metazoa; phylum Arthropoda; class Arachnida; order Araneae; family Araneidae; genus Argiope; species Argiope argentata. The sequence goes on along the minus strand of JAOUZG010004540.1, from coordinate 2,340,995 downwards.
GCAAAAATAGTATCAATTTTGAAATCAGCGTTCTTAGAATATACAAAAATATTACATATTCAGCATGTAATTATAATATAATAAATTAACATATCATCATTTAACTCCTCTGCCCAAAATAATCGTTTTATGTTTGAGAAACTGATTGATTACAAATGAGGGAAAACAGTAACATTGATTATTGAGTAAGCAGTTGACGAAATGTTTAAATGTAAATGAGGGAAAACAAGAAAGTTAATTCAATCAAACATATTTTCCTCCTGCGAGGTGAAATTCGTCATTGTAAACGGTTATTTAATTTTCTGCTTTAAGAAAACATAAAAAATGACCTTTTTCTATCTGTCTGATTGTTGCTGATTATTAAAGACAAATTTAATAAGAGCAGTTTCTTAAAATTTAGAAAATGTATAGAAAACACGCGATCAGTTAAATGCGAATACACCTTCAGTTTGAAAGAAACTGTTAATTAAATATAAGAATATTTTTGACGGAAATAATTTTTTGTGCCTTTGGAAATGAAAAAAAAAAATAACTTTAAAAAATCAAACTTTTTGAATAAGAATTAATCAAATTCGTTTTTAAAAGAAGTACTTAACATTAGTCTTCAATTATTTTTAGTAGGTTAATTTTAAAAACCAAAGTATATTTAAAGAAAAAAATAATTAATTAAATTTTACGGTCATAAAAAAGCCCTATCTTATTTATTAAGATATTTATCAAAATATAAAATTATAGAAATTAGATAGAGATCTAAAAATAAATCCATTAACAGTTTGATTGAATATATTTAATAATGTTACCTTCCTACAGTAATTTGGCTTTATAGAATTATTTTCTTCATTAAAATCAAAATCGAAAAGTAATTTAAATTAAATATAGAAATAATACGAAGATAACCAATTATATTTTACAAAAACATAAAATTACATAATTATAAGTACAGAAGTTTGTGTAAATGGAAAATATTGATATAGAATTTTAATGTTGATATTTCCAATGATATAAGAAAGAAGAAAGGTGCTAAATATTAGCATATTTTAAAATCAGAATGCACAATAATTACTAATTAACTACTTGACAATGGAAAGAAAACACATTTTCTGGAAAAATAATACGATACATAAAAATTTACAAATTTCTAGTTTGTTAAACAATGAGAATAGATTGCTTATAAATAAATTTTGAAACAGAAAGATAAAATTATATTGTTAAAACACACGAGAGAGAAAAGAGTAAAAGACAATATTTTAATAGAAATTTGAAATGATAAAAGATGTTTTGTCAAAGTATATTTATTTTAACACATCATTATCTTCTCAAATGCGTGTACTTTATTTCTTTTTGAATGCTCATTTGCAAGCTTTAATTTCAGAAGCGTCGAATATTTGTTTTAACACTACTCATTTTCCTAAATATTGACAAAAGGAGAAATATTGCTTGCTTAGTCTGCATCTTTTCTTAAATAATTTAAACCGTAAGCCTAACATTGTTATTAATATTTTCTTGTTTCAAAAAAAATTCATTTCTCAATTAATGATGTCATAGATTCTTTAATTACTCAGTTAAATTATGTACAAAGCATTGTCCTTTTTTTAAAATTAATATTAAATATGTTTTTAGAAATTAAAAGTTTTACATAAAATTCATCGTAATAATCATAAAATGAACATGTATCATTTTAAAATTAAGCAATTCAATTATTATTTTCATCAAGATTTTTGCATAGAATTGTTAAATTCTTTAAGGAGTTTATGATAATTATCATGTCTATTCGATTAACCTAAATAGTATTATTTAAAATAAGATAATCAATTCATAATAGGAATTTGTTTCCAAATAATATAGACATAACTATAAATGAAATGTAGGGATAGTAACAATATATTCAGAGGATGATTTTTCCTATTTTTTTTTATCAAAAGAATCAACCTTTTAATTTTCTTATTTTTGAATAGATTTTTTAATTGATATTTTGTTAACTCAATATATTTTTATATATTTATGCGACGAAATATTAAAGTAAGGCAAAATGTCTGTTTTATTTCTTGGTAAATATATTCGGTTGGAACAACAGTTTGATAAATTTTCGTGGCAACAGAAAATCTGTCGGCAATTTTAGTTTACCAGTTCATCAATAGTAAACAAATCTCAACAACAACAAATGACGTTGAAACTGGAGACGCGAGGAGTGAATCTGTTTTCTTCAATACAACTCTTTTGTAATAATTTTCTTTAAAGAAAATTTTCTTCTAAATTTTTTTCATCGTCTAAAAACTAACTGAAGGCTTTATTCATTAGACAAAGCCTTTTTCTGTAATACTTTCCTTAAAACAAAAGATAAACTCACATCTCCACTATTTCACGAATATTTACCTATCAAAAGTATAAATTTGCTATTGTTCGAATAATTGATTTAACGTATGAAATTTCCATTATGGTAATAAGAACTCAATGTAACAAAAAGAATAGAAGATCAAAAATATAATTATTGAAATTTGCTCAGAATGCGTTATTTACGATCAAACAAATAACCTATCACTACAATGTGTAATTTCTTAGCTAAACAAAAAAAATGATGATAAGGCTTCCATTGAACAAGTATTTTTCCCAAAATATTTCATAAAATTTATGATAATGCTATAATATGCTTGATTGACACAAAAAGATACTATACGAAAATTACTAAGTGGTCAAAATCTTATTTAATAAAGAGTAGTCCAGGATAAAGAAGAAGAATAAAATATTCTATTCTATTTTTTTTCAAAATTTTAATATAAACGAAGTTTAATGTATACTTAATTCAATCAAATCAATAATTAGAATCAAGTACAACAATTCTTATTCAATAAAACCTCTATTGGAAATCACAATTTTTTTCCATATAAGTAGACAATGATAATACACTTACGTTAAGCTACATTAATTCATGAAAAATAGGAAGGTGATTGTAATAAAGATCAATAAATGCTTATAAGGGTTCCAAAGGTTGTAATTCTGATTTTGCCTAGTAATTAAAAAAATACTGTTATTACATTTATGATGATATTACAATGTGCTTTATTTACTCAAAACATATAAAATGAATAAATGAACAAATTGTTATGCAATAAAATTTGGTTATAATCCTTCAACTCCAAAGAGATAAGGAAAAATGATAATTATTCTATGATTCTGATTTTCTCACCAACAATTTAATTTATACGGTTTTTATTATATTATTAATTCAGGCAACTTAGCATATAACATTTAAAAGGGAGCATCATTTAATATCTTATTTTATTAATAAATCTAGATCTTAAATTATAAATAGATCTATTCTAGATCTTATTATAACATATATTTTAATTAAATAGATCTATCTTTTTAAACATATATATTCTAGATCTCATTATAATATATATCTTAATTAAATAGATCTATCTGTTTTAACATATATCTATCCTAGATCTCGTAGATAAAAGGTTAATAATACACACAAAAAGTGAAAGTGAAAATAATACACAAAAAAAGTGAAAATAATACACAAAAAAGTGAAAATAATACACAAAAAAGTGAAAATAATACACAAAAAAGGAAAATAATAGAATCGCACAAATTTTCACAGATAAAGACTAAGGTACATTAATTAACGAAAAAATACAAAACTGAATTCTAAATCATTTCAACTGGAAAGTCAACAAGTAAACATAAAATTATTGCGTCATTAGTGGACAGTGACTAAGTGAAAATGAGAAGATAACACAATGACAGAACTGCGTGCAGCCTCACTGGGTGTGTTGAGATTTCAAAAGAGGAATTAATCAGTGCCCACAAACACCCACTATTCCTGAGAGACAAAGGCAGTCGTGATTTAAGCTGTAGTTGATGGCAACAGCTTCCGTTTCGTTTGCATCTGTTGCTTCCCATATCAAGATGGAAGCCACGATCGATATGGACATCGTGGAAAGTACGTGATTCGATCAAGACGTAAGAGGCCTGAGCTCGAAAATGACAATATTATTTATTTATACATTCTGTCCCAAACTATGAGCATTTCTCAAACCAACAAAATATTTACTTCAATTTTGTGATACACAGGATATTTTATATCATGAAACTCACTTTAATGAATGTAATTTTTAACAAGCTCTTGGATTTTTACAGTCATGGTATATAAAGCAATAGTCTAATAAGAGATGATAAATAAGCATTTGGTTTAACGTTCATGAGTGGAAAGAAATTTCTTTTTCTTAGATTTATGAAAGAATTTTCCTCTAGCTTTTAGATTTCTAAAATTTTATTTTAAGAGCAAAAATGAAAAGGATTTTTATGGAAAAAGGTATTTAATAAATAACACCTTTTAATTTAGTAAATAATTATTTATATAAGAATGCTGAATTTCCGCTAAATAAGGGACAAGGAATGATGAAATAATGATCCAGTTTAAAATGGTAAATAAGCATTTTGTTTAACGTTTATAAATGAATATATTTTTTTTATATCTCTTAGATTTATGAAAGGATTTTCAGCTAACTTTTAGATTTCTAAAATTTTATTTTAAGGTTATAAATGAAAGTATTGTTTTATGGAAATAGATATTCAGCTATTAATCCTTAATGGTAATACATATTTATATAAGAAAGATGAATTTCAGCTAAAAAAATGAACATAGAATGAAAAATGGAAATAAAAAAAGAAAGAAGAAATATTCCTCCAGTAGGATATGGTAAATAAACATTTTATTTCATGTTCACTAACTAATAATTTTTATTTATTTCTTACATTTCTAAAAGGATACTTAGCCAACTTTTAGATATCTAAAATTATAGATAAAGTGTAAAAAATGTAAGGAATGATTATGAAAATAGATTTTTAGTAAATAATTCGTTAGGATAATATTTTTTATGTAATAATGAGAAATTTAAGCTAGAAAAATGAGCATGAAATGAAGAATGGAAAATGCTAGGAAAGAAAAATGTTCAACTGGAAGATAATAAATAAACATTTTGTTTTACGTTAATGAAAGAAAATAATTTTTATTTATTTTCTTGGATTTATGGCAGAAATCTCAGTGAACTTTTAGATTTCTAAAACTGTATTTCAAGAGTAAAGATGTTAAGGGGTGTTTATAGAAAAAGCTATTTAGTGAATATTCTGTCATGATAATTTATTATTCAAATAAGAATGATAAATTTCAGCTAAGAAAATGAAATGCAATGAAGAATGAAATGGAAAATGATAAATGATAAATGGTCCAATGGAAAATGATAAATTATCATTTTTTAATGCTCATGAATGTAAATGCTTAATGCTCATAAATGAATATAAATTTTATTTAAGATTTTCTTAGATTTCTAAAAGAAATCTCAGCCTACTTTTGAATTTCTAAAACTGCATTGGAAATAAAAGGAAAATAAAAGGAATGTTTATGAAAAAAGATAGAAATGAACCAAACAAACTGATTAAAAAATAATTCCAAGCATGAATATCGGAATCTTTATATAAATCTTAAAAATTGCAAGTTTCATTTTACAGTTATATTTATTTAATAAATATAACTGTAACTATATTACTATACTAACCCTATAAAACCTATATTAACTATATGACTCTATATATCAGAAGGTGTGGTTTTTTTTAATCATAATTTATTTTTCATTCTGAGCGCTACCTTAAAGTTAAATCATTAATTCGAATTTTACGTTTCAAAAAAAAATTAGTTCGAAACATCTTTTTGTATACACCTGCAAAAAGAGCCTACTTCTTTTGAGACTGTGAAAGCATAACCTTTATTATTTCAAAACTGCTCTCAAACTGTGAAATTAATTAGAAAAATTAATATATTGAAACTGCATCATTACTATTTATTTTTATATATTTGAAATACATGCATCACAAATGGAAACATAGATTAAAATTTATAACAATGTTTTCAATAGTTATGAAAAAAATTCAGCAATTCTAAAATGAAATTCTTCAATTATGTCATTGGTCAGGATTGGATGCAAAATTTCCAATGTATGAGATTCCGTTTCGTAAATTTGTAATAAAGGTATTTTCAAATATACTGCTCTCAGAATTCACTAGCAGGAGAGTTAATATTGCAAGATTTAGCATAGAATTCTCTGTAAATGAAGGAATTCGGAATTTACATTACGAACAGATTTCCCCATACTGCGACGTAATTTAATCCAAATGAATCCTGCCATGATTTGTGGCCCGGGGATGCGTAAGTTGATGAAGTGTTTCAGAAATTCTAATCTCTCTTGGACCGTGCAGTATTTTAATGATTATTGTATTACACATTCAGGCCTAGGGTAATTCGTATGTTTATCTGAGGATACATGCAATTTAAACCAAACTGTTTTCAAATCTGCTAAACCCAATGTCCCAAATAATAGTCTTTATAATTAATAATTATAATATTCTTTTTAAAAAAATAGATTAATTATCTTGATTTAGTTATCAAGTAATTAATTTTTCTATTCAGAGACAAAAATCGTATTTAGTGGCAGAAATACAGATAATGAAAAGTAGGATCAAATAATTGAACTTCGAAATAAATGTCAGAATATTATACTGATGATGATGATGATGTCGGGTCCGCTTTTTACCACGGAAAGAGGGGTGCAGTAGCTTCTGAGGGTATGGACCCCTGATCACCCGAGGGCAGAAGTCCGACTTTCAACTCATATGAGGATGAAACACACCCTTACTCTCTTGCACAGCCCCTTTTTATAGGGGGGCACATTCACACATCTCACAGATAGAGCATAGAAGAACAACGATGCCCGAACTGGGACTCGATCCTGGGACTCACAGAACACGAGGAAGACGCCAGAAAGCCGGCAGAATATTATACTAAAAGTAAGATTATTATAATGTAGAAATGGAAGTAAAGATTCGTTCTTTAGATATTCTTATTCCTCTTTCAGTCGAGCTTAAAATTATTCCACTTACTTTTAGTTACAGCATATTATATAAGTAAGTGAAATAATTTTAAGCTCGGCTGTTTAAACTGTTATGAAGTCTGCTAAACCCAATGTCCCGAATAACAGTCATTATAAATAATAATTATAAATTTATAAAAAAAACATTTTTTTATCCTAATTATCTTGATTCTAGATTCAGTTATCAAGTAATTATTTTTTTATTCATAGACAAAGATCCTGTTTAGTGGCAAAAATACAGATAATGAAAGGTAGGATCAAATAATCGAACTTAGAAACGAACGTCAGAATATTATGCTAAAAATAATATTAGTGTACTGTAGAATCAGAGGTAAAGGATCGTGCTTTAGATATTCTTATTCCTCTTTCAGTCGAGCTTAAAATTATTTCAATTACTTTTAGTTACAGCATATTATATAAGTAACTGAAATCATTTTAAACTCGGCTGAAAGAAGAATAAGAATACCTAAAACACGATCCTTTATCTGTATGTTGTAACTAAAATTGTAGCAAATAAGAGAAGAAAAATTAATATCTATTAATTGACATCTTCGATTAAATAAATATCTGCACTTCAAGATTATTAAACTTCTCTCTCCTAAGAATTCCTTAGCTGAATTCAGAAATCTCATAACACTGGAATGCCCAAGTTGTTCTTTCTAAGATACAAAAATCCCCCCCACACAAACATGATATTAAAAAGTTGATAAATAAAAACAGACTCCGACCAAACAAACGCTTATTCGGGCAAATTTTGAGAATTTTCAGAGAAGTACCTGTACTTTTGAGAATTCTGAAAAGTATCTCTCCTGTACTAAGTATATGCAACGGGTATTCAATTAATCACATTTAATATAATGAAATTAGAGGTAATCTGCTGCAATATTTATGCACCTCTGGTGACACATTAGAATTTTTAAATATTTATTTTGGGTATTTTAGCATCAATAAATTTTAAAATGTTGGGTTTTATTTCTGATATTAATTACCTAAATAAGCAATGGCAAACTTATGAATTACTAAATAAATGGAGGTTAGGATCGGTATAAACATTAAATTTTGTATACGCTCAAACTTTGGATATGATCTGCAAAAATTTAGTTTTAGAATTTGAGTAAAAGTAGGTTAAAAGTCTTTTACTAATTTTATGCATGCAGTTTGCTGTAGTAAACATTTCTATAGATTTACAACAAAATATATTTGTTTTAGATCTTTGAGATGAAACGGGAGTAAGTAAAATAAAACCGTATCTAACTCATTTGCATCATAAAAAGAATCCCACTGCAAATAGGTCCATCTGTATAAACAATTTCCTGATATTTTCATAGCTAATTCATTTTCTTGAAAATAAAATATATTTACTATCTGATTGAATATCATTTTATTCTTACACAGAAGGGATTTTTGGGTCATTTGAATACATATACTAATAGTGTACGACACATTACTCTTTATTTACAAAATTGCTCTACATAAGAAATACACATGATTCAACAAAGTGATCCTCAAATAAACCATATCAAAGAAAATTCCAATTTTAGAAGCAAATTAAGGGATGACTATTTATAACTGATGACCGGACAAACCTAACTATATGAAATAAAAATGAGTTTTCTTAATGGAACATAACTATCATTTTAAAATAAATAAAAAGAATTATCCTATATTTTTATTCCTTTTCTCATAATATATTTATGTAACTTGCATAAGCATCTTATCGCAAAATATGTTAACTATAATCTTTAAGCAAAATCTAATTAAGAATGAAAAATTCCAACTGAAAGGAGCAAGGCACAAAAACTTCCAATTTGCTTTAAATTTAAAATTACTCTTCGAATGAAGATAATCTACGTCAAATATCTTTAATTCAAAGAACAAGCAACAAGCAAAGATTATTTCCTCGGGCTCCAAAAAATAATTCCCTCTCAAGAAAATGAAATGGCAAAAAAAGAAAGAAAGGAAAGAGGGGAAAAAAAGAATAAAAAGAATCAACATCTTTTTAAATTCCTTTCATTTATTCATTATCCTCTCACAATGTGCGCTGTCGTCTTTTCCCTACCATCACGTCATTAGGAGGAATAATATAGAGAACACGAATAATATGCCTGGAACTTCTAATTAAAAAGTACTTAACGCAGTTATCGATTGGGTCTGGTAAAGAAACCGGGGATCACATTCGCATTTTATCCGAAAGAAATGTCGGCGAGGTGCCGGGTTTTAGCTTCCAGGTGAAAAATTCCTGGAATAGTATCTCCCGCCTTTTTTTTATATCCTTTCCTAACTGTTCTTTTTATTCTCCGTGTAAAGCTGTTGAGAGTTATTAGTTTCTCTGATTCTGTTTGTTCGACCAGAACAAACAAATTTGGGAAATCCAATTAGAAATGTCTGTAGGTTTGAGTGCTAGAGTTTTGATTAAATTAGTGGTTGTTATCAGGGTGTTGTTTAATGTTTAATATTGGCATTAGTTGAGCGGAAAAATTCCTCCTGATGTAAGGCATAGTAATGAGATTGTTACGGAGCAACAGGTAAGAAATGTGACACATCTCCTTCGTCTTGCGTATTGCTCAATTTGAGCAGATTAACTTATTGATAATTATAATTAACATCATTTTGGACAGAAACAAATTAGAGTTTCTTATATTTATGGTTTAATATTTTCTTAATTTATTAAATCTATTGCATAAGGTATAATGTTCCAAATTATTTATCCCTATTATTGCACACACTCTGTATAATATTGTATGAAATTGATCTATATTCACAATAATATTTAATATTGTAGAACATTGTTTAATAACATATAATATTGAACAATATTGAGCGAAAGGCTATGTTACACAGGAGAATTATATATATATATATATATATATATATATATATATATATATATATATATATATATTAGACATTTATGTGAAAAAACTGACAAACCTTCACATTTCAATCTTAATGTCCTTGAAAAATATATTTATTTTTGAAATTGTATCTATTTATTTGTCAAACTGTAAACACGGTGATTATAGAAATTACTATTCTCTCAAACATAATCAAATTAAAGTTTATCTGTAAAATTTCAGACGAAATCTTTTTGGAAGAAGTTTGCCTGTCTAGCTGTCTAATTACAAGAAGTTTGATAATTACGAAAGTAAATAGCTTAATTGTGGAAATTTGATAAAACAGATTTATATTTCCAAGTTTATTTTGTATCAAACTTTCGACCAAATTTGTCAAAAATCTGATTGTATATTTTTCGGTTACTTGAATGAACCTGTTTATGGGATTAATTTGAAATCAAACGATACAGATGCATTATATTTGGTGCACAGTTTTAGCATTTAACGCTTACATTACATCTGTTACAAAAAAACAATGATTAGTTATATACATTTTATGGCATGTTTTTCTAACGTTTAGTGATTATGGATTAGAATGAGGAGGCAATGAGAAAAGTTACCAGAATACTTTTAGGGTAAGGGAACATTAATATGTAATTTTTTTTTCAGTTATTACATCAATACAAATATTTCAAAAGAACAAATTCCACTATAGGGAATTACCAAGCCAGAATCTTAAGAAAACTTTACATTCAATGAGCCAGCTTTCTGGAATAGAGGTAGCGTGTCTTCCTCGTGATCTGGGAGCCTCGGATTCGAGTCCAGGTTAGGGCATGGTTGTGCTTCTTTGTACTGTCTGTGAGTTGTGTGAATGCCCTCCGCCGTAAAAAGGAGTTGTGCAAGTGAACGCCTGAGTGTCATTCTCATATAAACTAGAAGTCAGACTTCTGCCCTCGGCTTCACAGAGGTACATATCCTCAGAAGTTACTGCATCCCCTCTTTCCGTAGTAAAGCTGACACGAGACCATCGTCATCAGTCAAAATCAAAAGTTATCCAAGGCTGTCATCAATAAAAATTATGAACTGAACCATAAACTGTATCGTGACCCAATAGATTATAAATTTAGGTAGAGAAACATTGTCTTTTACTGAGTTCTAATGATTTAAAACGAATTCAATCATCCCACAGTTTTATTTCATTCTCTAACAGCTCACATTGAAAGCAAATAGTTTTCAGCTTTATTTCACAATCTACTAAACCATAGTGAAAGCTAACAGTTCCCAACTTCATGATCGACTGGCTCACAATAAAAGTTAATAATTTAAAATTTTTGTAACTTTTAGTGAATATGGCTTAGAATGAAAACAACTATTTTTCGGTAACAAAAACATTAACTGTTTTTTTCATTATTTTATGTAAAGAGGGAAATTAAAGGTTAAAAAAGCTGTCATGAATTAAAATTCTCAGCAGAGCTTCTATTATGAGACTTTAGATTATAAATTGAAATTGAGAACTGTTGGCTCTCACTATGAACCAGTAGATCATAAATTGAAATTGAGAACTATTTGCTTTCATTGTTAGTCAGTAGACCATGAATTAATGCCAATAGATAGATGTTTATTGTAAGCTATTAGAGCATGAATTAAAGCTGTGATCTGATTGCATTTGCTTTAGGTCTACAGATTTGATATGTAAACATCAAACACGTTGACATAATCCCAAGCATTATGCCGCAGTCTCGTTTCATCATTCAGAATGTTCAAATAACCCTACTGAAGTACATATGAGTTAGTTTAACAATAATTAGCATTAAACAACTTTTTATTTGCTGAAATTTCATTCTGACTACTGTCCTGGCAAATTTGAGCTAACCAATAGTCTGTGAATTAAAAATTAAAATGAAAAAAAGGATAAACTAGTTAGTTAACTAAACGAAGCTAAACGCACGAAATTCTTGGAGAGGTCTTGGTATCAAAATTTTAAATAGTATCAAACAGATTTGCTAAATAAAGAACTGCGCATTGGAATGCTGTTCTTTTTTCTTCATTTTACTGCGATGCTTATTCCAAAATGCATTATTTTGTGCAAGAATACGAGAATATCATAACGAAGATATTTCCGATTTTTTTTATTTCATTTTAATTGTACAGGAATTTGCTTTTAAACATGAGAAAGGTAATAATACATTTTGAATCCAATGTCTGAAAAAATAATTAAAGCCGATATTACAAATACTAAGAATCAAATGCAACTTTCAAATTCACGAACTATATATTTTAATCGTAAGTTTTAAAACCTTTTTTTTTGAAGGATATTAAGAAAATTCATTATTATCTTATAATATAAAAAGGAACATCATTTATTTTTATTTTATAAAGACGATAACTGGAAATTTTATCGGCATGAAGTTAATTTAAAAACTCATTATCAATTTTTTTAAAAAAATAATGGAGTACTTCTTAACAAAAGGAAATAAGTGACCGTTTCTTTTTATCAATCTTTGACTGATATAAATGTACAAAAAATGATGGATAGGAAATTGTTAATGTAGGTTAATGTATTACTTCAAAAGATACTTCGACATATTTATCATATTTTGTTTTACATTTGGACCATCTAATCTTCTTTTATTCTTTTGTTGTTTTCAAATAGTAAAATATTAATCCAAGTATTCATTTAGAAGCTAGAAAGGATTCTAACAGATAAGAAACCCCCCATTTTGTAAAAGATATCGTTTTTTAAAGTGTTGAACGCTTTTTTATTAATAAAATATATAAAAGAATAATGCTCAGATTTTCCTAAAATTTAGAGAAATAATCAGATTTTAAACTATTTTTTTTTCGGAATAAGTTTTAAAAATCAATATCGTTATATATATAGAAGCCTTTTATGCAGCGCTTCCGATTCTTTTACAGTTGTATTCAATTTTAATGTTGAAGTCTTAGTATAAAAAAAAGAAAAAAAATATTAAAGTAAATTTTTTGGGAATATCTAGTGTCTAAATTTTATTGTTTTTGAGTAAATTTCACCAAAGATAGCCAATTATTTGTTAGGTGTTTTCTATAAAATTGTTTCAAACTCGTCAAATTTTAGAATCGTATTTTTGTTCTGATGTTATACAAAGTTTGTACAAAGGTTACTTATTAACAAATGGTAACTATAATGGTCACACTTTTTCTGAAAATATGATGAAAACTTTCAGATAAATTCAACCATTATTAGCCTGTTAATTTTTGCTATTTTTAGCTCATTTGAGTGCCTTTTCATTCTTGCTTAGTTACAAAATGTTACACTTTTGATATTTATTTTAACTTCACATACTTTTAAGAGTTGGATATTACAATATCTAGCACTCTGGTCTAGAAGCCATAATACATATTTTTAGATTTTTATGCTGAAATTCACAAGTTTGTGCCTCTATTATTATATTTTATAAAAATACTAAGGAGATTAACCCCTTGCTCGGTTTGCTCGTAAACCATGGTATTGTCTGGAACTATTCATTACCTTAAATTAGTGGGCAAGCCATAGGAATCGATTCCCTCCCTCTTAACTATAAAATCAAAAGATAAACAATCTGCTTTAAAAATACCACGAACCAAATTTTGGATTTCCATTTAAAAAAAGAAACTTTTAAAAATTAGCTAATAATCAGAAAAAAAAACTCGTCATAATTTTATTTTTTTACGCCGGGAATAAAGAATTACCATATGAAATGGAAAAAAAAAGATTAAATAAGAATTATTTTTCCTTAAAGCATAAATGCTAATATATTGATCATCAGAAAGTATTGCATATTGATCATTAATAATCAAAACAATATTATAAAAACTCTGATTTCCTGATAGTTGGGGCAAATGTTAGAATAACTGGGAATTCCAACGCTTTCATTTTAAATGTGTATTCTCAATCAGTTATGAATCAGTAATAATACTTGATTTATGAAGAATTGGGACTTTGTTCAGCTCTGTCAACACAACAACACATGTAGCACATCTTGTTGCATAATATTGTACAATATTGTGCGATATTATATGATATTAAACAATATTCCACATTATTAAACAATATTTTACAATATTAAACAATATTGCGAATATTGATCAATATTATACAATATTTGTGTGCTGCTAGGGAACAAGCAAAATGTAGCGCTCATGCTCTGACCTCAAACTGAGAATCATCAATGGGCACATAATTAATAATTTAAAAAATACATATTAAAACTTGTATCATTTAGATATTCAGACAATTACTAGCACAGAGACTTAAAATTTCGTTTCTTTGAAGAAAAATAAACAAATCGGTTGACAAAAACGGTATACCTAAAAGTAAAATTAACAAATAATATTGTTTTAATCTCATTAGCTATTAATTTTGAGTTAATTAAAACTTTACTTTTGCTATTTTGTCACCATATCATTGATAAATGCAATATAGATATTTATTTCAATAATTTTCAAAAAAAAATATTTCGAACAATACTGGCAAAGCAAATTTCAAATGTTATAGGCCAGGTGACTCGTTATGCACCAATCATAAAGCGATTTAAAAGCATCGCTTACATATTTTTTTATATAATAGATATCTATTAAGTAATGAAATATGGTAATAGTTTCATACTAAATCCGCATTTTTAAAGGAATTTTTTGAGGAATTTTAAATGATCATCTACAATCGACACTAATAATGATAATAATTTTAATCTTATTTTTAAAATGGCCTTATAAAACGCCAGGAACGAACTCTTGCAATGAGAGTGAGTTGGAATAAATATGGAAAAATTATTTGTAAGATTATGGAAATAAAATGTGTGTACAAACAAAACATATTTTCAATATTTGATAATAAAAAAACTTCACATTAAGACATTTTTGATCCTAGAGAGAGAGAGAGTAAAATAATAACAGCCTCATCTAAGTGAGAGTTTTCATCGAGATACCATAAAATTCCTTCTGGTGTCAATTTGAAGAAATATTTGAAAAATTCTAAAGTTAAAGAGGAAGCAAAACAGGCTGACATATTATTTTAGCATCGAGATGCAGGTTTTATTTTGACGAAGAAAATCATAAAATAAAAACTTCAAGAAATCTCTCCATTTCACAAAATAAATATTTCTTTAATGTTCTTGAGACCAGATCCAGATGGTGTGCTTCATTAAAAGTCAAGTGATGCTCTAGACTGCCATAACTAGTTTCAACTTCTGGGATTTAGAAAACGATTTCGCCTTCTATGGTTTTCATATTAAGGTATAGATTTCCTACTCAATTCACCAATTTAAGTGATAAATAATAATCAAAGAAAACTTATTTTTACACTTATCTTACATTTTTGTGTAGTAGCGAATTCCAAATTCAGAGATGTGGTATGAATTATGATTAATCTTCCTTAGATAAAGCTGTCCATCTATTTTAATAAACTTCCCACTAATAGTGATACCTGAGTTTGAACATGTAAAATAAAGATATATGTTCATTCACATTTATATTTCAGATACAAAAAAAATAATCTGACAGAATAAAAATAAAATTGGGAAATATTGGAAAAGAGTGTGGGGAATTTAAGGGTGATAATGTAAAAAAATAATAAATGTTTCAGTTTTATAGCATTAAAATAAATACCTCATTTCTCGAATCTCCATTTACTTTCTAACTTCCCCCTCATATATAACTCACGTTTAATTAATATATTATTCAAATGTGTTTTTCCCCTCATTTGTGCATTTATCCTATTTACATTGAATTACAGAATTTATAGCGTCTAAAAAGTTTTTTTTTTAATTTAAAATGACATTTAAATAAAAAATAAAAATATCATTTTTTGTATAATTAAATTACATTGACACGCCTCAAAATACTGAAAAGCAAAACCCCGATAAAAGATAAAGTTCTGATAGACATCTATTTTAAATAACTTTTGAAAACCAAGAAGTTAATAAAAAAATTGTTTTCATTAGTCAATTTTTTTTATTTCTGGATAAAAATTATGAAAATTAACATGAATAATAGAATCTTCACGAAACATTAAGAAATTATTACTTGACTTTATCCTTACTAAATTAAATTTCTGACAATACCTTGTTGATTTCTTTTTCAAGACATGTTAATTTATTTAAATCTTATTTCATTAATACGCCAATCAATGACTGTTCAAAAGTTATTTAAACCCATATAGTCATTAGTAACCACCATGTAATAAAAAATAAAAGAAATGAAATCAGCAACCACAAATTTGAAGTTGTCATATGAGAAGATTTGTTATTTTTAAATCATTTTTGTCTTAATTAATTTAGTTTATTAAAAAGTTGAAACCGGTTTGAAACTATATATATATATATATACTGAAGTGACAAAAGTCATGGGATGACTGTTAATATTGTGTCGGTCCTCTTTTTGCCCGGCGAACTGCAACAACTCGACGTGTCATGGAGTCCACAAGTCGTTGGAAGTCCTCTGCAGGAATATTGAGCCATGCTGTCTGTATAGGCGTCCATAAATGTGAAAGTGTGGATAGTGCAGGAGTTTGGGCACGAACGGACCTTTCGATGATGTACAATAAATGCTCGATGGTATTCATATCTATGTGGCCAGATCATGCGCTGGAATTGTCCGGAATGTTCATCAAACAAATCGCGAACAATTCTGGCCCGGTCACATGGCGCATTGTCATCCATAAAAATACCATCGTAGTGTGGGTACGTGAAGTCCATGAATGGCTGCAAGTGATCTGCAATCAGCTGAACGTAACCCTTTCCAGTCAATGATCGGTTCAGTTGCACCAGAGGACCGACTCCATGCCATGTAAACACAGCCCACACCAATATGCAGCCAAAACCAGCTTGAACAGTGCTTTGCTGACAGTTCGGGTCCATGGCTTCGTAGGGTTTGAGCCACACTCGAACTCTATCATCAGATCGTAACGACTGAAATCGTGACTCATCTGACCAAGCCCCGGTTTCCACTGGTCTGGGGACCAGTCGATATGCTCACGAGCAAAGGAGAGTCGCTTCAGGCGATGTCGTACTGTCAGTAAAGGCACTCGAGTCGGTCTTCTGCTGTCATAGCCCAAGGAAGGCAAATTTCGCCGCACAGTCCTATCGGACACGTCCCTCGTACGTCCTACATTGATTCCTGCAGTTATTTGACAAAGTGTTGCTTGTCTTTTAACATTGACCATTCTACACAGACGTCGGCGGTCTCGGTCGTCAAGTGCAAGTGGTCGCCCACTGCACTGCCCATGATGGGATGGGATGCCTGAAATTTCATATTCTCGACACAATCTTGATACTATGGATCTCGGAATGTTGAATTCACTAACGATATCCGCAATGGAATGACCCATGCGTTCAGCTCCAACTAACATTCCACATTCAAAGTCTTTTAATTCTTGCCGTGCCGCCATAAATCACGAAAGACCTGTTCACATGACTAACTTGCACACAAATGAAAGCTCTGGAAATCGAACTGCGCATTTATACTTTTTCGCTGCGAAACTACTGCCGTCTGTATATTTGCATATTGCTATCCCATGACTTTTGTCACTTCAGTGTATATATATATATATATATATATATAATAGTTTTTCTAAACATCGTTGCATGCGTAATCTGATAGTCTTGTGATTGTCTCCAGTCGGTTTAAACTGGTTAAAAACTTAACTTAATGAAGGCAATTCACAAGAATTCAGAAAACGAATAATTTTAAAATCAGGTTGTAACTTCAGTTGGAGATAAATCGTCTAATGTGACAAATTCTTGGGTTATTTTCTAAGAACCCTAAAATCGAAAATTGAAGCCTTCAAATCGATAAAGCTCTCTCTCTCTATTATGCTCTCATATAATAATAAACTCACAGAAGACAAACATTTACAAATACATAGAAAGAGAGATATTTTAAATATGTAAGACTAAAGCTAAGAAAAAATATCTGCAAATGCTATGATGCATTATCATGTCAGAACATTGATTTGGGAATGTGGTTTGTGGCGTTAAAAAAAATTATAGGCGAAAAATAAAAATGTTACTATCTGCACAAACATCTCATAAAATCAGCTTTTAATAAATCGTTGGCTTTGCACTTACTTTTAGAGTAAAATTGCATTTACAATCGTTGGTGTGAAGAAGACCGTTCATGTTTTAAAACGAATTGAAGTGAATTGACTGTCCTCGAGCCTGCGAGCGAGCTCTTGTTGATTTGAAATTACTTGTTAACTGTTCTATTTTTTGTCTACGTATTGTAAATTGCCGTGTTGTGAATGTCAATAGATGAAATTATGTTGCGTCCAAATTAAATAGATATTTTAAAATGCAAATGATTGTATTTGCTGCTTGATTTTATTATCTTTTGAGTAATTCACCTGATTAAAGAAGAAATCGGGTAGATTTAAAGTGCCTGATCAATCGAAACACTTCTGAAACGAAACCAGATGTAATATTTGTGGCGTCCGCGACAGGACTCTTTAATTTGGTGAGTGATTTATAGAATATTATTTGCATTGGAAATCATGGAAGGTCTTAAAATGAAGCGAAAGTTGCTGAGAGCTTCATTTACCAATGCTGAGAAAAATTTGGCGCAACTGTTGGCGATACTGGAAACTGACGTCAAGGATATTGATAAACTCCATGTATTAATTTCACAACTAGAGGATAAATTTTCTCGCCTGGATAACATACAAAATGAAATATCCTCATTAATTTTAGAAGAGAACACGGCCGAATTCGAAACAGATTTTGAAGTAGCTGAAAATTACAGAGATAGATATCTCGAACTGAAATCGAAAGTGACGAAATTCTTGAATGTTAATTCCAGATGTGTTTCAGAATGTTCTTCAAAAAACAATGCTGCGAGACTGAACCTGCCGAAATTTAAATTGAAAAAATTTGCTGGTGATCCGAAAGAATTCCTTACATTTTGGAGTATTTTTTCTAAAATTCATGAATCAGATGAGTTATCGGAAATTGATAAATTCCAATATTTATATCAAGCGATGGTGCCTGGATCCAAAGCTTCCCGACTGGTTTCCAGTCTTCCGATAACTTTTGAAAATTACTCCAAAGCAGTTCAGCAGCTGAAAATGAGATTCGGTAGGGAGGATCTGCTTGTACAAATTTATGTACGCGATCTTCTTTCGCTTGTTATGAAGAATGCTACTCCCGGCAGAGATTCTCCCGACTTAGCGAACCTCTACGACACGTTGGAAACGAAACTAAGAGCCTTGGAAACCCTAGGTCGCACTAAAGAAAAATTTGCAGTCTTCCTGGAGCCTCTTGTTGAATCATGTCTACCTGAAAGTGTTCTCCGTGCCTGGGAAAGGAGCCGAGTTTCGGAAGATAAGGATGACTCCACCAGTCAAAGATCTCTCGAAAAATTAATGTGTTTTTTGCGTCATGAAGTTGAATCGGAGGAGATGATAAGTTTAGCACGAGAAGGATTTGGTAAAAATAATGGAATAAAACGAAATAATAATAAAATTATAGCTGCAGATGTCCCGGATGTAGCAACTACAGCCATGTTAGTGAGTACAAATGCTTCTCATGACGGGATACCCAAAAGTAAGTCAAATTGTGTATTTTGTGAGAAATCTCATTTGAGTTCCGATTGTCTTTTGGCTAAAAAAATGTCTTATGATGAAAAGAAACAAATATTGTTTAAAAAGGGAATTTGTTTTAAATGTTTGAATTATGGTGATATAAGTAGAAAATGCAAAGTAAAACTAAAATGTTCAAAATGTAATAAACAGCATGTAACTTTAATGCGTTCTGATAAAAAGGAAATTCATTCATTTAAAGCTAATGAAAGTAATGAAGTTGCAAATAATCTGTCAAATAATAATTATAATGATAAAGTATATTTACAGACTATCTGTGTAGAAATTGTAGGTCAGGGAAACAAAATTCGAGTTCGGGGACTCTTAGACAGCGCATCTTCCCGTTCATACGTTAGCGATGGAGTTATTAAGCATTTGAAACTAAAACCTCTCAGAATGAAAAGGTAATTCATGGCCTGTTCGGAGGGAAAAAAAACTGCTCCATTAGAGCATGGTATATATGCGATAGAGATTAATGATTTAAATGGCTCTTTCAAATTGTGCAGTGAAGTTTTTTCTGAACGTAAGATTTGTGGTTTTGTTCCTAAAATAGAAAACCATGATATATTAGAGAATTTAAAGATAAATAAAATCGAATTAGCTGATGCTTTTTATAACGAAGATGAAATTGACCTTTTATTAGGAGCAGATCTAATTGGAAAATTATTAACGGGAAAGTGTGTTCAATTGAATTTTGGCTTAACTGCAATTCATACGAAATTAGGATGGACTGTTATTGGCAAAGAAACTGGACTCGGTTCCAGTAATGAGGAAATAGATTCTTCTGTGCAAACAGTCCTGTCTTTGTATGTTGGCGATATTTCCTTAAAAGAATTGTGTGAAATTGATTCTTTGGGCATTCGCGATCCCATTGAAAATGTTTCAAAGCGAAAATTATTTGACGAGCAGTTAAAAGAGTTTCATGAAAAATTAACTGTTCTTCCCGATGGCAGGTACGAGGTGGAATTACCATGGAAATTAGATTCTTCAAACTTGCTAGATAATAAAGAATTAGCTTCGAAAAGACAAGAGAAAACTATAAAAACAGCACGAAATAACAGTTATCTTTATGAATATCAAAAAAATATTCAACGAATGGGAAAATTTAAAAAATTATTGAAAGAGTCCCAGAATTAGAATTAAACAAAAAATGCCATTATCTTCCGCAGAGACTTGTTATTAAAAATAGTAGCAAAAGCACTAAGATAAGACCAGTTTTTGACGCTTCGGCACGAACAAAGGGAAAACCTTCTTTAAATCAATGTTTATTTACTGGACCTAATTTAATCGAATTATTACCTGATATTCTTGATAGATTCAGAATGTTCCCGATAGGTTTAAGTGCAGATATAGAAAAAGCCTTTCTTCAAATTGGAATTGCTCCTCATGATAGGGATTATCTTCGATTTTTCTATCCTAGTAATGAAGGAGAAATTTATAGGCACTCTAGGGTTGTATTCGGGGTTACTTGTAGTCCTTTTATTTTGAGTGCATCAATTGAACATCTCCTTGATCACGCTCCTCATGACTTTGCTGACGTGGTGCAGAAATTAAGACATTCATTTTATGTTGATAACTGTCTTATAAGTGTGAATAATGTTAACGAAGAAAAACATTTTATTGAAACTGCACAAAAGGTGATGCCAAGAGCTTTTTTCAATCTCCGAGGATGGGAAAGCAATTTCCCATGTGAATATATGTGTAAATCATCTGGTGTAACTTGTGTTTTAGGTATGCTATGGGATCTTGATAAAGATTCGCTAATGTGCAACATTAATTTCAAAACTTCAACTTGTGAAACTAGAGTTACTAAAAGATTAATTTGGTCCCTTGTACAGCAAATATTTGACCCCATTGGTATGTTAGTACCAGTCACTTTGCTTCCCAAACTTCTGTTGCAGGAAACTTGGAAGAGTAAAATTTCTTGGGATGAAATACTCCCTAAATGTTTTATTGAAAAGTTTTGTAAATGGCTAACTGATGTATCTTTACTGAAGAACATAAAAATTCCCCGTTACATGGTAATTTTAGAAACTTCTGAATTTCACGTTTTTGTAGATGCCAGTAAAAAGGCTTATGCAGCCTGTATTTTTGTACGAGCAGCCTGTCTGTTGACTCGAGTGGAGTAAAAGTTACTCTTGTACAGGCAAAATCAAGAGATGCTCCCTTGAAAACTTTAAGCATACCACGCCTCGAACTGATGGCATGTTGCATTGGGGCAAGGTTGGCGAATTCTGTTCATAATGCCCTTGATTTGCCAGATATGAGAATCACGTTCTGGACTGATTCTTCAGTTGCTCTTTGGTGGATCAAAGAACAAGGAGATTGGTCAGTTTTTGTTACGAATAGAGTGAAAGAAATCAAACAGTTAACTAAAACTCAGTTACGGCGTCATGTGGCAGGAAATTTTAACCCGGCTGATTTATTGTCAAGAGGTTGCTCTATTAAATATATGCTAAAGTCTGAATGGTGGAATGGCCCCGATTGGCTCTTAATGCCCCCAGAATGCTGGCCATTGGATAATATTTGCTATGACATTAACGAGATAGATACAGAAAAAAGAAAAACCAAATTAAGTAGTGTAAATTTGTCGGAAGAGACAACCCCATGGTACTCTAGGTTTTCTAATTATGATAAGATTATAAATGTGGTTGCATGGAATTTACGTTTCATGAATAACTGTAAGAAAATTTCTGTTTCTAAATCTTCAAAACTTTCTCTGTCAGAAATAGAAAACGCAGAAACGGTATTAATACGTTTAATCCAAAACCAATATTTTGGCGATAAAAATCCGATATCGTCAATTGATATTTTTAAGGATGATGTTGGTATATTAAGAATTAAGACACGTATAACTGAACGTAAATATGTACCAAATTTTTTGAGTCCAATTCTTTTGCCAAGTGATTGTATATTTACTAAGCGTTTGATTGAATCTGTTCACAGAAAAAATTGTCATGCTGGAACTCAGATTATGCTGTCCATTTTAAGAGAAAAATTTTGGATTGTACAAACACGTAAAACTGTTAGAAATGTACTTAATGGTTGTTTGAAATGTATGCCAAATGAAACTATATGTAAAGGCGATTTTCCTCACATTTCCTCCACCCCTGAAGCTACCGAATGTAAATTTACACGATCTGGCAGATGTATCAAGGCACCCAATAAGCTTGATTTATTCAACCAAATTATGTATGTTTTTGAGTGCAGTAAGCACTCAAAAAGTGGGGAGGATGTGACGAAGACCGTTCATGTTTAAAAACGAATTGAAGTGAATTAACTGTCCTCGAGCCTGCGAGCTCTTGTTGATTTGAAATTACTTGTTAACTGTTCTATTTTTTGTCTACGTATTGTAAATTGCCGTGTTGTGAATGTCAATAGATGAAATTATGTTGCGTCCAAATTAAATAGATATTTTAAAATACAAATGATTGTATTTGCTGCTTGATTTTATTATCTTTTGAGTAATTCACCTGACTAAAGAAGAAATCGGGTAGATTTAAAGTGCCTGATCAATCGAAACACTTCTGAAACGAAACCAGATGTAACAGTTGGCATTGCATATACATTTACAGTAAAATTGCATTAACAATCGTTGGCATTGCATATACATTTACATTAAAATTGCATTTACAATCGTTGGCAATGCATTTAGTAAACCGTTGGCATTGCATTTTACACTAAATTTTAAAAAAAAAACATTAATGTCTACAGCAAATAAAGTCTAGAAGAATGTCACTATAAGCAGTGATTATATGGAATGAAATAAATAGGAAATGTGATATTTTTTAAACAATAAATGCGAGACAAAGTTTTTTTAATCGTTTGCAATTCCAAAGTGACCCATTTAACGAAATAATTAAAATGAATAAAAATAAAATTTTAACTTGCACAAGCAGGTGGTGCTTGGCCGTTCAAGAAATGATGTTCTGACATGATACATTGAGATATGCATAGCAGATTTTATTTTAATCTTTATTTTATAATAATTTCTTTGTAAGACATATTTTACCAACGAGTTATTTAGGAAAAATGTGAAATATACACATAATATACATCTGAATGATGAGGACTCACTCTTTTATCCGATTTCCGAACCGCCTCGTATATTTTCCAGACCAGCTCAGGACCCGCACTCCCGATCTGTCTCCCGATCTCATAGTACTGGGTGATAGGGTTGGTATCGGAAGGTTGGCCTGGCTTGAATTTGGCAAACATAGCTGAGGCACTTGTGGGTGCTTCCTTCGTCTGCTGCGCTCGCTATCGACGACCGACCATTGGCTTGATTCTGTTGCTGGTCACGCCTGAAAAGGAAGCAGACCGGTGAAAAACTCGCCAATACCGACAAGAAAGCGGCAATTTTCAAAATTATTCTTAATTCTGTGTTATATAATACTAATTGATTATATGGTAATTTCCCTAATAGCACACAAATATTGTACAATATTGATAAATATTCGCAATATCGTATAATATTGCAGACTATTGTTTAATATCATATAATATCTCACAATATTGTACAATATTATGCCACAGGATATGCTACTTGGGTTATGATGTAGCATTAATTATAGATTGTCCTTAATTTAGTCAATTTTTGGATCATTTATCATATATAAAATATAGAATATAGAATTAATTAGATGGTAATACCAAGGACGGTTTGAGCATTTGTAATTGCTACTAGTTTCCATTGATAAATGATAGTAGTATAAATAACTATTCTGAACTTTAATCCTTTATTCTTTTTATAAACCCTTCTTATATTTCAAACGTATTATTAATTATAGTTCGATTTCCAAATGAGTAACTGATCAAGTCTAATATGAAAGTAAAGCTTTCATCATAAAAAAATAAGTATGACATCTTCTGTTATAAGCTCATCTAAAGAAGAAATTTGAATTATTTCTAACCTATGCGTAAGATATAGCTTTTAGGAAAACATTCGGATCAACATGGCCCGGATCCTATAACAGAATAAGAAAAATACATAGTTCCGATTAATCCGTTACTAAAGTGCACAGAATATTTATGTTTTTAACAAGTCCATCTTAAAATTAATTATATTCGATTATAAGGTACTTGATCAAATATTCCTGATTCTGAAGTGTACTTGTTTCTGAATATATTTGGACAAATATTCCTGATTCTTAAATGCATCTGATTCTGAATATGTTTAGTCAAATATTCATGATTCTGAATATATTTGGTCAAATATACTTGACTCTGAATATATTTAGTCAAATATTTTTGATTTTTAATATATTTTGTCAAATATTACTGATTTTGAATATATTTGGTCAAATATTCCTAATTTTGAGTATATTTGGTCAAATATTCCTGATTTTGAATATATTTGGTCAAATACTCCTGATTCTGAAGTTTATTTCATTCTGAATATATTTGGTCAAACACTCCTGATTCTGAAGTTTATTTCA
>JAOUZG010004540.1:2291491-2309490 GCA_026289955.1 Argiope argentata | reverse complement strand
ATCAGAAATGAGTTCAATACAAATGAGATTAAAACGTAAGGAAAATAAAGATACTGATGATAGAACATACGCATGCAGAGCTAAAATTTCCAATTAAGAACAAAAATTAACGTAAATGTAATAAGAATACATATAAAGAGCACAACAATAGTATTACATGAAAAAATAGAATATAGAAACAGACATATGAGACAGAAAATACTAAAATTTTGATTGCATAACATACAAAATATAAAAAGAACACATAAAAACTAAACACAAAAATATAATATCCTAATTAAAAAAAGAATAAAATAAATTATAACTATAAGAAACCTTAAAAAAAGAAGATGGTTGAATAAATTTTTAAAAAATCCTTTCTTTTTAGATTTGATGAATTTCGAGAAATCCTTTGACTCACAAAATTAAAATATTTAATATTTAAAATAACCAATCTGGAAACATAATTATAGACAAATTAGTACTCATTGTACTCACTTGCATTAGATGTATCCACCTTTTGATGAAAATTTTATATTATTTCAGAAAACATCTTAAAAAAATTAAAATGTCATGAATTTACGACGATGTAAGGTTATCCAATACCTTACACTCAAGGTTTCTGCACTACAACATCAATAAAAAGTTTAATAATACTGGTAGGTTTAAAGTGAACCTCTTCCATATTTCTGCATATATTTGAGGATATTATACCTGGAATGTGCAGCTACAATAATCAACGAAAAGACTTTAATAAAATTGCTTTTTAATCAGATAATATGCCTTGAATTTTAAGATGATAAATAAAGACTTTAAATTTGTTATTTTTATCAACAGTCCTTTCTATACTCCAGTTAAAAAAATTATATATATAAACGATGTAATACCCAAG
This sequence comes from Argiope argentata, assembly GCA_026289955.1. NCBI lineage: Eukaryota > Metazoa > Arthropoda > Arachnida > Araneae > Araneidae > Argiope > Argiope argentata. The sequence continues at coordinate 2,308,619 of JAOUZG010004540.1, read as the reverse complement.
CATGAACGTTTATTTCTCAGAAACTGATTCTTAATATATGAACATTATATATAAAACAATTAGAATATTCTATGTCTACAATCTCTGAAAAGTTAAACTGACATTGCTTTCAAAAAGAGTAATTTTTAATTTTTATTTAAAAAAATTCAAAATTAAGTTTTATATTAGGATTAGTTTCTACTGTTTTTAACTTCATTTTATAAAAAATAAGGAAAATAAGGCTTGAAATAAAATAAAATTTATCAGAAAAATTTACTTAAAAAATTTCAATTTGGGGAAGTTTTTCTATACATTATCCATTGATTCCTAAAGAACTGTTCTTAAGCGTTTTTCTCCAAGTAAATAACTCTAGAAACCATCATCGTCTAGAAAATTATCTCTATATATTTATTAGAATTTTCAATAATCATTTGAAGACTGATAATATTTGAAAACATCAGATTCAATACATGAAAATAAAATGTTTTGATATTATTTTCAAAATTGTAATAAATGTAACATATCATTAGTTAGTGATTAGTCAGTGATTAGTTATGCTGTAACATCCATTCCTTTTATTATAATACAAGATTAATCATGGATCATTAGGAAGAAGGTACTTAAACAAAATATAAAGGATATATTTATCAACAATCAATGTGCTTGTAATTTGTATTGATTTGTTTAATATGTATTTGAAAATATGAAGAAATTTCGGCATGAATTTCAATTGTCCATTTAATTCAGGATATATATATATATATATATATATATATATATATATATATATATATATATATATATGGGAGCATATTCCTTTCTTATTTGGAGCTTTTAAGGAACTTTTTCCTTATTTTTTCTCTTAAAATGGGACCATTATTTTCTCACATTTTTCTTGTTTTTTATAAGCTTTAAAGTCAAAAGAGATTGTTATCTCTATTAAGATTTTTCCATTATCTTCGTATGCAAAAAAAACGGCAAGCCTTATAAATATATTCATCAAGGAATTCTAAACAAACACAAGAATCAATTTCTTACAAAATGAACTTCTATTTTAAAAATACTGATGATGGTTTATATTTTCCCATAGGAAATGATTCGAAAGTGTCAATTTTTTCTAATAATCAACCTTTTGTCTTTTTTATACATAAAATACATAAATACATATATTACTGCATGAAATTACTTCAATATGCTTGAATTCTGATAGCTATGGAATAAAAGTTTGAACACAAAATTTGCATAAGAATTTAACACCATAAATAAAATTATTATAAAATTAAAAAAAAAACTTTTGTTAAGTTGAAAAGTGAAGGGTAGTTAATTTTCGTTGAGACACAAAGAAAAAAATTTCTCCTTTCACAGTTTCATTTCTTTCCTGTTACTGAAAGAAAAGAAATCCGAAGAAACTGAGTGAAATAATATAATTTACAATATTTATAAACCTCAAGACAAGATATATTTGCAACTTATAATATGTCCAAACGATACTGAATACCACGTAATTAATTTGCAAACATCTAATTAATTGAAAAATAAAAAAAACAGCTATAATATGCAAATTTAATTTAAATAAACTAGTATAATTGTCTGTTAATGTATCTTCTTCAAATTATTTTACGTATAATAATCAAAGAAAGTTTTATACATGAAGAAGAAGACAAGATCACTGATTGAAATTTTATCATAAATCCTCATTAAACAATACATTATCCTATCTATTGAACACGAGGAACAAAATAAAATGCGGCGATGAAAATGTTCAGAGCCGCGTTAGTAACTAATCATTTCAAAAACACTGCGTTACTTTACTTTCTTAGATAGATAGTATTAAGAAAGTATTGTAGTTGTCGAAAAAAAAAACCCCACGAATTTGACCAATCTCCACATTTTAGATTTTCCTCAATTTTAAAAATACATCTTTGGAAAATGTACATCTTTTTATGACATAGATAAATAAAAAAAATGTTTTGATCGAGTGAAATTTATTGTTTGGTAACTATACAAACTCATAAATTTCTACCAAAATTTGAGCACACTCAACTCAGAGGAAACCTGGTATAAGATAAGAACTAAGGGAGAAAAACAAATAAAATGTGATACACAAAATTAACATCTATTGTCGAAACAAGTAAAAAAAAATGTGCGAAATCCAACAAAAAATTGATCGTCTATAGTTAAAGAAACCGATAAACGCGAGAACTTCAAGATAAAATTACTTAAATATATAAAATTTAGTATATAATTTTTTGATTGCAAGTAAATTTGTATGTCAAATTATCGTTTCAATCGCTAAGGAAAACATGTTTAAAACACAAATGTGATTTTCTGGTATTATAATAGAAACTACTGATTAATCGCCAAATATCTCGCCAAGGATGACATGATAGATTTAGTAACGATGCTAAATTCAAGCTAATTGGCGCATACTTAACACTTAACACCACACCACAACTCCGTTTCTAGGGCTCAAATGGCCCCTTTCCGGTTTGGTATAGATGTAGGTGGAATTTATTAAAAACCAAAAAAAAACCCGTTACACAGTTGTTGTTACATTATTTGAAAGAAACATACAAGAGACAAAATACACAGACATATAACATAACAATAAATGATAAAAATTAGAGTGAAGAAGGTCTGGAGTACAACAAAATGGATGAATGATATCATAATGTACAGTATGGATGAAAATATGAGAGAATTAAAAGAAAATTAGTAACTTGAAGGGTTAAAAGGATTTAATATAAAAATGCGTGATATTAAATGATACTCAAAACTGATGAGCTTAATCGAGCCGTAACAGTTCTCCATGATCAATTAGAAATCTAATCCTGTTTATGATTCTTTTTTTGGAAGATGAATTATTGGCGCATACTGTTGTCCGCCAGTATTATGTAAGACATCATCTGAATTAACATATTTATTAGAGAGAAAGTGGTGCTTATGTATTAGACCGTCGACGCCAACAGTTTAGTAAATCATTGGTGGTGGATTCAAATTTGGTGATAATCAAATTTGGCGACAAATTCAAATTTGGCGACAGTTAAGGTTTGAAAATTAAAAAAAATAATGGCGGTTTAGCAACTGATTGACCACGCCTTTAAATTTGGTGATAAATATCGATGGTCTAATATGTAAGTACCAAAAAAGTTTTGGAGAAATCACTGCCACTGGTTTAATATGCGTTAAATGAAATGAGAAATTTTATTTGAACATTTGACATATTTTTAAATACCTTCTATTAAAAATATGATTTTTTTTTAATTTATGGATATTCTGAAAATTTAGAGGCCAGCATAAAAGTTTTTAAACGAAATTAATGTTTAATACTAATTACACATTAAATTTTGACAAAACCACTTTTCCATCCAAAGAGAATGAACAACCTTCTTAAACTGCGTCAAAAAATATAATTAAAATTTCTAATGCCTTGTCTGGGATTAGAGGGAGAGAAGGAATGAATATGGAAATGAAGAAAATGCAGCTCCCATTAGTTATATTTACTTAGTCTGCTGTCTATCTTTTAACGAGACGTTCGAAAAAGCATTAAATTCTCGTTTTTTTTCTCTCTGGATTAACGGTAAATTTCCATCAAATAAAACCAAATTCTACAAGAGGATGCAATTAAAGTTTCATTAAAAATGTTTATTCTGAAGGTGTCAGTTTCCTCCACGGCATATACCATTAGAAAGGGTGAGAAAAGCGTGATTAAAAAAATCTCATTCTAATTTGACTTTTGTCGGGTTTAAAAGAACGTGAGATAAAAAGACTTATTTATTTTGCATTTTATCGCACTTAGCAGACTGTTTATTTTCTTGCAGCTTCAGATAAGCGAAGAATTGCAGTTCTTTTTTTTAATATTTCACATAAATTAATCAGATAATGATGGAGAAATGTGAGAAAACTTTGATGTGCATTCATATATGTTAATAAGCGTTTCACACGAAAGTAACTAAATAAATCATATACATAAAGTAAATTTGCAAATAATTATCGGTTTTATCAATTTTCTTCTTGTAGAAACCTTAATTGTATAATACATATAAATACATACTTTAATAAGCCACCAAATGCATCCAATTTTAAAATTAATAAATAAAAAATTACATTAAAAAATTTGTCATACAACAAATGTCAAGAAATTTATAAAATTTGAGTTAGGAATGCCTTTAAAACAAGTATATAACAAATATAACATTTTGTTTTGAAAGCTCACAGTAAATTTAATTATTGATATATAGGAATTTAAAATATCAAAAAATAGAAACTAATAATTTACTGAAATTTATGCATGCCAGTAATTTTCAAAAGATCCTTGATTTTAATCCAATTTCACTGAAAAGGTATCATGGAATCACATTCAAGATCAGGACGTATTCTTGATATTTGAAAATTACTGGAGATACTTTGATCATTAAAGATCTGAACTATTTAAAAGAATTTTGTACAAAATAATTCTCTGTATCAATTTTCTACCTAAGAAAAGATATTTGAAAGGATAATGAGAGGATAATGTTTGAGATTATTATTAATACTAATGTTTTTGAGGAGGATAGTGTCTCTGATATTATTATGAAAGATAATGACCCTGAGATCATAATTAAAGATAATGTGTCTGAAATTATTATTAAGGATAATGTGTCTGATACTATTTTTAAGGATAATATCTCTGAGATTATTATTAAGTATAATGAATCTGAGATTATTATTAAGAATAAGGACTTAGATTATTGTTAAGGATAATGACTCTGAGATTATTATTAAAGATAATGTCTCTGATATTATTATTAAGGATAATGACTCTGAGATTATTATTAAAGATAATGACTATGAGATTATTATTAAGGATAATGACTATAGAATTATTATTAAGGATAATGACCATGGAATTATTAGTAAGGATAATGACTCTGAAATTATTATTAAGGATAATTTAAGTATAATGCCTAATTGAAACCACTTGTGTTAAGAAAGAAGCATGCATCGATAGTTTTATAGAAAGTTCAAGAATTTATCAAAAATAATAAAACAAATAAGATAAATCTACTAAAGTGGATAACACAAATGCCTTCAATAACGTCAAATGGCATTCTATTTTTCTTCCCAGATGATAATAACATAAAAAGATATTTATTGGATATTATTGTCAAGTTTTCTTCCTAATAGATGAAATGTTGATCAAGAAAACAATATTGATACCATGAATGTAAAAGAATTATATCAAAGCTTCTTCTCTAATTCAAAATCAAGGATAATTTTTTGCTAATAAAAATGAATGAATTCAAATGCATGTACTTCTGCAATATCAATCAAAGGTATTTTTAAAATAATGTCTGGAAAGTTATCTTTAAAATGTTTCTCTACCAAAATTACGTTATTTTGATGGTTCATTTAAAAAAGTATAGCTGAGCCAAAATATATAAATTTAATTAAATTCTATAAATCCCACTATAGAAAAGAATCACCATTCCCAGACTGAAAAATACTATCTCGAAAAATTAATTATCCAATTACTTTAACAACTCTTATTTATTAAACTAATTATTTTTACTTACTGTAAAATCAAGTAATATTAAAGCAGTTTGGAATTCTAATTAAAAATATATTTAATATCCAAATCTGCAAATTTCATACAAACTTACAAAAAATATGCTTAAGCGCGTGTCTTTAAATACATCAAGATTTGGTATGATAATTTACTAAAGTAAAATTTTATTCAAACCTTGATGTTTAGTATGGATTAAAATTTAAAAGTTTACAGTGTCTCGCCAGACAACTCTCAGATATTCAAAAACGTGTGCTTCTTTGAACTTGGAAGCTTCTAGACAGGAACGATAACACGGTGCATTAAGTATGAACATTTTAATTATTCTGAAGAGAATTGGATATCAAGATAAAGATCCTGATATTACAGATAATCTAAATATTTTTTAATATAAAATGTAAATTTCATTATTTTTAAAGTTAACTACTAATAATTTTATTGATAAAAATTATTTAATGTATATTTGAATGTAATTGATTGCTTATTAATATTTTGTATGTGATTATTCTCAGACGGTAGCCTTATAAACAAGCAATGAATGTAACAATTTGTAACGATAAAATTTATGATTCAATGTCATTTCATTTTTCTCAATGTCATTGCGTTCATTTGCTAAGATCAAGTCCGATCAATCTATTTATTGCCCATTTTTTCTTTCATAAATAATGTTATATTTCTTTTTATGGAACATCATTGTCTGCAATTATGGATCTACAATTATTAATACATTATTGTCTACATTATTAATTACAATCATTTTCTACATTATTAAATACAATTATTTTTTACATTATTGATTGCAATTATTGTCAAAATAATTATAATTATGAAACATTACTGTCCATAACATTTTGAGATTTGATGCGTCATTAGTCTATAGGACAACTTTCTCGCATTACGTTATAAATGTATTTAGAATTGTAAATATGTAGAAAAGTTGTCTCAATTTATTTAAAAATAGAGATTCTTAATGATTTGAAACTGAAATTCTGACAGCATTTTTAATTCCGCTTCTGTTCTTGAATCGAATTTCTGTAAAATTTGAATATTTTGATAATTGATGCGCGATTGTCAATAAAAATTAAGAAACTAATTATCAATATAATTTTGAAATAATTTATGCCAAAATTTTTCATCTTTTGTTATTTATAGAGAAAAAATTGTTATACTATCCAAAAAAATAATTTTTTAATGAATTAAAATTTATTAATTTGATTCGTAATTTATAGTTTTGTCTCGATAATTAATTCTCGATTCAGATCTTCACTTACATTTATGTTTACACCTGTCTTGAGGTTAGACAACCAAGTACGATGCTATATATATTAATCTAGATGATGAAGACGGTAATCTGGAAAATAGATGAAAAAATAAATTATTATACTAATGTTTTTGTTGCTTGTTGAGATAATTGCAATGCTGAAATCTATTTAAAAGTGAGTGTTCTTGGTTAAAATGAATCTATCTTCACAAATCAGTGAATACCTTAATGAGTCTAGAGGTTACAAGAATTATTTACGACAAAGAATAAAAACTATTTGAGACCATAAATGGAGCTACACTGGATATAGAATCTATTTCAAAATAATTATTATAGATATATTTTAGCAATAAAATTGCTGGCTCTGACTATAAAAATTGTTCACTTTGAATGTATATGAATCCCATGGGGAAACATCCGGAAATCATTAATTTAAATAAAACGTAATCTGATTCTTGTAAAATTCAGTATAATTCATCGTTTCGCTTGACAAAAGTCTTTCTGATTGCTTTGGCGAGATAATTATGCTTTCTGTGGCTAATACACTGATAAGTTTAAATATTGCCATGTTGAAATGATAAAACAAGCACCTTTCAAAAAAATTCCATTTTGCAGTAAGTGTTTTCGTACATTTCGTTTAAAACTGAATGCCGAGTACAACAAGCATTTTTTTCATTCTGAAACGGGTTTTCTAAATTTTACGAAAATCATGTTAAAAATAGCCAGGAGATAATGGATGACATGGATGATTGCGTTGCTGATTTGTTGATGATTCAATGGTTCCAACTAATGGGTAAACTTTCTACAAAAAAATTTCATATATAGAGTCAATAAACTCTTTTTATATTTTAAAAAAATGCGTCACTATAAACAGTTTTAAATAAATTTTAGAAACTGAATAAAAAGATAAATATAGATTGAAATTTTTTTACTGTTTTTTTAGGATGAAATATTAATTTTCTACTTCATTAGAGCATAATATATCTGTGGTATATAAATCAGGAGATAACATACTCTGAATTAATAGGATTCAAGAATAGTTAAAAATTGGGATCTATATCAAGAAATCGAGAACTGAATTGAAGCTGTTTGGTGGAGATTATCTACCTTTTTTTCTAAATGAAATGCAAATAGGTTAAGTTTATTTAACACTTCAATCTTTAGAAATTAGAATAATAATTTATTCTAATACATCTGTCCCAAATTTTTCCAAACTTATTTTGATCGACAAAAGATTAGATGTCTCTCCCTCATAATAAATGCTTAAACCTAGGCTTAGTTAGAAGTGTTTCCAAATTTGATATTCGAATTGATATCATGATATGTATAATTACATTAAATTAAATATCCTTTGCTTCCTAATTCAACTGCTACAGAATATTTAATTGAAAAAAATCAATACCCATGATTTGGAATATCAAATATAATTCAATAATTTAATTTTAAAATTGAATTATATAAATTTTGAAATTTAATTATATATTCATGTGAATTTAGAGTAATTGTTTGGAATTTAGAGTAATTGGTGTGAATTTAGAATAATTACAGGGAATTTTGTGTAATTGTTGTGAATTTAGAGTAATTACTGTGAATTTGGTGTAATTGTTGTGAATTTAAAGTGTAAGAATTAGATCAGTAAGCTGATAGAAGGTTGGTGTAGTTATGTTTGTCTTATGACAGAAGACGAATGAATTAACTCAATCTCACAGAGTTTCAAGAAAAGGTAAAATATTGAGTAAAATGCACTTATTATTACAAAATTGCATTGAAAAAGCAATTGAATATTCTTAAAAACTCATTTACTTATCTTATATCCCTGTAATAACTCATCAAACATCTAAGAATCATTCAACTTATTCCTAGGCACATCTATTTAATATCCATGAAATGACACTTTTCACAAATAATGAGCAGATGCATAATTTACAATTAAAAATTAAATTATATAATTTTAAGAATATCTTGAACTCAGAATCGTCTTTGTTAAGCTGCTGAGAGCTTCCTCTCCAATGCTTAATTGAAGTTAAGATACTTAAATTCCAATATGAAGCAACGTATGGGCGAGTACCTCTCTTGAGAATCAAATTCATTTGGAGCTAATAAAGCAAACCTATCGTGCTCAAACAATTGGAATATATATTCCCAGTAGACTTATAAATTCTCCCAAAATTAAGGGAAAGGAGTTTCTAAAAGTTTAATCAATGACTTTAAAAATTGATGCATAGATTTATTTAAAATACAGCATCTTAATTATGATTAATTTGCTTAAATAATAGTGGTATATTTATTATTAACAATGATTTTATAATTAATTAATTTGATTAATAACTCACTGTAAATTCAATTAACATACTTTAAAAGTAAAAGCATTTGCAATTTTACTTTTTATCTTCGATTCCTACTATTAGCTCGCACTCCCCCTATATACGTATATATATCTTGTTCAAATTTTCAGTCGTTACTAAAATACTGTTAATTCATCCAATCAAGTTCAAGTAAATTTTTTAAACTTGTAGTGGGTGATATTTGATAATACAGTTTTTTTCCAATATTCATTCCTTAACTTTTTTATTAATTAATAAAAAACTACCTTTCTAACTAATATAGCTTTTTGGATCAATTATTTATAGGCAACGTAATTGTTGGGCCGGGATAGCCTGGTTAGTAGGGCGTTGTATTTGCAATCCTTGGTCTGCGAGTTCGAAAATTCCAATCAAAAACTTTCCATGTGTGGTGGAAGTTAAATCTGTCATGGTCATATATTATCCATGTGAAGAGTAATACAACTGGGGGTACAGGGTCAGAGGTGATCGTTTTCTGTTTTAGATATAAATTACAATCTGTGCATGAATGAAGTCCACCCCTTAAATAAGGCTTGTGACGTGTGTGAGCTAGAAGTCAGACTTCTGCCCTCGGCTACTCAGGAGTCTATACCTTCAGAAGCTACTGCACCCGTTCTTACGTTGTGAAGCGAAACATTAGAAAAACAATTGTAATTATTTAATAAAATCTAACTAAAATAAAAAAATTCTGAATAACATGAATAGGAATTGATTTTAATAAACTGTTTTTTATGCCACTTGTTTATGTCAAAGAATATATATAAAAAGAAGTCATATATTATATGTGTTATTTGCTAATAGCCCTATATTATTGCTGTATCGTGACTATGTTATTTGTATTATAAATGCATAATACAAATTACATAAGACGAGATGATGTTTAGACCATTTTTTAGACATACTGAAGTCTCGTTTAGAATTAAATTGAGTATCTCTTTAATTTTCCAGTTTAGGATTGTGATAAATCACTCAGTTTCAAATTTAACATTTTATTCTAACACGTGATGGCATTTAATCCTCAACATAATAATTTATGGGAACTAATCATACATACACACTAAATATTATGTGGAATCGGGTTTTCAGTTTGGAACTTTACAGTCTCAAAAATGAGACATTGATTTAGAATGAAAATACTTTTTACAAATGAAAATAATGATGTAAAAATTTTAAAAAACGATCAACTTAATTTATGACTGAATATCATATACATTTGAAACCAACAAAATTTTAAGGTCAGTTACATCTATTGGTTAACCTCTAAGAGTTGGCTCAAATTAAGTTAATTTTAAGCAAATAACTTTCAGCAAAATGATAGAAACATATTTTCTTTATACAAGAAATTAGTTATTTTGTTAGAAAACAATGATCATGGTAAAATAAAGGGAAATTAATTTTAGAAAATGTAAACATGTTCATACACAGTTAAATGTTTATGATTACAAGTCCAAGTAATCAAATATTTTTCGCAGTCTAATGAAAATCTAGGCTAAACTTATTTAAACTCAAAATATAAAGAAAAATCATATTCCGAAAAAAATTTAATAAAAATAACTGAGCAAATATAATGTAATAAAACTAAATCAAATAAAATGTAGTTAAATAAATGATCAATTAGTTTCTATTATTAATCATCTTAATTAGTGTGCGCTTCTTAATATCTATATTATTTAATGCGGTTAATTAAACGTATTTGCTATAGTTTCGTTATTTTTACTTATTATAATGATACGTGTTACGACTTGGGAGCATAAAAATTCTTCTTAATTAAAAACTGAGGTAACTATTTAACAGACGCAATCAATACATGGTGTATACTGAGTTCGTTATATAATAATTAAAGAATATTATTCCCTAAGCAGTTTTATTATCTTAATTATCAGTACCATTTCTTTTATTGATTAATTGATTTAATGTTTTGGAATATTCAGCACGTAAAATATTTTCTCATTATTATTCATCTTATTCTGTATTATTTAAATTAGTTCATTATTCGGCTGAATAGTTGATTATTCTATTTTTATTAGCTTTTGAATATTTTCTTGTTCAATCAATCAAATAAACTAAAATGTGTATTTAAATGCATTAAGAAATTTTTAGCTAGATACATAATATAATCTTCTTTCTATACACCATTGCTTCAACAAGTGTTTATATAAAGAAATAGGTATTCCTATAATCGATCAGGTTTAGATGGTGTAGAAAGGCGTTGGCAGATTAATCATATCACCACAGACCTAGAATCATATCACGGGATAGATTTGTAACATTCTTGCTGTTAACTTCTGAAATGAATCATGGCTCTTTAAGAATCGATATGTTAGGGCTGTTGAACATTTTCAACTGTAAAAGGATTTAAACCAACTAAATTATGTTAATGACCAATTGAAGATCTCTTAATGAGCATGCTAAATATAATTAGTTATATATTTTAATTAGTCAGGACTATTTCATGAATTATGAACCTAGTCTAGCACATGGGTTTTTCGAAAATATCAGACGAATAAAAGAATTCGTTTTTGCTTAATTATACGATTTATAACGTAATACATCTTACTAATATCAAGATATACCAGCTAAGGGAGATAAGTTCATGTTGGAAAATCGGGTTTTTAAATTTCAAGTTACATATTTATTGTAATTATTATACATTATTATTACATTATATATAATATAAAATGCTATTATATTATATATACATTATAATATATATAATAATATAATATATATATAATTACACATTTTTATAAAAATTGGATCCCCAGACATCTGTTTTGACGTCTCCTGAGTAGATACCTAGTCCATGTTGCATATTAACCAGTTAACAGGGTATGACGAAATATTTCTTCATACTCGAAGCTTTATAACAATGGGCATGACGAAATTTTTCGTCACGGAAATTTGCCGTAATATTTTGAATGCAAAAAAGTCCCCGTTGAGAAACGAGTTTAAAATAATTTTATTCCGGGGTTAACTGGTTAAAGTTGAAAGAATGATTTAATTATAAAAAAAATGTATATCCAATTAAAAAAATTATAGTTTTTATATCAAGTCTTAAAGTTTCTTCGAGGTAGAACATTCATTTATATTTAAATTATATCAATTATCAATAAAAGAATTCAGGAAGTCACATTATCATCTTAGAAACGTTTATCCGCATTTGGGGTTAAACCATTACTATCCGTTTGTTCTCATTTTCAGAATGGTAAAATATATTTTGGATTCCAACTAATGTACCAGTGATTTCAAAAGTTCTGAAGTATTTCTGAAGTACCTTATTTCTGAAGTACTTCTAAATTGTGAAATCTTTTGATAGAAATATTATGTTCTTTTGTTACAACATATTCCTAATAACTGTATTTACTGCGTAGTTAAAACTTCTGACAATCTGTTATGTATTAAAATGATTAATCATTTTTTCTTATCATTGAATGAAAACGAGGAATTCACCATCAATTTAAACGTTTAAAGTTACTAAAAGCAATATTTTTTAAAAAAACTCACTTAAATAATCAGAAAGAGATGAATTCCATTTTTAAATAATATTACATGCCACTAAAAATAACAACATTCAAAGAAATTCACTTAAATAAATTCTAAAACCTCGCATCTTATTTCCATTTATTGATTCAACTATCGTAAATATAAACTCATTTGAAGAATTTCAAAGCCTTTTATCAGAAAATCATTTTATATTAATTTTTAAAAAAGGCAATATATTTATTCTTTATACTACCAAAAAGAATATTAGCCTCTTTCTATCCTAAACTATATATGCGTTCTCTTTTCCTAAAGCATTCCTTATTGAAATAAATGATTTTGTGAAACAAATGTCCTACGAGTAATCTGATCTCCTATGTAAAAACTCCTATGTTTATGAGTAACCTGATCTCCTCTCTGATCAATCCATCGATCTAACGGTTCCCTAAAAACGGTTGTTTTTCGGCAACACCCACTCCCACAAATCCATCTAAAGCCCCTCTAAGAGTCCCCGGGCAAAGCAACCCCGTCTTTGAAAGGTATCGGCGGGAAGGATCTACGCCAGATTATAAATGGAAAGTGTTGGCATGACAACCCGCACTCTGCCAAGGGATGTTTCCCCCGGACTGAAATAACAGCCGAGCACCTTTCCGGACAATGTGGGAGGAGCTATTTCGGTCCAAACTTTGCCAGGAATGATTCCCTTGCCATTGGTGGGAACCTTACGAAAGACGTGAAGAATCTAAACAATGATGTAAAAATAGCTTGGACAGTGCATTAGGATTTTTTTAATCACTGTGGGATTCTTTAAAGGATTTTTTTAAAATCCTTTTTCGATATTTACAAACTGTGGGCTTAAAAGAAAATATTACCATTTAATAGTTTTACTTCATTCTAATATTTAGCTTATACTTATTTGTGTTAATTGGGTTGTTACTTCAAATTCCGGTTCACGAATTAACTGTATTATCTATTGATTGCATATGAATTCTCGTAAGAAGGAGCTATTCGAATTTTGAGATAAATGACTTTTTTCCCCACGCATATCACACTAGATTTTTTTTAAATATCACAATTCATCTAATCCATGAATCCAGCTAAAGGATATGATATTAGGATTTCTTTAAAAATCCATTTTTTTTAAAATCAACGAATACAACTTAAGGATATCACATTAGGATTTCTTTACAGGTTTTTAATGATTCGTATTCGCAAATGGTCAGCTAAAAACTAATGGATTTTAGCCTTTATGAATTTTATTTTTCTTTAATTCTCGGGCAATAAAGAAAATTTATTTACTTTTATTATCTTGTTGCAATATATACTGATTTCATGAGGATTTTTGTGAGGAAAAACTATTCCAATTATACAAAAATGACTTTTTTCCCATTTACTGTGAAAGTCTTACAAAGAGACTTGGAAAGTCTAGACAGTAACAAAAAAATAGTAAGAATTTCACATTAAAAGTCGCTTAAAATATGTTTTCGAAAATTAATTTAAACAATAATCCACCAAAAACAAATACTATGCCTTAACTATATAACTTTTAGCGTTATTATAATGAATATAGAAAGTCTAAGCAATGAAATAAAATTGGATATCACATAACGATTCCTATAAAGGTTTATTTTTACGATTCATTTTCTGAAATGGTCAGCTTAAAGCGAAATTAGTTTTACTTTTCTGTAATGTTCGGACAATATAGTAAATTTATTTTCTTGCACCATCTTGTTTCTTAAAATTCCTTATTGTGAATTGATTGCAATATTTATTGATTTCCTGAAAATTATTCTGAGAAGGTACTTTTCCTATTTTGACAGAAAAGGACTTTTTACCGACTCGTATAAAAGAATTGAAAAATCTAAACAATAATATAAAAAAGTAAGAATCTTTTAAAAGATTTTTTTTCGAATATTAGTTTTAACAACAGACAACCAAAAAAGAAGTATTACTCTGTGATAAATTTTCCTTTTAACTAATTATTATAACCAATGAAAAAAAAACTTTTCATCGTTAGATGCTTGAAATTTTATTTCATTAATTAGTTGTAATATGTATTTAATTCACGTGAGAAATTCAATATTTAAATATATATATATATCTTGCAGAAATTTAAATAAAACATGATTTCTAGCAATTAGTCGATATCTTACGAAACATTTGGAAGATATGAGTCTTTAATTTCCCAACTGATATGCTAAAAAATAATTATTAATCTTTAATATTATTGTTTTAGTGCTACCCAATCCTTATTGTAAGCACTTAGATACTTTTGTGTTTCAAACATGTTTTTTAATCATATCATATTTTCATCGCTATTTTCCCACATGGTAATTTCCTACACCATTTTTTATGTAATTTACTTATTTATGTATTTTAGAAGCAATTATTTAAATATATATTTACAGTAGTCATGAATAAAAAGAAAATTTCTTCGGCAAGAACACAATTTCGCAATATGTTAAGGGATAAATGGAAAACCTATCTTTCAACCTAAAGTTTATTGTTTTCTTTTAATGGTATATTTTGTTACTTATGGAATCATTCACTACTGATAGATTCGCCGTTAAAAATTATTCCGATTTATATTATTTGAAGTTTCTTTTCATATTCTTTCGATTTATATTGGAGAAAGAATAATTCTCATTTGTTCTGAAAAATTATTATTGTACGAAAAAACTCTTCCTCTTCTTTTATAAAGGCTTATTTTGAAATTTTAAATTAGAATTACATATTTAAAAATTATTATTGTAATTATCTTATTTAGAAACATTAGTAAATCGTTCATTTTCGCGAACACCTTACTAAATCATTCATTTTGATTAAATCTGCATGTGTTTGATTAAATCTACATGCTCTACATGTGTACAGAAGGTTATGTACTCTTATGCAATGCAACATGCTTCTGATCTATTCATGGAAAATAATCGCTATATTTTTTTGTAACTGTAAATGGCTCCTTAAGAGTTATACTTTCCCACCCTAACAGTTTAATGATAACATAAAATTCGATACAATACAACATTTTTCCTTACATTTTATTGCTAAAATTTTAATAAAACATAAAAAAGGGAGAAATTTAAAAGAGAAATAAATGGTCCATGAAAGGGTTAATGAAATAATTTTCTGATTTTATTGGAAAGGCTTGATTGGAGGGAATGTATTAAGACATTTTCAGATTGAAAGCTAACAAGTTCATGTATTGCAAACGAAAAGTAAATCGCAGGAAAGAAGCTTTAAAGATTTTTTTTTGCTTATATTTATATATTTCAAAATGAATTAATTTCAAAAAGTAATTCAAGATATTTCATATATAGCAATCAACAGATGCCCTAAGTTTACTTTTTGTACCAAAAAGTATTAACACATATCACAAACAATTAATAGCAAACAACAAGTATTCTGCGATTGATATGAAATTAAAAAAAAGACAAAGATTTTCCAGGTACTGGAAAGGTTCGAATTTTTGACAGCTCTTGTTCAAACTTTACAAATATTGTTGCAAAACGAATCATAAATGTATGCAATCACGTCAAATGACATTTGATCTATTTCGTTTTTAATGCAAGAAGTTATTTTTCCTATCTGAATATTGCAGATGATCCTTAGATAAATTATTAACCATTATTATCATGTGAGAACATGATGCTGTTTTGGTTAGGAGGTTTTGAAACCTCCGAGACGGGCAAAAAATATTTTTATCTGCTTTTACCAATATTGAGTTATTATTATGTATGCTTCTTTGAGTGGGTGCGTTTTTTAAAGGTTGACTTGCTTTTACCAAAATTGTTTTACTGTTACGTATGCTTCTTTGAAAGCATATGCGTTTTAAAAAGTTTGACCTACTTTTATCAGTATTGCTTTATTATTACGTAAGTTTTTTAAATAACAGTTTGGTTTTTAAAATATTGACGAAGAACTATGACATCGGAGCTGTTATTTCACATATGAGAGAGAGAGAGAGAGAAGTCTTGTGATTGCTCCGAACCTTTTTTTAATTAGTTCATGACTGAAATAAATTAAGATAAATAACTTAAAAACAATAATTCTCTCACATAATAGCTTGGCATTTATGATCGAAGGTTTGCTAATTTTACTTATATAGTTATTTTTTTATTTGTTTTTACTTTTAATGTTTCTGAGAATAAATCTGAGACTTTGTAACAAGAATATCGTGGTGCGGCATGTGTACAGTCGACTTACTTGATATTTAATGGAGTAAAATCGTTTCTATTCGTCAGGATATTATAGAAATAATTTTACGTACTTGAAAAGCTTTGAAAATGAAACTTCTTTTACTTTCATCTGAGAAATTAAGTAAAGAATATTTCAAAGTAAATTGCGTTAAAACAAATTACAAACTAGTTATTTGAATTTGAAAGCTTGCATTTACAAAGGGATGTTAAAAAATTTTAAATTCAGATTCAAAACTCTAGTCCGAAAAATTGAAAATTTGTTAAAAAAAATTTTATATATATATATATATATATATATATATATATATATATATATATATATATA
>JAOUZG010004540.1:2271136-2291481 GCA_026289955.1 Argiope argentata | reverse complement strand
ATATATATATATATATATATATATATATATATATATATATATATATAGAGAGAGAGAGAGAGAGAGAGAGAGATGTAGAGGGACAAAGACTGATAAAGAAGTCTCATGATTGTTTCAAACATGTTTAAATTGGTTAATGACTTAAAGGAATTAAGATAAATAATGACTTAAAAATAATAATGTTATCACATGATAATTTGAAACATATATAGTACATTATATGCATAGAAACATGCGAGTATGCAGTATTTTATAATCTTTTTTCTTTTTGGCTTTCTTTATTTTATTTTTGGGATTTACTCTTAAATACATAGCGTAGACGCATGAACACAAAAATATAATTAATATTATTTACTTAATGTAGGAAATTTATTGATACAAAATATGCTGGAAAATATATTGTAAAGCACAATGAGAATCAAGAAAAAAGATTAAATGAAATATTATTATACTTGAAATTGTTATTTTTATTTTTAAGGAGGAATAAAAAAATAGTTTTTAACTATATTATGTTCGGAGATTATAATATAATTAAAGAAAAAAAGGCTACAATTAATTAAACATAGAAGGAACCAGCGTCCTGTTACATATATAGCGCTTCGTCCTCGTGATCTGGGCGTCCTGGATTCGGCCATGGTTGTTCTATATTCTATCTGTAAATTCAATGAATATTCCCCCCTATAAAAGGGGGCTGAGCAAGCGAATGTGAGGAGCGAGTAGCAAAAGTCGTACTCGGCCCAATTACAAACAATTGCTTAAATCAGGCTTAAATCGTTGACTACCTCAACGAACTTGTCCATGGCAAGTGCCATAAGAAACAACAACAAACATAGAAAGAACATGAATAATCTGATTAGTTTTAATTAAAAATCTAAATATATATTAAAAGTTCATTTCTTATTAAATAACTACTATACAAAAATAACTACATGAGGTGTATAATAGTTGTACATGAAAAGCACAATGATTTTCCTTATAAATACCTTTGAATCATGCATGAGACACTTCTTACTTTAAATTAGATTTCTAATTTCTTATGTGTCTGGAACTTTTATTCAATTCCCATTTTTATATAAATATTTTCTACATTTCATTACCCTTCTAAAAATGTATTTTTTAGTTTATTTTATTCTTGTTATTTTTATCATTTTTTAAGATCATAAAGATTATCTCATATTTGTAATGATTATGAATTTCAATTTTTTCTCGTAATTGCTAATAGATATTCCATTTAAAGGGAACGAAAATTTAAGATTAATTATTGATTTTTAATTGAATAATTAAAAAATCTTAGAATATTTATATGATATATAGTCGTGAAAATAGCAAATTTTTATAAAATTTCAGAACTTGCATATGTTTAATTTATGACACCAAGAAGTAAAAGATAAATATTTTATAAAATTCGAAATTTACAGTTAAAAACTTAAAAATTCATAAAATGTATAAATTTGTTAAAAAATAAATATATAAAATTTTCAAATATACAGAACAAATCTGTATACTAAATTCTGTAAGTAAATGTATTCTTTAGGTTATGATCAAAATACTGGACATAAAAGCAAATCAATCTTGAGCCTACTGAGCAAGAACAACTCGACGGTAAATAATCTCGAGCGTTTCTTGCTCTTTCTCATAACATCTGAAACATATCTCATACGTGTTCGATAAAGTAAGAAGGGTGAAGCACCTATAGACAAAGGGCCTTCGAGCTAATAAAGTATCCGTTTGCGTGTCGCCTATTATGCTGGTGTCACATCATCCGATAATTGCGAGCGGCATTCTGGCTTCCTCTCTCCTGCAATATTATCTCGGAGGAAAAAAAATAATAAACGCCCCGCTTCCTCAGGTGTATTTCGTCTCTGCCAATAAATCCATTGAGTCTGAAGGGCGTGGAAATTGATAGCCTCACTATTCGACGGACGCCCCATCTTTGCGGCGGAATATGGTAAAGAGGATGCGTTGTTTTAAATTTTGTTTGATGGTTTATACTGTTATATTTAGTATTTATGTATACACATTATTTGGCGTTAGATACGAATGATTGTAGACATTGAATGAATTAGTCAGACAGGATAATATAGTTTTATTGATAACTAGCAGTACCCGCATGCTATGGGCTAGTATATGCTATGCTCTATGGCGTTGCCCATAGCATAGCATCTACGGGAAAGGGCATAGAGGCTATAAAAAATTAGTTTTACCACTTGTTTCATTTTCTTTACTATCTCATAAGATTGCACCTTCTATTTCGGTATTATTTTGATTCAAATAGAAATTTATTGAATATTTAAATTATATATGTATTAAAAGTAATTCTAATATTGAATTATAGTGGGGGACGTTATGAATTTTTTTTTGCATACAACTGTCAAAATTTGATAAATCGAAGCACGTATGACACTCGGGAAAAAAAAGTTAAGTGGTTAAATTTGAGTTTAGTCTCCATCCGTATGGCATTTGCAAGTTACGAAGTATCAAACAAATATAAAAATGTATTTAGAAATTATCAAAAATAGCTACAAAATTTTTTATAGAACAAATTTAGAAAATATAGACTGTTAAAAAAGTAACAGTCTATATTGCGGAGACAGAATGAATCTCCCGAGGGGCGGAGACAGAATGAATCTCTCCGCTCCTCGGGAGATTCATTCTGTCTCCGCAATTCAGTCACTTTACGAATTAAAGAAAGACGGTTATTTCGCTCATCAAAAGACTCACCTTCCTTAAAGATAATATTTCTCTGATATGTGCAAACCGAACGTTTCTTTCCTCTTCCGGTTAAAAGTTAATTTCCTTTATAAAGTTAATTTCCTTATTAATAATGATTTTTAAATCGCCGTTTGAAATCAAACGTGAACAAAGAATTGTATCGCATAAACATACCATAGCCTTTGCTATTTGCACATGTGCAGTTTGAAGTTTCCACGAAAATGACTTTAAGCCTACAGTAACAAAAGATGTGCAAAGTTAAAATAGCAGTTGTAAAATTCCTTCTTTATTTTGCTATAATTTTAATATACTAAATCTTTTCCCAATAAATCCTCTACAAAATGGTATAAGTATCTCTAATACCCACTTACTATTTCTCGAGTTTTTGTGATTCAAACACATAGACGATTTCAGTTGACTCCATTTTACACTATATGTAGATGAGAGTCATTTTTAAATGTTAAGCAGTTAGGTGTTAACACAAAAATCAATTCGCCCTTTGTGTTTACCTGATATTAAGTGAACACAGATTAAAAAGTGAAGAAAAAGGCGCTTAAATTATTTATTATTTTTGTAAAAAAATTTGAAAATATAGAGATATAGCTAACCTTTTACCAACCTTCAATTAAGAATGTGACTTCAAAAAAAATACTTTCACATATATGATAAAACATTTTTGCACAAGAATGTTTGATTGTGATATTCCTTTGTTTCAATCGTTTCTTCTTTTTCTTTTTTTAATGAACCAAAGTATCTTGTCTTAGCAGTTTCTATACATTTTCAGAAGGGCGATTTCGATGGCGTATTTATTTATTAGACAAGATTGTTGTATAGAACAGGAAATATGTACATAATCTTAGGAAGTCAAATGAGGTTATTCTTTAAATGATTATTTACTTATTCTTAATTTTGCTTTGGATGATTATTGAAGGCCGAACTTGCAACATTCTGGTAACATAATTGCAATACAAAAGTAATTACTTGTTTACGGTAGATGTTTTTTTAACTTATGAAGCCTTCACCACATACTCTCCCACTAGCAAATTGGTGGGGGACGAACGATACAATTGCGCCAAGCATATGACGTGAGTTGGGGTTGATGTAGGCTGTTGTTTCTAATGCGCTTGACGACTTTTCCTGCCGGTAGAGGGTGACACAACAGATGTAGAAAAGTTGCTTATTCACAGACAAGGATCACTATTGTGGAGGATGATTATTGAAGAACGAACTTGAAACGTTCTGGTTTGTAGCCGAGTAATATAACCACAATACAAAAATAATTACTTATGTGCGGTAGATGTTATCTGGGTGAATGAATAATACGGTAGATGTTATCTGGCTGAATGAATAATACGGTAGATGTTATCAGGCTAGTTATGAATCTTTCACCAAACTTTCAATTGTATATAAGTATATATACTTCATATTCTTCAATTTCTATTGTGGATATTAAATCTATGATTTACTTGAATGCTTGTTTTAGGTCTTTCAAGTCAAGATTTTATATTTGCATACTTAAATATTCAATAATCAGACCTTTAAAATATTCTATACATCTCATTTCTTACTATCATAAATATAGTTGCTTCATTAAATATTCAACATTTTTTTTCTCATTGACCTTGTGTAATTCAACAAGCAATTTTTTGAGTTATATATCTAAATAAACTCATATGCAAATAAAATAAACATAATGAATTAATAATATGCTCAACTCATTTTTTTACCTTTACATAAATTTATAATAAAACGTCAAGAATTTTAATACTAATTACGTTTGTTTCAGGATGACGTATAAAATATGAAAAAAATTCTCTATTAAAATGTTATTTGTAATATTTTATGAAAACAGTTGTCATCCATATTTTATATTGTTTGCTGCTTCCCATTAAAATGAAGCTTAAAAACTGGGATTTTTTCCCTCATCTAATGCACATAAATAATTATAAACAACTTTTTTCTCTAAATAAAAAATAAAAATACATTTTTACTAACGTAATCTTACCTTCTAATGGTAAAATAAGAAGTAAGGTATTTATTGCTATGAATACGAATTTATTACTTATAATTCATTTAGGTTGTCTTCAAAGCGGAGAATGATATTATTTATTTGCGAAATAAATTTCTTCTCATAATTAGGCTCCAGTGCAAACAGTATCTGTCATGTATCATTTATCTGTCTAGAGATTTCAATAAATTGCGTATATAAATTATAAGTGTTCGCATCGTCTAGAGAAATTGCCTGGATGACATTATGTGTCAAAACAGAAAATAAATATATTAATTTATCTTGCGTCTGCTATTTTTCAGAGTTTTTCAAACAGACAAAGGTTTGCCATTATTTGCTTTTGATGAAGATTTTTTAATAAGTGTCATTTATCTGTTTTCTTTTTTCTTCAAAATCTTCAGGCAGTTCAATATAGATTAAGTAATAGAAAAATACTTTTATGAAAATATAGCATTTAATACATTTTTTAAGTTTGAATTATTATAAGCCAATTCGTGAATTAAGATTTATAATTATCATTCTATTTATTGTTTTCAAACATCTAATTATGACAATGTATTTGGCAAGGCCAGGAAACATCCACTGAAAATAGATGTTAAGAAATTAATATAATTTCTTTAGATTTAGATAAATAATTCAAATTCTGCTGTTACAAATCAGTAAGATTGTTTCGTTGAGCAGTTAGATACCCTGTAAAGATTTAAATTTTGAAGACAGTTGTAACAAATGCTGAATGTAGATGCTGGATAATGATCACCAGCCTTGGTGACCAACTTCATGATAAACAATTTTTCCGACAAAAGTGAAGAAATATTCTATGCTTTTACAAATAACTCCATGAGTACTCGAATTTCAGCTTTTGTTCTAGAACATTCGATGTCCTTTCATGGTAACTTTAAATATTAGAATCAGCACTTGTTCACTCGAGTGAATTGTAATTGAGCTGGTCTCAAACAATTAATCTATATTTTTCTTTTTAAAGTATTATTTTTTGCTTTCTTTTTGCGATTGCATACATTTAATAACAGTTTTGTGCTTGTTGATATTTACAAGTACTGTATTGGATAGGTTTGTTTTATTAACTATATTTCTTTCAAAGTAAAGCGCTGTTATCTGTCATTGAGCCTATTGATCTGTTCATCGTACATTAGCCATATTAATTTTCGAAACAATATTTGTTTAACTATTTTAAAAACTAGGTTCTGATTTTAATGACATAATAACTATCATATCATAATCATGAACCAAAAACTGAATCTTAAGTCTAGTCGATAAACAGTTTTTTTGAATTCCAGACGAATCATAAGACAGTTTGGAAATTTTAATTTAAAATTGAGCTTTTTGCAAGAAAACAGAATAAAAATGGTTTAGAAAAATAAATTTTATAATTTTGTGATCATTTTTAAATGTTTTAATTATAATGTATTTACTTTTTTACATGCAACACTGAATTTTCATTAGTATTATATTCGAAACTGCAAGTCATAAAATTTTTTGATGCGGAATAAAAATTATATGATTATGGACTCTTTAGATACGTAAACATCATACAATTTTTTTAGAGCTCTGTGTGGAAAGAAGCCAAAATATCATAAACTCAAGTGGAAAAACATTTTGGATCAATAGAAAAATATGTGTTACTGCTTCCATAATATAATTAATACTTTGGTATTACTTTTAAAGTTCTTATGGTATTTGCCATTTTATATAAATATTTTTTTAAATTACAAAGTATACTAAATAGACTCATCAAAATGTACAGACTCTGTAACCATTGGTGATAAAGGTAGTTAGAAAATGGCGTGTCAGAGGAATATTCTATTGAAAAAGAAAGTTATGGGTTTTATCCTCTAATTGCACTCTTGCGACAAACGAACTAACTTCAAGCGAATTCCATAACTTTTTTCTAACTCAAGTATTAACGTGGAGTATGCATTTTTGCAAATCTACCATGAATAGAAACTATTATCATACATTGGAGTTAGTACATACTGTTGTTTGTTGTTACTAATGACATTTGTCAGGACAAGCACGCTGACGACCTTCAGTGATTTTAAGCCAAATGAGCTTCTCTTCATTTTGAAGTAGCGCCATCTAGGGCCAAGAGTACGACTAAGCTACGCTATTCGCTTTCACAGCCCTTTTTACAGGAGGATTCACAGCCCTTTTTACAGGAGTACATTCACACACTTCACAGATAGTTCACAGAAGGATAACCGTACCCTTATCGGGACTCGAATCCGGGATGCCCAGATCACGAAGAAGACATTCTACCTCTGTACTAGGACGCCGGCAAGCAGATACTATAATTATCAAGATACTCTTTACTAAACAGAGTATAGACAGTTTTTCTAAAAATTAAGCTGTTGAGGCATGTATTTGTTTAAATGTAATTTGAAAAGAGTCTTCAAGATTTGTTGTTATTGATATTTAATTTGTATTTGCCATATCAATATATCATTATGAAAGAGCGAGAGAGAGTTGCACAATTCAAGTAAATATTAGAAGAGAATGATAGAGTATAAAATGATTAATCGTTCAAAATCATTTCATTTAAAAACAACAATTTGCATTTAATCTTATTTAGAAAATTCATTTTCGATATTTAGCTCCTTACCCTCATAATACTACTTAATCCGAATGCATAGAAACAATTACAAGTGTAATTTGCATTTCCCAATTGCTCGAATTGATTAGACGCGTTTGGGAATGATTTAAAGTTGTTACCCAATAGCACCCTGCTTACATAATTGGATTATCTGAGGTGATTTTTAAAGACAATATTGTTGTTGAAGATTGACGTTTAAAATTCTCCTGGTTTGATGTGAAAGAGATTGAAAATCTCAAGACATTGGAAGTTACTCATTCCACATTAAAATTAAAGGGTTGCTGCTTTGTTCATATATCACAATTAATTAATCCTAAACCCCTGTGATTGATTTTTGACAAAATTATAAAGACGCAATGCTTTATTCATCTAAAGGAGAAAGCATTTTAAAGCATTAAATGCCGAACTTGAAATACTTTAATTTATAAATACGTTTTATAATTCATTCTAATCAATGTAATTTTTAAAATAAAAATCCTGACTTCATTTTTGAGTTGAGTTATTTATATTGTTATATTTGAATTTTATATTGTAAAAACTAGTTTCTACTATGATATACCACATTAGAAGATAGAGATTTATTTTAAAGAGTGAATCAAGGTATTTTATTTATTCTTAAATTAAAGTCTGTTTAGCCTCTTTTAATTCAGTAATATACTTATAGTTTTAATTATTAAATAATTCGTTAATCATACAAGAAATTTCGTTAAACAAAACACTATAGAAATATAACATGCGAAAACAATGTCATATACGGTGATTTTTTTTCTGTAAGATTTGCCTCAAAAATTCGTAGTAGACGAAATATTATGGGGTTTCAAGTATAAAAAATACGGATACATTTGAAAATATTTTAATGACCATTGATCTTTATACTTTTAGTAAATTTCGCATAAAAAACTTGAAAGATAATTTACAGAGACATCTTTATAAATTAGATCTTAACACGGATATATGAAATGTGGTCATACAATATAAGTATTATCTAACCAGACGGTTTGCATTTAAAACACTATCTGGAATTACTCAAAATTTCTTTATTATGGTGATTCTGGTTTTGCTTATAATATTTAATACTCTTAAGGGAACAGTTTCAAAATTATTTGAAAAGAAATAATTATCACGCAATTTTAAAATTTATAAAAGTAGAAATTTCAGATAAGGAATGTTGATTTGTACTCAATAACAATTTGTTTTCACTCTTAGGTGTCTTAAAATAAATTTTAAATCAAACTATAATACCCACATTTACCTGACTTTTATAATTCTGATACGATCAAGGGCTTGAGTTATAAAATTATTTATTCTTCGGACTTGTGATATTACAAAAAATAAATTTTACTGGTACAAGTTTAGCTATATTTTCATTCCACTCTCGTGTTATATATATATAATTAGAGAATTTAAGTATAGATTTAATTTGGATCAAAATTTGGCGCAGTTAATTTTGGGTTTAGTAGCTCGTTCTGGTTTCTTTCCTGCAAAATTTAGGTTAATAATCAGTTTTAGCATTCAGAAGCAAATCCAAAATATTTTTCCGTATTTAATAACTGTATAAATCGTGTTATTAAGGAAAATCATAAATACAAATATTTTGATGCAAGTTGTAATTTTTCTTTATTAGTGGTGAGAGAAATTAAATAATAATCAAATTAAAGAAATTTCTTGCAAAAATGGAATTTTTTTTGATTTCTAACCAGTTAAAATGGGTTTTTTATTATTTATGAGCTCTTTTAAAAATAAAGATAAAATAAAATTAGGAATTTGAAAATAACATGGAGAATAAGACTTCATGGATGGTTTGATCTAGAACAGGAACATAAATCAACTAAAAAGCTTTGATAATTTGTTGAAAAGAGGAAAAATTAATGTTATTTATTTCCTTCGATATTGAAACTACTAATAAACAAAAAAAATATCATAAGTTTTAAATAATTTGTTTATTTATACAAAAGTAATATATAATACTATCTTATTAGGTTTCAAATTATTTTTAATGAAAATATATTTTCGTTCGTTGTACCAAATCCAGAGATTCAATGGACCAAAATATAAAAAAAGAACATACTTTTGCACTGTCTTAATATTACACATAATCGTTTTGAAACATTACTTTATCAATTATGTATTATTAAGATAAATCATACTTTAACAAACCGTATAGAAACAAGTGCTCTGTTATTTATAATCGACAGAACCATAAAATAAAACCAAAAAAAGCTATTAACTCATCAAATCATTTTCTATGGCTTTCGCTTATAGAAATAACAGCTACTCACAAATGGTGAATTGGCTTTATACAAATATTACACTACAGTATTAGACATTGACAATTATTTATTTAATGGCAATCAAAATAATTAAATGCAATATCTTATTATATACTTGATTTCTTTCATTGAATTTACTCGTTTTTCTCTTCCATAATTTTTTTTTCAAAAAATTCGATTTTTGCACTAATTTAAAAGAAGAGTTAATTATTGTTACTTCAAAATAAGAATTATTTCTTGTTGTGAAGACATATCTGGAAATCTATGTTACGATTTAATTAAATTTAAGTAATCTAAAAAATTACATGTGTTTAATTTCCTAACATTTACCCAGATTTTGTTACAAAATTAATACACATTTTAATGATGATATAAAAGAATAAATGCATTGGTTGATGAACAATGTATGTTAATAGCAATCAACGATAAGTAATCAAATTTAACAAAAAACTGAACAGTAAGAAAAATGATCATGAATCTTATAAACAGTTCTCTTGATTAATTTCAGAACGTGAGTTAAAATAAGAATACCCCCAAAAACGAAATTTAGAAAATTTGAAAAAGTTTTTTTTTTTTGGAAATATACAAATTTGTGAGAAGAACAACACAAACACGATATGAAAAAAGACATGGATTCATTAGATTAAATTTGGTATTCTGTTTTTATATCTTAACTATACTTTCTACTCAAGTTTAAGCCAAATCATGAAATTATGTTCATCTATGTACATTTCAGCAAATTATAAATAAAGTACAAAATAAGTTAAATTAATTTAACTACTCACGTGATTTTTTAATGTGTTTGAATTTAAGCATAAAGTAGATTTATATTACATTTTGGATCATTTTTAACGGATGAATATCGAACTGTATAATGAATTTTTGCATTATACTTTTAAAAAAACACTAAATATAGAATTTAATATAGTCTGTTAGTAAAGGAGCAGAGAGCCGAGTCTCTGATTACATGCCATCATGGATAATTATACAAAATCTACAATCCGATATGTTTACTCTGCAGAGACACCTAGAAATCTGATGACAAACAATGGACTTCATTCTACAATAAATATGTAACATTTAAAATGGATAACAAAACATAGAAAAGACGTATGGAAAAATAGCCCTTCCAATAAACAATAGCAGTTAGTTAGTTTTAAACAACAGAAACTGCTCAAAAGGCGTTCACAGAAGATAGACTTCGTGAACTAATTACTTCTCTTGAATCGCTTGCCATCTCAAATTATTATTCATTCGAGTTGAACTCAATTGTCTCCTCACTCAAAGTCAGTGCTTATTGATTTCAGCTTTGCTTATTGCCATAATTTACATGAAAGGGGAACAGAGACTTCCAAAACAAATTACATAATTCTCGCTCTAATGGCGCTATCCCTAAGATTCTTGTATTTTTTGGAATCCTTTTTTTTTGTCAAAGTCCCCAAAATGATTAAAACGACAAATGTTGATTTGGCATCCATTCAACATCATCTGAGCTATTTGTAAAATTGTTATCAAGTGCGTACAAGTGCTTCTTGTGTACAATCGGCAACCCCAACACCACTGAACATAGCAGTATCGACAGGATTTGTTGTGGCCGATTGTGGCCTTTAGCAATGCCCATCCTTACTTTGAACATATTTGTCAAACTGATATTTTCTTCGAGGTAATTAGCCTATTTTCCTTCTTACCATAGGGTAACGCAGGGGACATCTCGTAACTGAAAAAGAGATCTTCTAATGCAGTAGTTGGTTCTCGCCAAAATTGTCGGTACACAACAGGTGAGGGTCTAGCTCTTACTATCGATGACGGGACGTACTTCTATAAGTAAGGGTTGTAGCGTGGTCTGAGAGAACCCTTAGGACTCAACTCCAGTTCTCACTAAAGTTACTATTGTGGCGGTCCGGTAAGAGTAAGTTTTTTTTTCGTGTAGCTTCTAGAGGATCAGTGTAAGCAGTTGGTGGTTCCTCACTATGGAACTGTTTATGTTTGGAAATAAAATATCGATTTTGTATCAGTATTGTTATTTATTATTGAATACATTTCAAGCATAAGGACCAAATATTTCAAGAAAATGGATCACGCAATCAAAATTATTGCATCCCTATAATTTAATTTCAATCGCAAAGAAGATAAATTGATGGATTACTTCTAACTCTTCTATATTTCGAATTTAAAAAGTAGTAGATTATTTAGAACCAATCGTCAAAATCATCACTGGAGAAGCAACTTCAATATTCTAAAACAAAGGAAAATTGAAGCAAAAGGAATAAAGATTAAATTGCTATACATATTTCAATGTATCATGTCCGAATATAATTTCTTTAAGCACCACGTGCTCGTGCAAGTTAAATTATATTTTTATTCATTCCAATTGTTTCATTAAATGAGTCATTTTAGTTTCGCAAACGATCCATCCTTGCATTCATTCATCCCTGCATTCATTGTTTAAAAAAATATCTCATTTCCTATTTATTTCATCTCATATAATCAAGCGCTCAAAATGACTTTTTTCTAAGTTTTATTTGCTGTTGTCATTAACTTATTTTATTTAATCAGAGCTATTGTAAATGCAATGGCAACGTGTTATTAAATACTGATTTTTTTTAATGATTGTGCAGATGTTTTTTTTTTTTTTTTTTTTTTTGCTTTCGGATTTTTGTTGACGTCAAAAACCTCATCCCCAAATTCAACATCATGTTCTGACATGATAATAATTATCAATGTATCAATCCTGAAGCAGATACATCGCCCTCATGCATAAACTCCGGCATCAACACGAGATCTCTGAGGAAATACCGGGAATCCATTTCGAATCCTCGGGATTTCCCTCTGAATGAACAATCCTTAATCATTATCTCTTTTGCCAAAGTCCAATATCCTGTTTCGAATAATAAAGAGTATTGATAATGGCCTTACAAGATCCTTAAAAAGCCCCTTTTCATTTAATTCTGTGAAACATGTCCTTCGGCATTACAAATCGCCTTTTACTCCTAAAAAATTACTTAAACCTCCTTGCAAAGGCTGATATAATCTCTTTCCCAACTTAAAGTAAAGAGGTGCCTCCCTGCTACTTAATAGGCGACGCTTTTCAGATTTTAATTCGTTACAGCAAAGTTTATGAAGAGCGAATGGCAATTTGCATAATCCCTTAAAGCAGACAACGAAGGAAACCTGATAAAGGATAGTCTCCAGACAATCTTCTGTAAGGGAGGTGGATCCACAAGGAGCAATGGTGTAAGGTGGTTGGAAAGTTTGCTTCTTAAATCTACAAGTTTCAACCACCGACTTACACCTTTGTTGCAGCACATGTTGTTAGAGACGGAATAATTTAGCGGAATCCTTTTCCGCTCAGGTTTTGTTGTAGGTGCAACAGCCATTTTGATTCGAGGAATTTGTCGTATTCTATTCGGTATGCCAACAAGGAGAAGTAATTTCTTGTCGTGTCGTTTAACTTTTACAAGTAAAGTAGATTTTTATTTATAGTATCTTTCATTGGAATTGAATTTTTTTTAATGTGTCACTCTCTTTTTATTTCTTTACACTGACAAACATGATATACTCGATGAAAAGAGTTGGGCAAATCTTTTTTGTGCATTTAGAATTAAATGAACACTCTATTAAATCCTATTGTTAATGAAAACCAGATCAAAAATAAACTTCAGAAAACTCAAAAATATTGGTAAATGGCTGCGATTTCGAAATAAAGATCTTTTCAATCTCCAATTTGATACTTTTTGTTGAGATGCTTTTTCAGCTTTTTTAGATTTATGAAAGCTCTCTTCAAACTTAAATAAAAATAATTCTAAAAAATATTTGAAATTTTTTTATTAATCATACGTTTGCAAAATCTGCCACTTTTTGTTGAGATGCTCTCTTCAAACATTAATAAAAATCTTTTTAAAAAGTAGATTAAATTGTTTAACCCTTAATAACCTAGAGTTTCAATTTTGATACCAATCTTTTAAACCGAATGTTCACATTACTATTAGTTTTTTTATAGATTGGCTGTACGTATTTTACCGTTGTATAATATTCTTTCCAACGAAATTAAAAACTTAACTCCTGGTTCTGTAAAAAGTGTAAAGTGTCGTTATGCGACAATAAAAACAATCATTGTTTCGCATTATTTCATGCATAGGTATATCTGATTTCTTTATGGCGTTAATGCCTGAAGTATCAAAATTGATACCTGTTTTTTTTTCTAAATAAATATGTAAAATAAATATTGTGATTTTTTAGCTATATTTCCCTTCATCTAGACCCTCAAACAAACACAGTAATATTAAAAATAAATCACTTTCGTAAATCAGGCTACTAAGGGTTAAGTTAGACGTTTTGAATGATTAGCCGCCGTTCAAGAAATTATGTTCTGACATTATACATTGAAATATGCATAAAATATTTAAATTTGTACTTTATTATATTTTGATTTCATGCAAGTAGTGTCATCTTGTTTCAGAATAATTCTATTATAGATCATGTGGCAATTTATATTAATGATTTAAGAATCGAAAACATTTAAATAAAAAATATTTTTTGTACATTGATTGAAGAGAGTTTATATGAATTATTCCATATATGATAATTTTAAACATCTAAAGCTATATAGTCAGAGGCAATCGAATTTCACGCCAAAAAACACGCCAAATTTTCTTATGAAATACAGGCTACAAAAAATAGCCTGTAATAAAGCAAACAAAACAGAACACGTTTTAAAACAGTTTGTTTTAACTTAAGAATTCTTTCTTTTGTCTTGGGAACATACCTTCCCATCTGGATCACAAATGGGCTCATTAGTAATTCCATGCCCCCCTCTCATCCCCTGGGGTCAGTAACCTCTTTATGATAGAGGATCGCTGAGAAGATCCGAGGAATGAATCGGAAACGTCCGTGGGGATAAGGAGAAGTATCTTGTGAACCGTGGTACGCCTTGATAATATACAGCATTGCTAATAGGATCGGGAAAACAGATCCAGGAAATAATATATCAGATCAGAAAAATACATGGTTTGTTTCTGTTACACTGTTGCGAATGTTGCTTTTTAGGTTTTATTGACCTATCTCACATTTGTGAAGGTGGACTTTGTCACTCTACTTTTAGAAGCGTAACTTTTTTAATAGAAGATGTACAAAATATGGAAGGTTTAGGTTATATGTTTTGGTGGTATAGTATACATGCAAGGTGCATTTTTAATGGATGCATAGACTGTACTTTTACAATGCTATTTGTGGCTATATAAATACAGTAAATCAAAATCAAAACTGACTCTCCACGAAGGCACACGGATTTAAATAATTAATTATAGCTAAATTTAAATTTAAATTAAAATAGCTAAAATTATCTAACTTTCTGTTTATTTCATATCATCATTTTTTAATCCATTTTTTTATTTTTAACTTTAAATATTGTTTTTTTTTATTTTTTAAGAAGTCTCTTTATTTTTCGTTTGCATTATTTTAATTTTAGTTTTGAATCTGAGACGATAAACATTAAATAAAACCTAGACACACCACGAATAAAACACTGGCTATCTGAAGAGTCGAACATCTTTTGAAAGATTTGGTTAGATTCCCACATTTATACTTTAATAAACTTTATCAAAGCATATTCTACTTAATTCCTTACCCACGACACCATACAATAAAACCAGGAAGAGCTATTAGCTCTTCAAATAATAGTCTATAGCTTTCTATACAAATAAGGGTACTTACGTATTATACCGTCCAACATTATCGCCAAATTTGAAGTCATCGTCAATGAGTTGCTAAACCGCCAATTATGGCAATCCGACAATGGTGTAATTCGTTGATATTTATCGCTAACTTTAAAAAGCTGCCAAAAAGTTACTAAACAGTTGGCGATCGTTGGTGAAGCAGTATATTACGTAAGTACTCAAATAACAAGTTACTCACTAATATAAATAAGTTAGCTAGTAAATAAAAAGACCAAGGTATTAGACAGTGAAAATGATGTATAAGCTCAGTCAAAACAATAAAACACAGTATATGATTATATATTTGATATTTTCATTGGATTTACTCGTTTTCTTTTCCAACAATAAAATTTTTCAAAAAATTCTAGTTTTTTTTTATTAAGTATTATTTTTTGTTTTGTTTTGAAGTGATTCAAATAAATAAGATACAAATTCATCAATTATCCTCTAAAGAATATTACACAGAACGTATTTAAAGCGTATTTCGAACGTATTTCTAATAATGATTGAATCAGAGAACTAACATTAATATTAAAAGAAAATATTAAGTTTATTTATTTATTAAATAAAAATGAAATCTTTAACTTATAAATAAGACCTAATAGAACGTAGAAAAATCTTTTAAAATAGAGTGTGCTTCAGCTTCATTTTAAAAGTTGAATTTGATTTATATAGTTCTATTCTTATTTGATCTATCGGTATCCCGGCGCTGATGTAGCGCGTCTTCCTCATGATCTGGGTGCCCCGGGTTCGAGTCTTGGTTTGGGCATGGTTGTTCTTCTTCTGTGTTCTATCGGTAATGTGTGTGAATGTGCCCGCCTGTAAAAAGGGGATGTGCAAGCGAATGTAATGAGTGTGTAGCTAAAGTCGTATTCTTGGCCCTTGTTGGGTCGTAGTCTTGGCCCTTCAAGCAAGAGACGCTCATTTGGCTAAAATTCGCCGATGCATCAGTGATCTTGTCCAAGGCAAGTGCCATTAGTAGCAACAAGAAAAACCATCTTATTTACAGTTTTAAGTTTTATTTTAAGCATCAAAGAATGAACAAGTTTACAGTAACTAAACACAAAACATTCTTTATATACTTATTTCTCTACATCCTCTTATTATTTTCCCTTCGAACACGACGTAAGTTTAAATGTATTCAAGCATCCACGAGTAATTACCGAGAGCAAGCGCAATTTTCAGGATTTTCCAGTTCAATTCAAGTTTTCAATCCTTATGCATTTAAGATGAAAAATTGCAGTAGATGGTAAAGAAAAAAACTGTCTTGTAAGATATTAATAATAATAGAAAGTAGAATAATATTTTAGAGTAGAGCAAGCTTCAGTGCCATTTTAAAAGGTGAAATTTGTTTATATATCTTTTGAAATAAAATATATTATCTACCATTTAATAGTATCAAGAATCCACATAGTGTTCAGTATATAAAAGCAGAAACAGTTCCTTTGATACTTATTTCTCTACCTTCTCGTGTTATTATTTTCCTTACGAACACGAAGTAAGCTTAAATGTATTCAAGCATCCACGAGCAATTACTTAGAAAGTGAGCAATTTCCGGGGTTCTTCCAGTTCGATCCTGGTTGTCAATCCACGTGCATTTACGATGAAAAATTGCGGCAGAGGGCGAAGGAAAAAAATGCAAAGCAAAGAGCTCCCTGTAAAAGATAAAGAAAACTCACCTTCACGAAATTAAGAAATAAATCTTTTCTCCCAAACGTGACGATACAGCCGGAATAGCTCGCTAAGTGTAGGCTTTCACGGCTCGGAGAACCTTTCATGGGGACGAAAAATTTCATTAACCACACATTCGGGTTCTGATCTTGTAGTAAAACTTTTTCTTTCTGCTGGGAAGCTTTTCTTTCTCCTTATTTTAAGAAGAGGAACTTTTGAATAGTTCCTTTCCGTGCTGGAAGTGGGTAGTTTGTGTTTTATTTTTACTTTATTTCCTTTCCCTCCTGTCCGTGCTCCGAAGATAGCTAAGTAAGACAAAGGTACTGAATGCGAATAACGTTCTGATGTACGCTTCCTAAGTTCTGTTATGACAGTGATGTATTAGGTCCTGGAAGAGAGTCGTTGAAAAATTCGGAGAATTTCTTATCATATGGAGTATTATTGATTGAATTTCATTAACTTGATTTAGAGTTCGGGAAAAATCGAATCTTTTTTTGGAGTGGTTTGAAACATTTTATGTACAGGAAAGTAAAATGGTTATTTCGTTTTAACAAGAGGAAGAACTTTGCTCCAGAATATTGCAAACTAAGTGCTGGTTGTTCAATCTTTGAAAATAGTGAAAGCGTTTCTTTTAAGTTTAGAAAAAGATAGGAATTTGAAAAAAAATCCAGGCATGTTGAAAATACAAGCTGCAATGTAGTTGAAAAAACTAAGATGCTATGTAAAATAACCATTATTTTTTCTAAAGCTATAAAATTTTATAACGAATAATTTTTTTTAATTTCCTAATTAGTGTTTTCTTGTTATACCTTTTTTTAGCTGTTACCCGCATATAGCGGTAATTTCCTTTTGATCCCTTGAATAGTGTTATAACAACAGGTATAACAAAAAATAATAAATTGATATAAAATTAAAAATTTAATTCTGTTTAGTCACTATGGAGAGCATATTTTTAATTTATTAGTCATTTTCTTTATTCTTTTACTTTTCGAATTATTTCATGATTCTAATTATTAAAAAAACGTGTTAAATTATTATCTTCTACGAATCCATTATCAGATGGTAGCTCTTATCCATTTAAATTAAATCAATGATGACCAATTAAATTATAAAAGATTAAAATACGTTGAATTTAGGAAGTACAAAATTAAAAATAATTTCAAAAATATGTAGTACCCGTGAAGGGGAGAAATATTAATTACAATATTAAGTTTTGGTGAATGTAAAATAAAAAAAAGTCAATAAAACATGTAAACAGAGAATCGATATGAAAAATACGTAAAGAAATGTCCAATTAAGTATCAGAACCGTTTATAAAAAAAAGTATCAAATTGATATAATGTTTCTATGTCTTGGTATGCTATAATATTTTCATTTAAAATTTCAATTTGAAGATCATCAATAACTTTTTATAGGAGTAATGGATGGTATAATGATAGAGACCTTAGTCTTTTCTTTTCACGCCAAAAAGAAAATATCAATGCAATTCAAGAATAAAAATTTCTTGATTAATACATTTTTGCATGACACAATTTTTAATCATATTTATTTTAACATTTTATCAATTTTAGAACAATCTCAGTAATCTTTTCAAAAATTTTGAATAACGTCTATTAATTGGTTTACTGTGGACTCTTTTGAGCAGGTTAAACATACTCCACTGAATGCAAAATATTCTTGAATATAAATAATTTTGAATTTGCAGACATAACAGGAAAAGAAATTCTTTTTGATCATCTAAATTGAAATTTCAATAAAAAATATTTTACATTAAATTATTTATGACTTATAATAGTTGAAGGTGATATAGAGAATAATTTTCTGTATTTTAATGGTTTCCGTGCATAAGAAAAAATATATATAAAAGGATTAAAAGGAAATCTGCTATACATATTTGTACTTGCATGATTTCAATTGTGTACTTGCATGATTTCAATGTATCATGCAAGTACACAATTCCTTGAACGGCCAAGCACCACGTGCTCATGCAAGTTAAATTATAATTTTATTCATTTGAATTGTTTCATTGAATGAGTCACTTTAGCATTGCAAACGATCAAAAAATCTTTGTCTCGCATTGATTGTTTAAAAAAATATCACATTTCCTCTTTATTTCATTTCATATTATCACGTGCGCAAAATTGCATTTTTATAGGTTTTATTTGCTGTATTCATTAAATTATTTTTTTAATCAGATATTTTGGAAATGCAATGGTAACATGTTATTAAGAGCTAATTTTTTGAAATGCTCGAGCAGATAATTTATTTTTCGCTTACGGACATTTGTTG
The DNA here is from genome assembly GCA_026289955.1 of Argiope argentata. NCBI lineage: Eukaryota > Metazoa > Arthropoda > Arachnida > Araneae > Araneidae > Argiope > Argiope argentata. The sequence goes on along the minus strand of JAOUZG010004540.1, from coordinate 2,272,209 downwards.
ATGCCAAAAACCTCATCCCCAAAACAACATCATGTTCTGACATGATAATAATTAAATCCAAGAGAAAGACTTAAAAAGTGGTGAAAATGGTAAATAATATGACAACCAGTCAGTAAATACATTGATGTTTAACTTTATCCAAAGTAAAAACATCCGATTTTGTTATATCATTTTAATTCTTTGCTTTCATAGTTAATATGACACATACGATTTGATGTTGCAAATTCTGAGACATACGATTGCAAAGAGTTAAAACCGTATTTTTATATTATTTTTTTTAAAAAATTGGATAATGAAGCAAGAAAACCGAGCGCATACTGTTCTGCTAAAATATATTATGATATTTATTTATTGGGCCTGTTCCAAAAACATTCTTAAAAATTCGGGGTATTGCAAACTATCTCCTGAAATATTATATATATATATATATATATATATATATATATATATATATATATATATATATATATATATATATATATATAACTGTCTTTCCAAAAGTAAAGCAGATGTAAATTCATGCAGTTGGAGATGTTAATTTAAAGATAACTGGGACAAACTTTTATTTCTTAATTTGATTTTTTCCCCTCCCTCCCCAAATAATTAATATTCTACGATATCTAGGAATATCATATAAAAAAGGATTTATGTGATACTTTAGGGCATAACTCAAAATAGCTTGAACCCAAATTATATACTATTCTTGAGAATGTTGAGATATCTTCTATCACATATATCGTGATAGTGTTTATTAATCATCCGATATAAAAATGAATAATCTTCAACGAAAATATGAGAATTTAAAATTGTTTTCACAGAAACGCCATATTAACGCAACTTACAAATTATTTGCTTTGCTAAGAAATTAAACGGGTTTTAAATTAATCCACTTCCGATCCCTTTTCGATTAGCTGAGTTGTTCGATTCGAAATTAAATTCTAATTGCGGCTTAAATATCATAATACTTTTAGAGTTTGGATGATTTAATCGATTAAGTAGGAATTACTACAACTGATCAGTTTGTTGCAATTCACGATTGCGTTGATAATTTTGGTTAATGGAATTCATCATTT
>JAOUZG010004540.1:2235972-2263955 GCA_026289955.1 Argiope argentata | reverse complement strand
CAATCAAGCTGGCGCGAGGATCCTCGCCAAACGTCGCCATCTTGGCGGATTTCATGCCGCTCGCTCGCTTGTAACATTGCCCCCTCCTCAAGGACTGCACGTCCCGGGCAGTACAGACCCCGATCAGAAGACACTCAAAAGTAACAATACCATACACACAAAACTACAGACATAATTATTGAAAAAGAATTAACATAAAGAACATTATTTACAAATATACAGGTCATATTTACATAAATGAGGAAACCATGGTTTCAACTAAGTATTTGACAAATCACCATTATAAGGGGCTAGCCGGTCGTAATGTACTACTCTTGGTTTTAAGTTCGGTGACTTCCTTATTCGAACCACGACGTCATTCAGTCGTTTCAGGACTGTATAAGGGCCTTCCCAGGAAGACTGCAGCTTCGGAGAGAGTCCCTTTCGTCGAATCGGGTTCCAGAACCATACCTTGTCACCTTCCTTGAATTCACATCCGGTGGCTTTAGTGTCGTACCTGGTCTTCATCTTCTCCGTCGCTATGTTGATCCGATCTCGGGCAAATCTGTGTACGTCTTCTAAACGGGCCTGGAGGTCTTGAACATAATCCACAGGCGAAGAAGACGTACCCGGTGGACACCCGAACAGAAGATCACAGGGCAGTCGGAGTTCCCGTCCAAAGAGCATCTTGGATGGTGTGAAGCCAGTCGTTTCGTGAACCGTGCTTCTATAAGCAAGCAGGAACAAGGGTAGTTTCTGGTCCCATTCTTGTTGGTTTTTCGAAACGAAAAGAGAGAGGTTATTTAGAATAGTACGATTGAACCTTTCTACCATGCCGCCTGATTGGGGATGAAGAGGTGTTGTCTGAGTTTTGTCGATTCGGAGGAGTTTGCAGAGTCCTTGACATACAGCAGAAGTAAAATTCCTCCCTTGATCGGAGTGAAGCTGAAGAGGTGTTCCAAATCTGGAAATCCAGTTCTGAAGTAAGACTTCTGCTACAGTAGTCGCCTCTTGATCAGGAATTGGATAAGCCTCTGGCCACTTCGTGAAATAATCCATGACGACTAGAATGTTTCTATTTCCATTGTCCGTCCGAGGAAGAGGTCCCAAGATGTCAAAGGCGATTCTCTCAAATGGTGCACCTACATTATACCGCTGTAACTTACCACGATTGCGTGTTTTCGGTCCTTTACGGGCGTTACAGTCATCACATGTTCTGCACCATTCTTGAACATCATCTTTCAAGTTGTTCCAATAGAAACGATCCCGTACTTTATGAATTGTCTTCATGACTCCGAAATGGCCACCAGCCGGACTGCTGTGTAACTCCTTCAGAACTTGGTTTATCCTTGATCGGGGAAGTACAAGTTGCCTCTTAACTGACTTCCCATCTTCGGACTCCCATTTTCTATACAAGATGCCGTTTCTAATTTCGAGTGAATTCCAGAGAGCCCAATAACGTTTAGTTCCAGTACTGAGGCTTGAAGTGTCCTGCCATTCAGGTCTTGAATTGTTTGATTGCATTAATTCCATAATCGGCTTAATGTCAGGATCATTTATTTGTTCTTTGCGAACCTCTTCATCACTCCAAGGATCAGATTGAGGTGAGACGGCTCCTGCGATTTGGCGCACAATTGGTGTAACAATCCCATATTTCTTTTCAGCAGAGGAGCAGTAGCGACAACCCTCGGAGCAGGGCTTTCTTGATAAGGCATCTGCATTTCCATGCAACGACCCTTTCCGATGTTTAATTTCAAAGTCGTATTCTTGAAGTTTCTGTATCCATCTGGCTATCTGACCCTCTGGATTCTTGAAATTTAAAAGCCAGGTCAGAGATGCATGGTCGGTTCGGAGCAGAAATTTTCTTCCATAAAGGTAACTATGGAAATTCTCCACGGCCTTCACAATAGCGAGCAATTCTTTCCTGGTGACACAATAATTTCGTTCCGGTTTCGAAAGACACTTGCTCCAATATGCGATGACACGTTCGTGGCCGTCGATTTCTTGAGATAATACTGCTCCAACGCTCTCATTACTTGCATCTGTATCCAGGATGAACTGTTTTTCAGGATCAGGATAGGACAGGATGGGAGCCGATGTCAAGGCTTCTTTCAAGTCATTAAATGCCTTTTCGCAATCATCCGACCACAAGAATTTTTGTTTTCAGTTAGCCTGTGTAGTGGTCTAGCGATCAAAGAAAACCCCTTAACAAATCTCCTGTAATATGTGCAGAGTCCCAAGAAGCTTCTAAGTTCATGCACATTTTCAGGGCGGCGCCAGTCTCTAACTGCTGACACTTTTTCCGGGTCGTTTTGGACGCCCACTGCAGAAATTATGTGTCCAAGGTAGCTTACCTCATGACGGAAGAAACGACATTTAGATGGATTCAACTTCAAGTTGGCATCTTTTAATTTATCAAGAACCTTTCTTAAATTACAAAGATGCTCTTCAAAATTCCGTCCGACTATGATGATGTCATCAAGATAAACGAGGCAAGCTTCTGGAGTAAGTCCTTTTAAAACGGTTTCCATTAGACGTTCAAAAGTTGCTGGCGCATTACAAAGGCCAAAAGGCATGACCTTAAATTGCCACAGTCCATGTCCTCCAGTTGTGAACGCTGTTTTCTCACGATCGTCAGGATGAATCTCCACTTGCCAGTATCCACTCTTCAGATCGAGAGTGGAGAACCACTCGTTACCGGAGAGTGTATCTAGTGTATCATCGATTCGGGGAAGAGGGTACGAATCTTTCTTCGTGATGTCATTCAATCGCCGGTAATCTACACAGAATCTTGTAGAACCATCTTTCTTTCGGACCAAAACGATGGGAGAGGCCCAAGGACTAGTCGAAGGCTCAATGACGTCCTTTTCTTGCATGTCATTTAACAAATCTTTCACCTCTTCCACTTTGGCAAATGGCAATCTTCTAGCGTTCTGTCGTATAGGAGGATGATTTCCAGTATTGATTCGGTGTTGCTCTAACTTTGATCTGCCAACATCGTCAGATGTTTGGGAGAATAAGTCTTTAAAGTCATCAATAACTCTTCCTGTAGTGACTCTTTGCTCTTCCCTCAATTCAGTGTCTTTAAGTAATTCCAGGCTCAAACGGCCGGAAGGCTCCTTTGATGTTAAGTTGGAATTCTTCTCGATACAGGTAACTGGAGAGCATTTAGCTAGAACTTCACCCTTCTTAATTAATTTTGATCTATAACTAACATTGATAACCCGGACGGGTACATTCTTTTTCGAAAGATCTACAAGACTGGAGGCCACCATCGTTCCACTTGGAAGACTCCCGTCGCTGGAAAATTCAACAACACCAAGCCGGAAATTCTCCGTTTCGTCAGTAGATCCCTCTAAAATTATTTCTCTTCTAGCTGGGATGACAAAGTCTGTTGAAGCAACAATCTGATGGCATGTATTTACTCCTCCAGAACCTAAATGGAAAAGAGTCACGTCTTCTGATGAGGAGTGCAAGGAGTTATTTTTAAAGTCAATTACAAAATCATATTTCTTCAGAAAGTCCAGTCCAAGTATAAAATCATCTGTGATTTCCGCTACATAAACAGCATGGTCATAAGTAGCATTTCCAAATCTTATCACAATATTCATTTTTCCAATAATCGGGATTTTGTCACCAGTGACCGTTTGGAGGGTGACACAGGGCGGTGTCCAGAGAATTTTCCTTCCGAGTTGTTCTGCAACATCTCTTCGCATAATGGTTACGTTGGCTCCTGTGTCAACGATCATTCGGCAGGGAGCTCCGTTAATGAAGGCTTCGACGAATAAACCATTTTCACCGCCACCTCTGGAAGATATTTGTAAGACTCCAAAATGGGGCTTTTCTTCATCTGGCAACCTCCGCCCCGCGAGACCGCCAAATTCTAGTTTCCCTGGTTGTTTTGAGAAGGGTCTTTAGCCCGTTTATCTAAGCGGGCTGAACAATTCCTTTGAACATGGCCCTCGTCGCCGCATTTCCAACATTTCACAGTTCTCTGGCCATGTTTGTTGGGCCTATCATCTCCTTTCCGGATAAACTGGCAAATTGTTTTCATCATTTCAGTCAGATTTTGCATGGATGAATCTGATTCATCTTGAACCGCAGCACCTCTTACTGAGTGGCGATCCCTCCGCGAAGCTTGCTGAGCTGCTTCAAATTTAATTGAGTAAACCAAAGCTGATTTCAAGTCCTTCAATTCAGCCATTCGCAGTGACTTTTGTATCTCTGGATCCCTCACACCATCTATGAAATACTGCAGGGCCAGTGTTTCCCGTACCTCGGCTGGACAGTCGGAGAAGGCAAGATGGGAGAGCCTCTCTACATCTGCTGCAAGCTCTTGCAGGGTTTCATTCGATCGTTGTTGCCGGGTCTTTAATTGAAGACGGCTATAGTCCTTGAGGCATTTTTCTCCGAAGCGCAACTCCAGAGCGTTTGAAAGAGCTTCAAAGTCCAGATGTTGATCTTCGGGAACAGTTCTTAAAATATCAGCAGCTTCAGCCCGTAGTGATGCAGCCAGTTGACGAGCCTTCGTGACTGGATCCCAACCATTGGCTTCTGCGACGATTGAAAATTGAGTCTTGTAGACTTGCCAAGATGTTTTTCCGTCGTACGTGGAAACTTTAATGCTTGATTTAGGAGTAGCAGGTCCATGTTGAGATATTTCGTGCTCTCGAACACTCGAGGATTGGTTTACAGATTTTATCTGTGCACCTTCTATTCTCTTCAATTTTTCCTCGAATGCGTTGAATCTTTCGTCCACTTTTTCAAACTTCTCTTCCACTCTACGGAGTTTTTCGACATTCTGCTCACATCTCTGCTGAATATTATGAATCTTTGTATCGTTCTCCAGAACCTTTTCCGCCAAAGCATCCACTTTGGAGTTGATTGCTTCAACAATATGAGCTTGACCTTGTTCCATCTTCTCTTGGCCTTGTTCTATCCCTTGTTCTATCTTCTCCATCTTCTCTTGCCCTTGTTCTATCTTCTTCGCCATCTTCTCTTGCCCTTCTTTCATTTCTTTAATGAAATGAAAAAGCTGTTCGAACTTTGCTTTATCTGCTTCCTCCATCGCTCTAGTCTTCACCATTCAATCCCACTTCTGACACCAGTTGTTACGTTTTTAGCGTAGCGGGTTCGGATTGAATGGACTTTAGTTGAGGACAGGACAAACAAATTTATTTACAGCTATTTACAGTTATTTACAGGATAATTAATAAAGTAAAAATTTCAGATAAATACAATTCAGCAGTCAACAGTCAATTACAGCGTAAATTCAAGTCTTACGTACGATAAAAAAACAGACTGCAAAACAGCTATCGTATAGCACAGATACAGTAAATCGCAGCGAGCTCAATAACACAGCGTTAACAGCAAACGCAAACACAGCTCACAAATCCTTTAGTCCAGCGAGACGCTTTTTATTTCAGAGCAAACTCTCAACTAACTAACTCACGCCGGCTACTCGTCTTTATATAGCCGAAAAGCGCGTGCACCTGAGTCTCGTGAAAATTCTCAAAACATCGCGCACAATCTAGCGGCTACTAGACTATTCCTTTCGCCAAACCAATCAAGCTGGCGCGAGGATCCTCGCCAAACGTCGCCATCTTGGCGAGTTTCATGCCGCTCGCTCGCTTGTAACAATATTATATATATATATATATATATATATATATATATATATATACTGAGAAAAAGGTTTAAAAATGGCATATTTGTGTTTATGAACTAAAAATATGATCTGTTGTTGTTTATTGAAAACAATACAAAAAGAATCTTCAGAAGGAATACGTTTTACAATATTCATAGCTTTAATATATCTAGCTAAATATGGAAATTAAAACCGATGAGTTTATTTCCTTTTTAAGCGAAAATACCCTTCTATGACTTTTCATATTTATTTATTTATTATATGAAAAACGAACCCTATAACGTACATTCAATATAGATGGGATTTTTCATTTTTAGATGCACTTCTATAGATTATATGACATTAAATTTAATTAAACAGTTAAGTATAAAGTTTCAAAATATTTTTAGAGAAGATGCTTCTTCATAAACGAAAGTATCAATTATTCATCATATGCTACAAAATATCCTTGATATATACAATTCCTCCAATAGTTTAAATGTAACGTTCCAAAATTTCCAAGAAATTTTGAAAAGCAATGTCTAATATAGGATTTTAATACAAATATTCAAAATGAAATCAGATTCTGTAGCGATAGGATAATTGATAAATTTATAATTTGTGCCACCAGAGGGCTTTTCAAATGATACGATGATGAGTTTCTAATGCTGAGACCAACGTCTTTGGCAATGTCGTGAAATTCCAACATTTCTGAAGCTGATAATTTGTCGTATCATTATAAATAGTTCTTAAAGCTTATAAAGTATATTTCATTCTCTGAAAGATATGCATCTTTCAACAACTCTTATAATCCATTAGTGTTCATTCAACTATCCAATGATTTATGCTGTAGACCCGAAATTTTTTGAAAAGTATATAAAAATGCCTGTAAACAACCCAATGAATTTGCTTTGATTTAATGATATCCCTATGCTAATTGAAACGAACATTTTATATGTCTTCAAATTTTTATTTTAAATTTCTGACTGTATCTGAATCAATCCACAATTTGCTAAATGTTTTTCATTTGCCGATTTCAGAAGCCGATATTAGATAAAAGAAGATATTACAAAGAAGATATGATTAAAAAAACGTTACTTGTTTCAGGATTGGCATTTCTTTAGTCACAAAATACGACTTTCACAATTAATTTTGAAGTTAAAAGACAGTTCTATTGCACGGACTTTCTTTCTTTTAAGTTTGAATTTCTTTAGTTGACTTTAAATTTCTCCCACTAATCAGCAGATAGGTTTCCTGAAACTAATGTTTTAAAGTACTATTTTTGCACATTTTTTAAAATACCTGGTCTTATATCTATTAAATACAAATTTGTTTTATTATTTGCAAAAATGTAGTATATATATATATATATATATATATATATATATATATATATATATATATATATATATATATATATATTATTAAATATGTGTAAAAGCAAATCAAAATATATAAATCGGTTATTACAGAAATAATAAATAATTACAAAAATGATACTTATTTTCAGTAATTTAGGATAACTGAAATCAATTAAATTACATTTTTATCTTGGAGAAATAATTAATTCATGAGTCAAAAATATAGCATTACTTTATAATTTAGCCATTCAATTAGAAACCATTTTCTTGTTGCATAACAATATTCTTCTCACTCATTGTTTATATATTATATATACATATATATAAATTTTTACATGTGAAGAAAGAGAACTGCACACAACAAAAATTTACTACTCCTCATATGTTTCAAATTATTTAATTAAAAAAAATTTGGAATCGGAGAATTATAGATCTAAGAACATGATAAATCAGCAAAATTTGGTTTTTGGTCTCTGTACAGTAACTTCTGTTGAATTTTGTCAAACTTTGGAAATGATTCATCAAAAGAGAATCAAACGTTTAAAGAACAATGTATATAAAATAAAACAAAAAATATTAAAAAAAATATTTTTAAATCAATTCCTACTTAGGTTATTTGGAGAAAATTAAGAAGTTTGGAAAATTTTAAATTTAGTTACTTTTTATTAAATAATTACAGTTGTTGTTCTTGTTCTAGTTCCTTTTTTTCGGGGCGAACATCATTTTTACATTTCATTCATTCATCCGCAGATTGTCATTTAGATCTGAAACAGAGAACTATCACCTCTGACCCATTACCCTCCCCCGTGCTATTATTCTCGATATGGAAGATTTTGTGACCACGATAGATTTAGTGCCTATCATAGACACACACTGTCTTCGTCTGGTGGGTTTGAACTCGAAGCTCAACTGATGCGATTCCAACGCCCTACCAACCAAGCTATCACGGACTAATAATTGCACTTACTATAAATAATTTATCAAAAAATTATACTAGCGTTGAATTCTCAACGTCAAATACAGATTCACCGCCAATTGAGACAGCACAAAATAAGTGAATTTTTTACGTCAGCTGGTGTAACGTAATACAGATTATAAATTTTTAATTTTCTATATTATTTTAATTCGAAATATTCCAAAATGAATCCGGAAATTTGATTGATAACAAATTTTCATTTTAAATGTCTTATTATCTTCTATTTATTAAACATTAAGAAAATAAATAGAATTGTATGAATAAACATGCTCAGCCTAACCACAATGAATTGGGAAATAACAAACTGAATGCATTACTTATTTGGCAGTAGAGAAATGAAGCATTTTGGCGAGTTAAAATTTTAATTAATTGAGTAAAAATAATAAATTTATATTTGAAAAAAAAACAACTGTATTAACACCAAATGTTTTCTACTACAAGTTTACTTGAACTTGAGTGGATAAATAAAAAATATTTTATTGATAATTGAAAATTTGAATAATATATATATAAAGATTGTGTGGGAAATAGTAGGAACTAAAAAATTAAGTTTGTATTAATATAAAATGATTCCTTTCTAACTAACCCAAATTTTTTTGTATCCAATTATTCGTATACTAAAAAAATAAAAACAGAGAAAAAGCAAAGCAAAACACATTCATCGAAAAACAATTAAGCAGCAATTAATTATTTTATCTTAAAAAATAGAGCAATCTTTCTACGATACTTTTTAGTCCTCTCTAGCAACACGCGCTCCTCTACAACTTTCTATATGTTGAGATAAAAGAAGCAAAAATCTTGCCCCCGTCCATTCCGAAAAAGCTTCCATTGATTGTTAAATGCCATTCGGCACTTCCTTATCTCTAAATGGACACTTCAAGTGTCCAATTACTGCGGGATTAAGCGCTGAAATCCACTGCATCGGAGATTTTATCGCTTATCAAAGAAAATTCTTAATCATGTCCCCCAAATACTTTGCACGCAGGAACTTAAAGCATTCTGGTTAGTTCCAAAACGGTAAATTTACAACTACAACAAAGCAATCTAAATAATAGTTTCTGATAATTCTTTTTTTAAGAAACTGTTTAAATAAAAATATATAATTATCATTGGTATTTATCTACATCATATACACAGCCTAATATTAACATATTTTATTTAATAAAATTAGTCATTCCTTTTTCGTTCCCTAAATATTAAGCTGGAAGGAATGTGATATAAAATATCATTCCAAGTCTACTTTAATATGGATTCGAAGCGTTAATTTTAATTAATAAATATTAAATTAATATTAATAATGTTAATTTTTACTAACATTAAAAAATAAGAAGTTTGGACTTCACAGATTCATTTTTAATTTCAAAAATTATATATTTATTTCCATTTGCTAGAAATATTAAATAATTTCATATTTTGTAATGATTGATAATCATTCTTTGATATGAAAATAATTTCAGCAATTTTTATCATGCATCATTTGGGGAGAAAATAAATAGTAGTCGCGTACATAAGTTTTACCAAATTATTCATTTTATTGAGATGTTATGTTATTGTCAAAGTATTGAAACTGTACAAAAATTCCTTATTCTAGTAATTATTTGCAAAATATTGGATAGGAAAAACACTTAAACCACGTTTTACTTTATTTCTTTAGCTATTTCTCTATCTATAAGCAGTATTATAGCAGGGTTTTTTTTTATTTAATACAATATTCGCAAAATAATTGTCTTATTCTTGTTACTCACCGATTTTGATTAACCCTTTCGCGACGGTTGCCGTATATATACGGCAGTCACTTAATGCATCACAGCGGCTGACGCCGTATATATACGGCAGCCACTTTTTCGTCCACAGCGGCTGACGCCGTATATATACGGCAGCCACTTTTTGGTCCACAGAGGCTGACGCCGTATATATACGGCAGCCACTTTTTCGTCCACAGAGGCTGACGTCATCTAGATACGGCGGCGAAAACGTGGCGAAACGTGGCGAAGTATAGTCAGTCACTCTGTTGCGAAAAATAGCGAAGAGTGGCACAGGCGCGCCGTCGCGAAAGGGTTAAATGATGGATTGTATTCGATTTCGGCTAACAGTATATTTACAATAAGAAGTAAGATAATAAAAGGAGAAAATTAGGGTTAAAATAACATGTTTGTAAGAATTGGATGATGCACTGGTCTAATTTATTAAAATATATTCGTTTGTTACATCATAATGCTTAACTTTTGAAATGCTTTACAGGAGAATGAAAGAAATATTCGCAGGTAGAAGTATATAATAAGTTTATTTATGAATTAATTTTTTTATTATTAGATATATATACTAAAGACAGCTTCAAATAATATTTTGAAAAGTGATATTAGTTTTTAAAAAAATTAAAATTGATATTTTTGTCTTCATAAAAAAGACAAAAATATCAATTTAATGAGTATGAATAAAAATAATTTGGTCTTTAAAATTTAAAATAAAATATTATATGCTTTAAAATATAAAATAATTCATTCTTTAAAATATAATAGACTTGAAATTTTAAGAAAATGTTTTACAGAAAATTACTTTTTTCAAATTCAAAAATGAATCTACAAGGCAGTAGAAATTCATTTTATAGTTGATAATCAATCAATGTATAATCAAAAAAGAAAAGTGATCAATAATATTCTTATACCCGATAAATCTATGGATAATTAAATATAAAATGTTTGTTTTCTGATTTTTAAATAGAATAATAAATTTTAATTTAAATGATAAATGATTAATGATAAGGACGTAAATATGATATAAATGAGGATATAAGATACAGGATATGTCCTAAAAATTCCAAAATATTTATTTCTTGTGAGTACTGAAATAAATACAAATCCAATTAGAGAGTTGGATAGTTCCTTTAAAATCTAATATCTATCCCCATTTCTATAACTACAGGTAATATTATTTTGATATCTTCTAATTTTATCTAATGGAAGTTAAAATTTATTTAATAGTATGTATTAATAATAAAATATCTTAAAACTAATTATGAAAATGTTGTTTGGAGATACAATACCTTTCTGATATTTTTCTAAAATTGCTTTCTGCTCTCGTCCAAAGACATGCATAATAAAATTTTAAAATCAAACAGACTTCATGATAAAGCAAATGACATTTTTATGGCTTTTTTAAAGCCATCTGTACCTTGTCAGTCGATCAAAATAAAGGAATTACTTACGTATTATACCGTCCAACTTTATCTCCAAATTTAAATCCGTTGCCAATGAATTACTAAACCGTTGGCGAAAACGTTATAATATGTAAGTACCATAAAGGGCATTTTGAAAGCAGAATGTTATTAGGAATAGATTAAGGAATTCAATGTATACGGAGAAATAGGATTCATATGTATTGCCTTCAATAGGAAAGGAATTATTAGATGACTTTACAGAGTATTGATAGATTTTCATGATTATCTAGAGACATCTAACTCTTGTTCATCTGCACATAAAGTAAGGAACCGCATACATGTCTACACTTTTGAGCAGCTAATCTCCGAAAGTAAAATCAATTCTTTAAAATAAATAAAAGTTGTTAGCTTAAATATCTTAAAATAATAACATAGTTTTGAACTATCAATATGCTAGGCATTAATCAAAAATTACTTTAATATTGTATATTAATTATTAATGTGAAGTTATATTCAATATTTTTCATTTAAATATGCACAATGTATGTGCTGTTATTAGTAAAATTTTTAAAGTATTTTTAGATTTGAAATATATATATATATATATATATATATATATATATATATATATATATAACTCTTAATTTATATCCAAATTAATTTCCTTTCGTTTTTCAATTTTATTTAACCCATCGTAACTCCATAGTAAAAATATTCTTCTATTTATTGATCCATTCCACTTGTTCTAGTTAATCAGTTCGGCAGAAGCGGTGTAAAATTGCTGAATTGACTAAAAGATGACAGATTCCCACGCTCCGAATGAGAGGAGTGTGAGATTCTGTCATCTTTTCACCCAGCCAAACACAATCATTAAAATATCCCTGTGTTTCCCTTTGCTTAATTAAGTGGGTGTTCAGGAAATTCCCATCAAAATCTCATTGTATACAATTTTTATGAAAAAATAATTTCCTTATCAAAATCCTATGCTATTTAAGACCATGTATAATTATTTTCCTCTCCCTCTTTACGCTTCTGTTTTTTTACCGAGCTGTGAGCGTATGCTCCTTCTCTGTCTCTTGTAAATAAATAATTATCTCCAAGGATGAAAAAAACGAACTTAAAATTGGAATGCAAAAAATAGTATATATATTTTTGTATTGAGATGAAATTCCAAAATACTATCAATAAAATTTATCATTTTATGTACAACAATAAAAATCTACACGTAGAGTTTTGCATAATGTAAAATTTACAAAATTGAAATACACCCAGTATTACTAGATATTTCATAGAGACATCAACATTATTCCGTATTATTTAAAATTATATTTGAACATCGTATCAAGAAAATGCAACTTCTTTTTTTTCGGTCTAACTACTTTCATTTTAATTTCTTCTAAGTATGTTGAGAATATTTACATTTTATACAAACAAAAAAAAAATCGCCAAATAAAAAAGAATTATATTCGATAAAATACTGATGGTCGAGATGAGAGATTTTATAAATTTGCAATTACATGCTCCATAACTGAAACACAATTTTGGTAATCACATTTCCATTATAATAACTGATAATACATGTTTCAATACGATTCAGAATAGTATAATTCAACTAAACATGATTCAGTATCATTTGGCAAATGTTCATTGATGACAAGTTTGTTCTCGTACTGCTGACCCTACGTTGGTTTAGGTATGAACTGCTCGCACTTAATTGACGTCATTAGCAAAGCGAATTTACAATACAAGCGAAATACTCGAATTGCAGTAGTCATAGTGGAATTAATTTTGGGGTTTAATAATGAACCATTAGCCATTGCTTTAAGCTTCAATTAAGTCGCGTTTCTAGTAGAGATATAGTTATAAGACTTACAAAATGTGTAATTACCAAAATTGTTATTTGATGCTTTCCGTGGCAGTAAACCATTTACAGGAACACGCGTAATGATAACCTGTAATAGAGCTCATACACAGGTAATGAAAAGTAAGTTAAATTGGAATAAAAGTATCATAAAATTCAATAGTTATTCAGATAATCAATTTAAATTTCGAAGTGAAAATGAAAAAAAAAAAGAGAATCATGCAATGATCTTTAACCAATTAACCGCTGATCTTGCGTTGATGCAACTGTCAAAAAAATGCGTATGAAAATTTAATGGCCAAACTAATTTTATATAGTCGCAACTTTTAAGTTGTTAAAGAATGAGGAATATTTCTGTGAAATAATATTTAAATAATCAATAATTTTATTTTTAAAAATGAGTGTCAAATTTGAGGTAATTTGAACCAAAAATGTTGACCTTAGATATTTGAAGAGAAAATAATTTGAAAGAGACATGAATGTTGAATATTATCTACTTTTAGCCAAGGTCAAGTCTACCTGAACATTTCATTCGTCTACTGTTTTCGGTTCCCTGGAGCGTTGACGGAAAACATTCGATGCGCTGACGCAACGTCAGCGGTAAAGGGGTACTTCCGCTCACTAGTAGGGATCAAGAAAATATAGAAAGCAGATTTCCTTATAATTTATTTCATTCAATTATGGAATAAAAATAAAACGTTTTAAATTAAGTACTACATTATATAAGAAATAATAAAAAAAAGAAATTTATAAGCTTTCAGTACCAACCTTCGGAGGAAAAATTAAAAAAAAAAATAAATAGGGAACTCAAAATAGGATTTTAAGCATGTTTCTGAAAATAAAGCGATCTGAAAATTTAATCATAATGAACATCATATGTTTTTTTTAAACATTTCTCAACAAAGAATTATAACATTAATGAAAGGCCCGAAACGCCCGTTCTACGAAACTATGGTGGACGCCCAACAAGACCGGCTAACGCTGCAAATTTCCTGTCCTTTCTTTAATTCTGATACAGATTTTCTTGCTTTGTTCGCCCAGAAAATTTAAGGGAAAGGGAAATTAGTTGAGAATATCAGAATATGTCAAATTATGCATTTCTTAGTAGCTGCAAGTTAAATGGTATCATAATTTGTTTATCAATCCTTTAAATATGCTGACTATGATAACCTGTTTTGAGGGGAATTGACTAGACCTTGGACGTTCAAGTATTCTGAAGTACTTGCAATTTTAAGAATCCAAGGGTAAATCAATGATTTAATTCGCTTAAGTACTTATAACAGTGCCCATTTTCTATTTTGTTTTAGCGTACATTATCTTGATAAAATCTTTTTTTTAATTCCTACTATTAGCTCACACATCTATATATATATATATATATATATATATATATATAAAATTTGCAATCGTTAATAAAATACTTTCTATTCATCCACTCAAATTCAAGTAATTTTTTTAAACTAGTAGGGGAAGACATTTGATGTTTATACACTTGTTTTGAATATTAATTCATTAATTTTTTATTAATTAATTAACTGACTTTTTCGTCATTATAAAATGTTTTTATAAGAGTTGTAATAATTAGGTCGGAATTTCCTGATTGGTAGAACCCCTGTGCTGCGAGTTCGAACCTGATCGCAAAGTTCTCCATGTCGGGAGTTCTACTTGGGATACTGAGTCAAAGGTGTTATGTTCAGGAGACCATGACCTCAGAAGATACTGCACTTTTCCTTCCGTTGTAAAGCAGAACATGAGAATAAAAATTGTAACTATTTAATAAAAAGTAACTAAAATAAAAAAAATTTCCTAATTTTACTAATATCCAAATTAGGAAATAATTTAAAAAATAAATGTTTTTTTATATAACTAGTTTTCTTTTTATTTTACAAGCATAGAAAATGTTTTGAATACTTTTCTTTATTATTTTATTAATGAATATACTTTTATTCAATTTTTGTGCATGTAATTATATTTATGTGAGATATTTAGCTTTTCTCCTTCCAAATTAACAAATAAACTATAATACTTTGCTAACCGTATACTTTGGCAAAATTACTTTTGTGATGATGTGATTATTTGGATTAGTAACCTACTTAATAGATTCAATCTTATAAATAGTATAACTTTGATTTTTGAATAATAAATGCATTTTTATCTTTTAAATCTAAATTATATTAAGTTATTAGTAAATCTAAATTAAATTAATTATATATAGTTAAATCTAAAGTAAATTTCCTATATCAAGCACACGTTTAAAACTTGATTGATTATGTTTCAATATTCGCCCTTAAGTGGATTATTGATGGTTCTTATCTAATTTTAAAGGCAATTGTTTAATTTTTTTGACAAATTTTATTTTATGTTTCTATATTTCTTTTATTTGATAAAATAAAAGATACAAATCGAGAATCTCTGACATAGATAAAGCATCAAATTTACATAAACCCTCCATTAACAGTAGTCAAAGCACCATTCATAATTTTGCCATAATAAGCTCAATCCCTGAAACATGATTTGAGCATTCAATATCTGCACTCAAATGGATTATTGATGGTTCTTACCTCATTTTCATGCAATTGTTTAAGCATTTTGACAAATTTTATTTCCCTTTTTATCTTTCCTTTATTTTACAGACGAAAAGAAGCCTCAAATCGAGAATCTCTGACAAAGACAAAGCATCAAATTTGAATAAACCCTCCATTAACAATAGTCAAATAACCATTCAGAGTTTTGCCATAATAAGTTCAATCCCTGAAACATGATTTGAGCATTCAATATCTGTTTCAATATCTGCACTCAAACAGATTATTGATGGTTCTTAATTCATTTTCAGGACAATTATTTAATTTTTTTTTTTAAAAAAAAATTATTTCCATTTTTATCTTTCCTTTCTTTTATAGATGAAAAGAAGCCACAAATCGAGAATCTCTGACATAGACAAAGCATCAAATTTACATAAACCCTCCATTAACAATAGTCAAAGCACTATTCATAATTTTGCCATAATAAGCTCAATCCCTGAAACATGATTTGGGCATTCATTTTACATCTACGGTCGCCAACAATATGAGACTTAAGCACGATTCAGCAACTGCGTCCGTCCGGCAAATCTTCGCCCATGACAAGTTGCTCTCGTTGCGCTGTCCCTCCGGAAGGTGAAGCTTTGGACTGCCCGCAATTAATTGGTATCATTAGCAAAGCGAATTTGCTGCGCGGTCGAAGTCCTTGAATTGCTCCAGTCGTAGTGGAATTAATTCCGGGGCTTTAATACTAAACCATTAGGCACTGCTTAGGCGTAGTTTAAATCGAATTTCGCCAAGTGATATGGATAAACTGCGGCGTGAAGGTGAAAATTATAAGGATTAATGCATTTTTAATTCTCAAATAAATCGCTTCTTGCATCAAATTATTTATTTATTCATACTTCAGAAAAGAATACCGCCATTGTATTTAGTAATGCAGTGTTGGAAGTGAAATAATTAATTTTAGTTAGTCTTAATTAGTTTTTGATTAATCTATTCTTTTTGATTTTGTAATTTTTTGGGTACTTACGTATTAAGTCGTCGATCTTTATCGCCAAATTTGAATGCGTCGACAATGAGTTGCTAAACCACCAATAATAGAAAACAACCGTTATTATTTAAAAAATTTTGCAAACCTTAACTGTCGTCCACCATTTTGTTGTTTTCGAAGATCATTAAGCACTCTTTCTGTTCTGATTTTTTTACTCACTAAAATGATTAAAACTTGCAATTTGTCTACCAACGAAAAAGATGCAGTGACGTATTCCAAAAATGGGTTACGGAATTGTTCCATCTAAAAATACGTGTTTGAATGGACATGAGATGAGTTTATGCCACAGAAACTGCTGATTGATTGCATTTTAATATTTTGATTATATAAATTTTTAAGGCATATACAAATTAAGCATATCCTCATTTTGGTGGCAAAAAATATTCAATCATCTTTGCTAAAAGCCGGCAGCCAAGTTAAGATTCCCGAGAATTCACGAAATGAGATGATTTGAAAAAAGCAAAAGAGATTATTAATCATGGAATTAGTTATCATTTAAACTGTAATGAGAGCGTTAAATTTTTAAAAGTATTACAACAAAAACTATTTGTAAAAAATTACGATTAAATGATGCTTATAATTCAAATGTTCACAAATGTAACATTGAGCCTAGTTTTTTAAAAGTTTTTGTATTTAATCCTAAAATATTATTTTCTTCAAGACTTTATTCATGCCTTCTTATTTTTAAATTGATTTGTAAATGAGTCTTAAGCTTATTTTTCACTTTATGAACATTATTAAAACACAAATAACAAATTGTGATTTTTCATTATCAAAGTTTGGTTATGTAATAAATTGTTTTTTGGTAATACTCTTCATTTCCTATAGAAAGGTTCTGTTTGTTAACTTCAATTTTTAACTAAAGAATTATTTATAATTATTTAAAAACTAAAAAAAAAACATTGTTGAAAATATTAAATGAAACCCAGATGGCCTGTGAGATTTTGGAATTATAAAAACACGAAAAAACCTTTATTTTTCAATAAGTTATTGACAATGATGCAATGTATGTTGAATTAATTTTGAAATCCTTTACAAAAATATTGTAATCTCATGCAAACAATAATCAATTGGGTGAATGTATAACCGAAGCACAACTACAAAAATCTTTTTCTCTGTATTATTTAGAATTTGAAATTTTAAGCATCATCAGTGGTGATTTTTTTTAAATTACTTTTCTAACCGATTCGATTCGTACCGACATCATGTATAGGTACCTTTTATCTATTGTTAAAGCAATTTCCAGAAAAAAAAATTAAATTGAAAACAAATAATTCAGGACCAGTTTTAACCACAATTTAATTAGGTAACAAAAAAAAACTTATTCTAATTAGAATTTTTTTCATCTTTCCGGTTCTTTAAAATCTGATGTTTACCTTTTAGAAGAAAGAAAGGGATCCCCTTTTTTTAGAGATTACTGTTAAAAAAATAGAGTGGAAAATTTAAAAAAAAAGTTGTAAGCGATAATGCTCATGGTGCTTCCACACTACCATCTACTTTTTATTTCTAACTCGAATATTCTACGAATTATTCCACATTTAAAACAGGAAAAAGTGTTTCTTTCTTTGCAGATTTTAAATTTAATTAACGGGACTTTTCTTTGAAGTTCTTCATCCACACTCTTTTCACTCTTTCGCGAAGAAAATTAGTAATTATATCCAGTCCAGTAGAGAACAATAAATAGTCTGATAAACAGGAAATGCCACAGACTAGCAGTTTTGAGATTCTTGTATGCGAGTAATTATATGGGCTAATGCTTTTTAATAAATGGGTATGGGTCTGAGAATGGATTAATAATTCTCTGTTTGGTTCTCGTTTAGAATTGTTCAGGTGATAAGGTTTTTGGAATGGAGAGATAGGATATCTCCTCTGTGTTTTTCTTTCGATAAAGATATTTATTTTATACCTAAGACAACTTTGTTCTGATCTTTTTAATGACAGTATTTGTTGAATACGAATTGCAAATACTAACGAATTAGCTATCTCACAGCCTATGAAATTGCTCCAGATATGTAACTTTTTTTATTAAAAAGAATTTTATTAGATTAAAAAATCCTATTACTAGTAGTAAATGATTGAATATAAATATATTTTTTTGTAGAGATTATCTACAATTCGAAATCACCAGCCATTTTGCAACTCATAGTTGGAAGCCTTTATTGGCAATTCCATCAGGGTCTAGCCATGGGTATTTTATTGAGAAGACTGAAAGAGAATTCTCCTTTTATCGCTTATAGTTCTCACTCTCTCTCAACTTTTGCCTTTTTACAGGCAGCTATCTCTTGTAGTTGTAACTAAGGGAATTAACAATAGCCAGTGTATACGCATGTATATTGTGATATGTATAAAGTCCAGAGAAGTCAGAAAGATTTAGATGGGATAATATATTAATTTAAAACTTTGGTTAGAGACTATAGAGTACAGGTGTGACAGCTTTCCGGTTTAATTTAGAAACTTCTGTCGGCAACTACATCAGGCTCCAGGCATGTGAATTTTATGGTGAAAATTAATGTGTAATTCTGTTTTTATCTCTGAAAGCTCTCGCTGTCTCCAAAAATTTGTCCTTTTACAAGCTGCCTTTTCCCAGTAACTAAACCCAACAGCATTTACAACAGCCAATAAACATGCATATATATTGTTACAAACGGGTGAGCGCCGTGGAAACAGGCCGAATTTGGCGACGTTACTAATTTAATTTTGAATCCATAAAAAACTAGATTTTTACGGATCCAGATTAATTTAAGGCAAGCAAATTGTAGCATATTTTAATAAAATTGAAAAGCAATAATTCAATGCTAGTGCTGTGTACAAGCACGATTCTTAATTAGTGTATATAACAAGTAGTATAGTAAAAAAAGCTTTAAGTCAATTGCTAGTTAGGTGAACAAAGAAAAAAATTTATTTCAGTTATTTTTTATTTACTAATTACAATTAATATAATTATACCTATACATATGATAGAATCACAATATTAAGTGGCAAAATAGAAATCAATTTTCCATGCAATTTTCCATTCTCAATTTTTCCAGTTCAATTTTAAAGTTAGGTAGGAGAAGTTACCAACAATTGATGACAAGGATTTTAAGGAGAGAAATCGAAATTTAACCTAAAGCTTTAAATTTCTTCAAATTTATTTTTTGAGAAAAATCTTTCATTCTAACCTCTTAGCCAAAACTTCTAACTCACTTTTGAACACCATTTGGATAAAACGACTTAAAGCAAAAATCTTCAAACATTTATAAAAAAATTATGGATTTTTGTAAGATTGAACTCTATTCTTCACCTTTACTTGAAAAATACTGAAATCCTCGCGTTTTACCGATTGAGCTACTGCCTGTTGATTTCAATTTCCATTACAAACTTCTAAAACTCTATAAAAATGATATTAATAAAATGAATATAAAACATTTATCCAAGTGGCGTTAATAACTATGTATTTCTGCTACTCACAACTAATATTTTCCCACTTTAACAATAAAAATATTTTTATCTTGTTTCTTATAAGATAGTATTAAGAAAAAAAAATACCTACATATTTGTTATTTATAAAAATAATGATATTTAAATTATTTAAGCTGTGAAATGACCTGTTTTTTTATATTTTCATACAGGTCACTTCCAAGGCTTGTATACATTTCTGTTATTCATAAATAATATTTTCCCATTGCACTTAAAAAGCGTGTATTTGTTCACAAAAACAGCAGTTAAAATAAAGGTTTCAGGATGAGTAGATGAATATTTTTTTAGATTCCAATGAACTAAATATAAATCAAGGATATAAAAGTATTTACCAATAAAATATTCTCCAAAAAAATTTTTTTAAAAAAAGTTTAAAAATTATATATTATTACATCAATGACAACAAAGTATTAAAAAGATAAAACATTCTTTACTCTAAAATGAAATTTTAATATTTTATAACTGAAATCTGTAAATTCATTAACAAAAGATTCGAAAAGATAACATGATTTTATCACTGTACCAATACTGAAGAAACATTTTAGAAAGAATATTTATCTTGGAGCGAGAGTCGTTGAAATCTACGAATTCTTTTATGGAGTTTTGCTTTTAAATATTTTAACACCATCACCGTATATGGAACGTTGAATGTTAGTTATCAACTTCTATGAAAGTCTCATAACTATTTTTATTTCTTTTTGCAGTAAAGTACTAGATTTAATTGAATTTTTTCCCTTGTTTTTCTTTTACATCAAATGCTGGAATAAGACAGACAATTTAATTTTCTTCCATTAATGGAACAGTTGTTAGTAAATGTTTGCAATCTTTTATGGAGTTTTTTTTTTATCAAAACATTTTGACGGAAGTTTAAGCAGAAATTTAAAAGCTGAAATTATGCAAGGACATTTAAAACCTTAATTTCGAACTAATTTATTTCCTTGAATTTATTTTTACTATCAATGCAAAGATGTTAAAAATTTACAGGAAATATCGAATGTATCAAAAATAAGCTGCAAGCAATTAAAAGTTATTATTTATTATTTCATAGTTAAGTTTTATTTTCATGAAAAATTCAATTTTTATATTATATTTTTAACAAATAATAATTCAAATAACACAGATAATAATTCATATGAATAATAATGTGAATTCTATTCAAGAGTAATTTATATTTTTGTCAATTTGCATGAAAAACCTCATATTTATGAAAAGTTGAAACTTTATATAAGAATTTTCATAAAAACCACACTATGCCTATATTAGAAACCCACAAAACATTTTTTGTCTCCCATATTAAGTTTGAAAAACTTATGAATAAATTTTAGTCTAAAAATATGTTAAATTATTGAATTTGAATAATTTCTTATTATAAAAAGTTTTTGCATTTGGGAAATGTAATATAAATTGATAAAAGGCCAAATGCTACAAAATTAGTTTAACGTCATAACAAACCAAGAATCTTGTGACATTGTTGCATATCCATTTGTAAATTCATAATTCATATTATTACATAAAATTTCAGAATGTGAAATCTAATATTTTACTTGCAAAAAGTAGAAAATATTTTTTTGTATACCCCTGAAAGTAATCTAAAAATATCTCTAATATTTCCTTATTTTAATAATTTAAAAATATGTCACAGTTTGATCGCCACTGAATGAATGCTTCACAAAAAATCATAAATGAATTATCAGTTTTGCTATCAAAAACACTGCATACTGGCAATATCTACTAACACAAAATATAGTAAAATATTGTGACTATATGTTATAATAATCATGAAATTGTACGGAATTTGGAATATACAGCACTACTGATGAAATATCGTGCAAAATATCTTGCTGAAAGGGCTCTAATTCAAGAATAGGCTTTCTATTTGAAATACATTTCTATAATAAATTTCAATTTTTATTTCGAAAATTAATTATATTGTGCTCTTTTTAGCGAAAGTTATTTAATACTCTTAGTTTAGCTAATGAAATAATAAATATACCTTAAAAATTAGTATTAAAATAATATTTTAATTTTTATGAAAAATAATATTGGAATAATGAAAGCTTTTCTAAAATCGTAGAAGTAAAAAAAAAACTTTTTTCAAAAAAAAAAAAAACACCAAAATTTTAATAATCGAAAAAGAGACTTAAAAATTTCTTATCTTAAGTTTATTTAAATGCTTAAAATTCAAAAATTCTAATTAAAATATATTCCAATTAAAATAAATGATATTCAACGTTTTATATGCAAATCATAAATAAAAAAGAACGCATTTTAATCCATATTTTGTTATCTTGCATATGCCAAAGTTTTTTAAAACAAGTAGCAACATCAAAAAGGTTTTCCTTCGATTATTTCGAAAATTAAATTATTATTAAATTCCATAAATAATGATGAAATATTATTTGTAGATGACTAATGCAGAAATAGGTTTCCTTAATTAATAAAAGGAATATTCCAAAAGAAGGTGAGGTTACTTGGTCTTTTTAAAGAAAGAAAGAAAAAAATACTAAAAATATGCAACCCATTTAATTTGCAAGAGATTTTTTACTCATCATTTTCTAATTATTACATTTTAAATCATATGATACTTTTATGAATTTTCAACAACGCAAAAACTAATGTCACGTTATATGATGTCATAATTCAATGACGAATTCTTTCCTTTCCTTTCCTTTCAAACCTGTTGACGTCACGCCTGTCTCTGCCTATTTGTAGGTAGACCGTTACCATGGTAACATTCATAATCTAATTAACCTAACGGCTTAAAAGAAAAGCTTTTATTAAAATTCCATTTGCGCATTGTTGAATGGAAACATAATAAAGAAAACTAATCAAAACATTAGGTTAAGATGCAGAAATGCACTTCTGCTGAAGTTGTTTTAAATGAAATATTGTTGACTACCAAAAGGCATCAAATAGCACTCGCAATTTAATATTCAAAGGAATCCACATACTGCTCTCTTAGTATGATTGCTGATTGTTTTTCATTTTGTTATTACTTGAAATATTTCGGTCTCATAAGATACCAATTTTCAACAACAGAAATGTCAAACTGTTAAAATTACACTCTGTTTATACTTTAAAAACTTGAAATTTGTCTTCAATAAGTAACTTTTAATTATCCTATCTGTAATAATTAGTTTCATTAATTATAAACGTATTAGGGTCACAAAATCTTATTACCATTAATTTAAAAATTGCATCATAAGAAATATAATTAAATTAAAAAAGTATCAATGCTTTGAGAGTTTCATTTTATGAAAATAAATTGAATTTAAATATTTTATTTTCGAAATAAATAAATAATCATTAGGAATATAATCAATGTATGCGTAAAATGTATTTAATCATTAAATTATTTTCATTATATCATATATGCAGAGAAGAAAGTTCAGTTCGCATGAATTAAAATCAGAAACATTCCACCAAATTTCGAAGATGTCGAGTTTATTTATGCTTTCTAAATATTTACTGACAGTTTGCCACATTTAAACAAAATAACTTTAAAACATTTAGTATTTTAATTAAAAATGTGAATCCTACATTCAATATTAGAAATAAAAGTTACTTTTGGTTTCTTTTAATGTTGGGTTTTATTTTTTTCCGACATTTTAATGAGCAAATTTATCCCTTTTTATAGAATTCAAAGTATCTTATTTAAACCTTAGCTTTTTAAGCATTATCTTTCTTTCAAAATTATTTTTATCACTTTGATCGGTTATTTGGCTGTGATGAAACATAAAAAGATTTTAAACTTCCTTCAAACACAGTTTTGTTTGCTTTTATCTAAAAAGTTATCTATGAGTTAGCTCACTCGAGTTTTCAGTAGTATACAAAAAAAAATTTTTTTGGTAAAATTTGACATCTATTCGACAGCATCTCCGCCTTAATGACCAAGAACAACAAAGCATTATTTGACTACATAGCCCTACAACTCAAAAAAACTTCCCAAGGCGAAACCATCTCCTAAATTCCCACTCAAGAAGCCCACCTATCTTATTCTTCACACAAAATTAAGTAAACTAATTACGTCCTTAGTCTCAAGAACAACATCAAAACGACAGACCTCCCCTCTGGGCAAGTGAACCATTAGCAATACCTACAAACAAAGTTCGGTTTTGCGAAGACCAAATCGAGTGAAGACGCAAGCGGTCAAGCACTATCACACAGAGGGGGGTTCCTAAGACAACGCTATCATCAAACGAAACCTTACGCTCTGCTGATACATTACATCCCCTTACGTTGGTAGCTTGAAGGGGATAGGGGGGGAACTGTAACTTTACGCTCCGCTTATTTTATTTTGACATAGTTGTGGAGGTTGACGTTTAATCAAGCAGAGGCCGTTTGGGGCCTGGAAAACAGAGGAATGTTAGATGCGTTTCAGACAGGGATGCCTGGCTGGAGTAGATGTCTTGTCATTTTTCACAGTCTAGATTTAGTGAGACAACTAAATTTAGTTTATTTTTTAAAAAATTAATTGTATTTTGTAGGAAGCAAAAATTGGAAACCATTGTAAATACAAAAAAAAAAAATATTATAACTTTAAAGTTTTGTATTCTTTTGTATTTTCGAACGCCATTATATCAAAAAAAATTATTGAAACTGTATCTGGCAATTTATCTGTATGTTGTTATAAAAAGTAATAATAATGCTATGCACAAAATGGATTAACATATAGCCAGTTTGCCAAAAAAAAATTTAAAAAAAATTATGGCGATGGAAATTAATATTTTAAACCCTCTAAATATTAACCCAGCTAAATCCCACTGTGCTACACAGATGGTTCGTTTGGAGATGATGATAATGATGAAATGGTGTCCGCTTCATAATGGAAAGGTGGATGCAGTAGTTTCTGGGGGGTATGAACGCCTGAGAACCCGAAGACAGAAGTGCGATTTCTAGCTCATATGAAGAGGACACACACCCCTCACAACTTGCACATCCCCTTTCTTACAGCGGGTGGGGCACATTCTCATTCCTCACAGATAGAGCACAAAATAACATCCATACCCTGACCGGGATTTGAACCCGGGCGCCCAGATCATAAGAAAGACATGCTTCCTCTGTGCAGGACGCCAGTGTCATTTGGAGATGGATTTCAATTTTCAAAGCTGAATTCAAGATGACATCTATAGTGGTAACTTGCTCCATATCCTGAATCACCCCCCTTATACTACACTCTTTATTTTACCTATTAATGCAGATCTTTCATGGCTAGTTGGAATAGAACTAAAAGGGTTAGTTATCGATCTTTAATCTACAGAATGGGATATTTAAGTAGTTTAGTCTTTATGTCTACAAAAGATAAAAATTGGAATCCTTGTTAATAATTTAAGCAAACTTATATGAAAACACTGGAATAAGTTTGAAAAATTTGACAGTATACAGCATTTTTTATTAATACGGCAATACAGTAATATGGATTATTGTATAGATCAATCCAATCATCCCTTGAAATAGCTATGAAAATTAGAAACATACAGAAAATCAAAATACAATCAAGTTATAGTTATATCAAATTCTGCTATCTCATATATGTTATTATATTTTTCTTAGCAAGTAAAAATTTGATAGAAACTGAATAATAATAATAAAAATAATATGAAAACCTTTTGTACACCATAAATTTATAATCAAATGAATAAATGGATTACCAAGATAGTTTAAGTTTATGTAGCTCAGCATATTAGAATAGTTATTTTTAAGAAACAAGAAGCATCCACGACCCATTAAAGTACCATAATGACTAGTGTTCTGAAAGGGGGAATGATATGATGATTTAATTTAGAGGATACAAAATGTATTATCAGACATCTTCTGATCTTTCTCAGAATACCTATCTGTCTCCTAAATCCATCTGAGCGAGCGTCTCATACTAACAAGGAACGCACCTCAGGTACGCGATCAATTCCTCTTAATGAAAAGGTAAATAAATCTTACAATAAAATCCTAGCGTCTCAATATTTGGCCATAATTTTGTTGAATTGCACTTGGGCCTTTCAGTACTAGTAAAGATAATCAAAAGATAGAATAAATACAGATTTTATAAAACATTTTTAACAGTTTATTCGAGTTTTGCAAGCTTATGATTTTCTGTGTATTGTTTCTAAATAATTTGATTAAATGGCCTATTATTTTTGCAGTGAATATAATAAAAATAATATTTCTTAGTTTAAATATGTTATATTTTTGATAAATTTGTTTATAATTTTAATCGTAAA
This sequence comes from Argiope argentata, assembly GCA_026289955.1. NCBI lineage: Eukaryota > Metazoa > Arthropoda > Arachnida > Araneae > Araneidae > Argiope > Argiope argentata. Next base: position 2,237,745 of record JAOUZG010004540.1, on the reverse strand, counting down.
TAAAACTTAAATACATACGAGGTTTTAATTTAGGCCGATCGTGAATTCGAAAACTTATGGACAATTCCTTAGATAAAAGAAGGCATGGGGCAGTAAATCTACTTTCAAACAAAACGTTAAATTCTTATTAAAATCTATTTCATAATAATAATGTATGCTTATAAAATACAACGTAGTTCTCATAGACGTTAGATGGTCTCTTATATTTGCGGAATATATTTTCAATTTGAATATATTGAATATATTGTTTAAAATTTGGAGTTTATTGTTTATCAGAAATACGTTAAAACTAATTAAAAAATAATTTAGATACACCCATTTTATCTCTTCAATTAGAAAAATAAATAATATTTCTTAAAATTATGCAAGTAAGTTAAAAATGTATGGATTTTAAATCAAAAATATTTAGGAGATATTAGAAAATAATAAAGGAACAAAACCGATTGTAACAATAAATTTTCAAAATTAAATTTTGAAATAATAATTTCTATAGAAAAAGTCACCTTTCAATAATAGGCGACACTAAGAAATTATTCATTCTTCATAATTTAAAAAGGACATTAAAATAAGTGTAATAATAATTTTAAAAAATTCAACAATAATTATAACAAAAAAGAAAGTTAATGCTTAATTAAATATGTATTAAATAAAGCCAAAAAGGAAACCGTGAGCTAAATATTGTAACATTATATACTGAAATGTTATGCCGTTTCAACTACAAATAAAATAATAATGACCCCGAACTCATACTCTAATAAAAACATTGTCTTCTTTATTCAGCCCTTTGAAAACCACTGTGCTTCAAAATAAACCATAAACTTCAGTTTATTCTAAGACCTGAAGTTTTAGTCCCAGTTTAGGATATAAAATAAAAACATCCTTAATAAACACCCGTGTTCAGTCCCCAACCAAAGTAGTATTTCCCAAATGATAATACAAGTTCGGAGAGTAAATATGGGTTCTGGACACTAGAATTATCTTCGGGTAAATGCAAACAACTTGCTTAAACCTCCTTTTACCTCAATAATTGCTCCTCGAAAGAGAAACCTAACATGCAGAAACACAATGCCGCTAACCGTAACTGTTGGACAGTCCTTTTATTTTCTTTCCCCCCTTCCCCCTTTCTGCGGTGTATTCTTCTTATTTTCTGTTCAAAACCAAAGTTTAGTGTGAGACTTTATAAGAGCTCGCGTTTCCTCTTCTAACCCGATCTACGAACCAACTAACTCAAATCCTCCTCTCTTTTTTTCCGCTCCTGTCAACAGAAAGAGAGGGGTTGTAAGAAAATAAAAAAAAAAGAAGGGACTGAAACAAATCTAACCGAGAGTGTATATTTTGCTACTACTTTTTCTTGGTCTTAGGAGGCTCACATTTCTGTTCCTGTTGAGTCTATTTGAGGAAGAACATGCCCCTGAGTACTTTAAAAGAAAGTAGTAAATGGCGCAGTAGAGCAAATCACTGCAACAACAACGAGACCAAAATGGGGCATAATTGGAGACTTAACGGCCATTTCTTAACAGTCTTATTTATGAGAAAATGGCTTCATTTTTGTGTATACAGAAAACAAAATTATTGATATTAATATAAATGTTTTAACGTATTGAACCCATATGTATTAAACGTATAATTGGAGACTTCACGGTCATTTATTAATAGTCTCTTATTTATAGAAAAATGGCTTCATTTTTTTAAATACTATAATAGAGAATTATTTATATTGATAAATGTTTTAACTCAGATGTATTGGACGTATAATTGGAGACTTAACAATTT
>JAOUZG010004540.1:2220635-2235572 GCA_026289955.1 Argiope argentata | reverse complement strand
AGATTTATTTTATTTCTTACAGGAATCTGTCTTTTAAAAATGTTACTGTGTGTGTGTGTGTGTGTGTGTGTGTGTGTGTGTGTGTGTGTGTGTGTGTGTCATGATTGTTTCAAACTGGTTTAAGTTGGTTAATGACTTAATAACGAAATGAAACTTAATAACGAAGATAAATAACGAATTAAAATAATAATGTTTTTATATGATAACTTGAAATTTAAAATCACAGAATTCATTTTCTGTTTTTTTATTATTGTAATTAATCCATAACTATTAAGATTATAAATTTCTTATAATATTAATTCACATTAGCGCTCTGAGTACTCTGTTATTAACAACAAAGTTAAAAAATCTCTCTTTTTTAATAATTCTAACGGGCTTATTTTATTCCCAAAAAAATAAAAATAAAAAAAGAATTTAATGATTGCTCTCCATTTTTTATGGAAACTTTGGACTTCAAGGAAGGAAAAAAAACACTTTCTTAAATACAAAGTATTATACCCTATGTTAATATGTCCCTGATGATACTAAATTGTATTAATACAGCATTTGCATTGTAAATTTCCTATATACGATTTATGCACAGAGAAAATGAAAAACAATACGAGATTGCATAATTTCCATGAAGCTTTCTGACGAAATGATATCTAGGAAATGCCAATTTATATTCTTATTTTTATTGAAAATCATTTCTACATTCTCTATAAATTTAGTAAAGTAGTTTAATACAATTAAAATTCATTTGGTTAATTTTTTTAGCAAAGAATAAAGTCCTTTCAGAAACTTTAGTAAACACACAAGAACTTATTATATAAATGCCAAATTAGGAAGAAGAAAAATTACAGTAGTATTTAAAAAGCTTTAGATGTTTATTAGTTAAAAGTTTTCTTCGGAAAAAGCTATCATGGATAAAGTTAAAACTTTTTATATAAAAATGTCTCATGAAAATTTAACATAGTTCTTATGTTCGAAACTGAAACTCAAAAATAATGAGTTTCGATCTATCTTATTTTAGAAAAGAAAATCGGAAAGTTAAAATAAATTGGCTTTATGCAAAAAAGTTGTTTCCTTCCTATGTAAGTGAATGATTTAATGACATCCGATATCGAAATGAAAATTTAAGTTAACGTTAAAAGAATTAATATTTTTATTTTTGTGCTATTCCTTGTACTTAATAGTTTGATAAAGCTTTCTTTCTGTTTTTTTACATTTAGGCTTTTGTTTGGAATGAAAACAAAGCATTTTAAAGCTCAGCATGTTAAAAACAAGAATTAATTAACCGCCACAAGATAAAAAAATAAAGGTTTAGAGTGATGCTTGAAAAGTTAATTATCCTATCAAAAAGAAAATTAAAGAGAAATTTTTAAACCGGGAAAGATTGATTTTTTTTCTTTCTTTAAGTATTAATTACAAAGATAATATCATAAAATGAAAGTAACACATCTTGCTTCCCATTAAATTACTAAGTAATAAATCTTCAACATTTACACAGTTTGTCAACCTTTTACTTTTATATACAATACTTTGCATGATTTCCTTTATTTCATCAGCTTTGAACGACAAATATTCAATAATTTAACACGTAACATATTATAATGTGTCCATTAATATACAGTGAAGAAAAACCCAAAAAAGTCTGATAACCGGCATTGGCGCTTTATTCTACAAGAAAACTCGAAACAAAACAGAGAAGTATATTGCCGAGGTTCACAAAATTACGATTTAGTAACTGTCGAATTTCGCAATTTAAGGAGTCAGTACATAAGAATAAAGTTCAGAATGCAGCTAGAGAGTTAGTTCTGTGATTAACATTCCAAAGGGAAAAGTGGATTAACTGACACCACTTTTATAGTATCCCAACCTTTTATAATAACCCAACAGAATATGGAATTTTCTAAAATAATCAACGAATCTAGGGATTCACAATGGATATCATTATAATTCTTGTGTTTTTCAGAACTTTTATTTTTGTCACCACATTATCAGCAAATCATTATTTTATATGGAGTGCCTTCATTTTCTGGAAACCAATAAAAAATAAATATAAATCCGATTTTTTTAAATTCCTATATTGGCTCATTCGTTCGCTATATTATATTATATATATATATATATATATATATATATATATATATATATATATATAATCTTAAATCGTTAATAAAATATTTATTATTTATCCAATCAAGTTCAAGCACATTTTTAAAAACTTGCAATAAATGACATTTGATGTTAATACAGTTTTTTCAAATAATGGTTCATTAAATATTTGAGAAATTATTTAAAAACTAACTTAATCACCAAAAATATCATTTTCCCCTCTGCCAAATTAGTAACAAATTAGATTATTTTTTTCCCACGTCAATGAGGTTAAGCTTAACATGTTTTCGGCCGATTATTTCAAATGATTCTGTTTTATATTATTAATCTTTGAGGCATTTAAAATTAAACATTCTTAATTAATTCAATTTAAAATACTTTCGAATTAAAATAATACAGGATAAAGAAAATTAAAAATTTCTAATCTATATTGATCTACCTCAAATAGCGTAGGAAATTCAAGCATTTTGCGTTGCCTCAATTGGAGGTGAATCCTCAATTGGCGGTGAAAATTCAATGCGGTTATAATTTTTTGATAAATTATTTATAGCAATTTTAATTGTTAGGACAGGATAACCTGGTTAGTAGGGCGTAGCATTCGTATCCCTTGGGCTGCGAGTACGAACCTGCCATCCTAAGATTCGCCATATGTGCTGGACGTTAAATCTGTCGTAGTCACAAAGTTCTCCATTTGGAGAGTAATATCACAGGTGGATACTGGGTCAGAGCTCTCTTTGTTTAAAATCTAAATTACGATCTGTGGTTAAATGTATGGAATGGTGCTCAGGGGTCCATACTCTCAGAAGCTACTGCACCTCTCCTTCCATTCTAAAGCGGTAAAAGGGGACAGCAACAACAATTGTAATTGTTTAGTAAAAAGTAACTAAATAAAAAAAATTTCTAAATTACCTAAGTAGGAATTGATTTTTAAAAAAAATTGCTTTTATTATTTCTTTTCATTATGAAAGTAGCTGAATAATGAAACAACATAATGATTCTGTTACTAATTCATAAAAATAATTGATATGGAAAAACATATTTAAGACAATTTTTTTAGGAAAAAAGCTAAATAGTTTATATTATGGAAGTATTTTTTAAAAAGTCTATACTATAAGAAATATATATGAACACAGAAAAGAAATTGATTTTCGCAACCTGTTAAATAATATTTTACATAGGTTGAAGATTGTTCGAAGAATCTACATAGTATCTGATATGAAAAATATAAAGATAATAGAAGAATTTTACTTTGATATAATTATTACTTTAGATATCAGTTTTAATGACATAAATAAAGTGGAGATTATTTCTCAGGCCACCTATATAAAACTGCGTACTCCCGATGAATATATTTTTAAATAAAAACTTTTCTAAAAATTATATTGTACAATTCCGTATTATACTGCATTATTTCACAAGCCAAAACCTTGCCAAAAAGTATCCAATCCCAAATCAAAAATATCAACAAGCCAAAAATATTTTGTCAATTTTATTATTGCTTTGAAAATAAATTGATTGTATATATTTTTTCACACGCAAAAATTCATCTGTACGTCTGAAGAATTCTATATTCTGATGCTTTCTATTATGTTACTTTCATTTTAAAATTTGTAATTAATAAATAATAACAGTAAAACGAATTTCTTCATCAAAGAGGAAAAATCACCATTAATTTTTCTAATAAGCAAATTGGAACCTATTGGGATCCCGGAATTGTGTCATTTAATAACTCTTTTTCTTAAATTTATATTCAAATTTCATATTTAGATTCATGGATAGAAATATATTCTATTTTTCGTAAAGATTTTAGGAATATGAGGATTTGAAAAAAATTTTTAACAGGACTTTTATCAATAAATTCGTATTCCTGAATCGTTAATAATTTAATTTTATATTAAAATATTATTACAAGATATTATATTAAAGTACAAATTTAATTTTATGTAAAAATTAATGTAAATTAATGTAAAAATTAATGTAAATATATTATTTTTTATAAAAATGTATTATTAAATATAAGTACTAATTATTAATAATAAAATATATGTACAATTATTTCATTTTCTTTTAAAAAAATAAATTATATATTAAAAGTTAATTATTATAACAAAAATAGAAGGCATACTTTTCTTCAAATATTTATACCTACTTTAAAATTCTAATTACTTTCTTAATAATGTTTATATATAACTATATAGGAAGGATGCTGAAAAAAATTAATTAAAAAATTAAACGATCTATGCTTTAAATATTTTTAAAAATTCTCATTGGATATTTTTAAACTCCCTCATCAATGAATCAAAAATTACCTCATTGTTAATAGCAATTTTTAATAGACAACAAAAGAGATTCTATAAAAAAATTTTATGCAGAAAGGCGTAGAATTTTTTTTCCTTAACTCAGAGATTTTTTATTAATAATTTTGCCTTTCATTACATTATACTTCGTAAATTAATTTACAAAGACATAAGTTTAAAAACCATTAAATTTTCTGTTGATTAGGAAAAAAAATGTTTACTTGCATATGTTTTTTTTCTTTTTAATTATGGGCTTAGTTATGTATGTATGACTAATATTACTTAAAAGGCAAATACACCCATTTACAACATTTGTTATGATAAATTCAAGCTATAAAATATTGTCAAGAATACTATTTCATCCTTCTTCACAAATTAACTGTAAAATTTTCTTTTTGTGAAATTTTTTCCCAATAAGATATATAAATATATAAACAAAAAGTTACGTAACATTATAATCATATTCAAATTATGTTTTGTATAAAATTTTTTTGATATTTTAGAAAATGTGTATTGTTAAAAACTTATTAATATAAATAATTTCAGTAAAAAAGGAAAGGATGAGCTTTAACAACTGATCGTTATTATCGATTCTAAATTACATTTTAGTGCAAGATTTCACTAAAATTCAATGCTTCAAATATGAAAATATTATTTTGTTCACTTTGTTGAGGGTTTTCAAATCATTATGTTATTATAAGCAAGTAATCCAAAAAGCAAATTTTTAAAATCCATTTATATCTATGGTAACTTTATTAGTTTTTATTAAATAATTACTATAATTATGATAGAATCACTATATTAAGCGTTAAAATAGGAAGCAAATTTCCTGGAAATATTCCATTCTCCTTTCTATCGAATTCGCAACCCAAGGGATTCGAATCCAACGCCATACCAACCAGACAATCCCAGTCTAATAATCACAATTACTATAAATAGTTGGTTGAAAACTTTTACTGGCGTTGAATTTTCAACACCAATTGAGGATTCAAAGCCATTTATTACCACGCAATATGCGTGATTTTTCTACACCAGCTTGGATAGCAATACAGATTTGAAATTTCTTTATTCTGTTTCATTTTAATTCAAACGTACTTCAAAATAAATCGGAAAAATTAATTAATTAACAAAGTTGAGTTTTTAAATGCCACAAACATTAGGAAAATAAACAGAATAAATTGAAATAATCAGTCAAAAACATGTTAAGCCAAACCTCATTAGTGTAGGGAAAAATCAAACTGCATTCGTTACTTATTTGGCACCAGGAAATGAAAAATTTTGGCACGTAAGTTAGTTTTTAATTAATAAATAAAAATTATTGAATTAATATTTGAAGAAACTGCATTAACATTAAATGTAATCCATAATAATTTTTAAAAAATTTACTTGAACCTGAGTGGATGAATAAAGATAAGTTTTGTTATATATATATATATATATATATATATATATATATATATATATGGAGAGATGCTAATGGTAGGAATTGAAAAAAACAACAACAGTTACTTAATCCACACTTTCTGTAACAGACAATATTGACTGATATGTACAGAATAAAAATAAACTATCAGGCATAACAAATATATTTTCAGTGTTCGAATGGCTTACATAAAACTCCAAAATCGGTTCATAGGGATATTGGTAGCTAATAATGTTGACTAAAGAACAAACGATTAAAATTTACTTGAGTTAAGTTAATTTAAAAACAACGTGCAAACTAATGAATAATTTTAACATGATATGATAGAATCTTAATATAGAAACATTAGCCAGTTTCTACCCATAAATTATATTAATTTTTCATTTTGAAGCCACCCTGTAAGATTAAGTCCAAAAATTGTTATTTGTATCATTTCATCCACGATTCAAAAATTAAATCTTACTTTCCAAACATTTTGAATCATCCTATAAAAGATTTTTTTTCTTAGTGCACCAAACGAATTACAAAGATTTTTAAAAAAATCTTTTGATAATTAACCACCTTTTAAAAGTCTTTCCAGGTAGCATCGATTGTTGCACAATATTATTTGATATTATACAATTCATTATTTAACCACGTTATATAATATTGTAGATATTACTTTTGATCTTTATTTTTCATCATCATATTTCCATTCAGTAGAAAACTTCCTGCATCATCATTCCATTTTATTGTAATATGGCCTTATATGAACATTATTATTACGTCAATTTTTCTTTAATATAATCTTGTATGTACATTATTATTACGTCAATTTTTCTGTAGTATTAACTTGTAATATCATATCAAATAGTGTGTTTACCTTATAGTTTATCCTTTTATGACTATTAGAAATATCTCATTTATTTCATGGCATATTTTTTAATCTTAAAATACAACAACAAACACAATGTTTTTAAAAAAACGCATAATAAAATAAAAATATTACCATTTGTTTTTCTTTGAACTGGTAATAATTTAATTATTAATTTGAAATCGTATCCGACTACGCATTCATTCAAAAGCTTTAATAATAACTTTTTGATTTGAAATTGAATACTTTTTTGGAATTCATACATTTTTAATAGCCGAATCTTTCGAAAGATAAATGAATATTTAACGAGACAAATGCGTCATAAAGGTTCATAAATTAAAAAAAAAAATCAAAGACATCCATGGCACAACAAAACCTTTGGAAAGATAGATAAAATAATTAAAGACGGAAACAGATTTCAAACGAGAGAGTAGAACTAATCTTCTTATTTAAGAACAGCAGAAAAACCATCAAAAATTTTTAAAAGGCATTCTTCGTCAATTATCTGCTGGGTTTGGAGATTTCGAAAGAAAAATAACAGCTAAAGTTTTCGAAGAGGGCTTCCTGTAGGGATTACTTTATTCCCAGGAATGTCTGAGAGTTCCAATGCCCTTTTAAATTAAATTAAGGAAATAGGATTCAACAACGGCGATATAAATTCCTAGACAAAGCATATTTTATAAATTAGAAGTTTTTAAATATAAGCAAAAGAATGGAAATGCTAAAAGCATCGAAAAAAGGATATTCTCTATATGGAGTGCATTAGAATTGTTTTGGAAGACTGATGATTTTATTATTGATTGAAATTTATCTCAATATTCTCTACACATTTATAATTATTTAATAATAAAATCTATTTTGTTTATTTGTATTTTCTTTATTATGAAAGGATTTTCATTAATGGTGGTGCAAATAAACTTATTTTTTTCCATAAAACAGGTTTATAAATATTTTCACCTATAAATTCGAGAAATATAGTTACATAACCAAATCAATCGTTTTTACCTTTAAACATACATTGAAAAGTTGAATCCCTAGTTATTTAGTATTTTGATTTTCCATTTAATTGTCAGTAATTCGCCTTTAGTGACCAGTTGGCTTGCAGTACTTAATGTTTCTAAAAAGGATTTAGATCTCTTTTTAGAAACTTTCTTAAAAGAATTTGATGTTTTGAAGTTCATTTTGATTTTCTTGCTTAAAATGTGACTTCCATTATTGGTGATGCAGATCTACTAATTTATTTTTCTCCATAATATAGATCAACACAAAAATTCTGATTTTAAAAGTTAGATCAGAATCATTGGTTGTGATTCTAAATGCTTATTATAAAGTTAAATTCATATTTATTTTTCATTTTGATCTTGCATTGCATAGATTTTTTTTGTCAGTAACTTCAGTAACTAGTTTATTCTCAATATTTAATGATTGCTAAAATTATCAACTAAATATTTTGATTAGTTATGTCTTATGGATTTATAAACAAAATGTTTCTAAACTTTAAAATTCTAACGGCGTATAAAAAACTATTTTAGAAGTTTAAATCAATTTGTTTATTTTTCAACAGGTATAATTTTTTTAACTAAAAAAATTCCATCATGTTTTGATTCTGAAAATAAACTTTGAAATAAAGTACAAAAAAAATTAATAAGTTTTTTTAAACAAAAACATACCTTATCCGGCATGCATTTAAAATTGCTAAATAAGTTGAACCTTTAGATCTTGATCATTTATAATAAAAGAAACAATAAGGAAATATTAGTAGTTACAGTGGAAATGTGTTCAATTTCTCGTCAGCAACGAAATATATCGCTGTAGAAATAAACTTAAAATAAATGTTTTTAGAAATAAGCCTCAAATAACTGTTTTTAGAAATAAGCCTAAATAATTGATTTAGAAATAAGCTTAAATAACTGCTTTTAGAAATAAGCTTAAATAACTGCTTTTAGAAATAAGCTTAAATAACTTTTTTAGAAAAAAGATTTTTTGTAAAGAAGGAATTATAGCCAAAAAAAGTCATAATTTGAAATTTTTTTTTTGAATTTCTGGATGATTCGAGAATTAGTTTTGTGCGATAATAAGTTTGGATATTATAATGAGAAAATGATTAGTTTTGCATTTAATTTTTCTAAATATTTTCATACCAACAGAAACTTTAGAATTTTTTTTCATGGAGCACATTACTTCGAAATATATGCACCAGGTTTGTTACATTTCATGCGATCATCGTCTGGCGATTTTATTTGTTGAATGGGAACACATACTTATCCATATTTATTATTATTGGATATATAGATGAAGACGAAACATTAGACAACTACGTATAGCTTAGAGATTCATAATTCAGAATAACTTAAATAAGATCACTACATAAAATTTCATGTCATATTGGATATTGTACACACACACACACACACACACACACACACACACACACACACACACACACACACACACACACACACACACACACACACACACACACACACACACACACACACAAAGTAACATTTTTAAAAGACAGATTCCTGTAAGAAATAAAATAAATCTGAATAAAAACAAATCTGTTTATATTTAAAATTATATGGACATGATAATTGTAATTAAAATTATCTGCGTTTCCCAACTTCAGCAATTTTAAATAAAAAAAATTCTTTAATAATAAACAATTTGGACATAATTGACACTTAAGCAGTTTTAAGTTATTAGAATCAAAAATGAATTAATATGATATAAATTCCTCAAATTTTAACATCCTTTTAAAATTATAAAAAGTCTTTATACCGTTAATATATATATATATATATATATATTCTATTAAAAATCCGTCTACATTTTAATGTTTTTAACTTAACTTAAAACTATAATTAGATTATAACTTTTTTTATGAAATTTCATTTTTAATATCTATTTTAAGAATTGTAATATAAGGTTTTAAAGTACTCCCAGAATTTTCAGTCTATATATAATTTTTATGCATAAATCACCAGCTGAAGAGCACGGGGGCCTGCCTTTGAATAGTTTTATTGATCATGCTGAAGATAAAGCCTTGACTGGAGCTAAAAATATCTACGAGTACGAATACACAAATTAACATCCAACGGAGTTTTTAGAAAATATTTTCTTAGAGTTGGATTGTAAATAGATATCAAATGGCAACCTATCTGTTAGAAAACACCGCTGGTTTATAAGGAAATGAGCAATGGTTTTATATAGAAGTATAGTTTACTTAGAAAATATTCTTTTGAATCCAAACCAATCACTTAGATACGCTCAACTATTAGAGTTTGCGATTCCTTTTTCTATTACATCTATAAAATAGTTTTATAATATATAAAAGGATGATGAAGTTTGAAGGCCAAAAAATAAAATTAGAAAATGACTAAAATAGAAATGTTTGTAAGGACTAATTTTGGTTAATGAAGAAAAAGAAAAATAATTTATTAAATATGTGTGGTTCCAAGGGAACGTGGTGAAAATATGTCCATAAGAAAAATGAAGCAGAATGACAAAGAAAAATTAGTTTAGTTTAGTTACATCAAAAATTCGTTCTAAAGCGACACTAAGGCCATTTTGGAACGAACTTCGTCATTTCGAACCTTGATCAGATGATGGGAACACCATCTGAGCTGGAACTGAGTTATCTGAAATGTCACATAGTGTCAATGGTAGGACTTTTTGCCCCGATGGATTTAACATGTACCAGACCGCTTAAGCAAGACGATAATTCTGAACGGTTCTCGAATCTGAAGTCTAACGGTTCACTGTGTCCAATGAGTTTAATAATGAAAATTTCTAAGTATTAATTTAATATTCAAAATCAGCACATCAAAATTGTGTTACAAATTTCATTTAATCTATAGAATTATGACAACTTAATCGTTATTATTTTTCTACCTGTTAAGTAAAAGAGCTATTTTCTAACTTCTGGCAAGTGAATAAGAGTAATTTTGCCCAATTTTTTTATTTTTATTGTTTTAAATATGCTTCCATCTTAAACTCGTGAGAGTATTGAATTCATGCTATATCTATCTTTTTGAACTTCATTCATTTGGCAATGGCAATATTTGATGTGAAAACACATTTCGAATATTAAAAAGGTACATCAATCAAACATGGTGACTTTTGAGTGCTGCCAAAACCAAAAAAAGCCAAACTGAAAGTATTGAATAGAATTTAAACTCTTACAAATTGGAAACGAGTCTTTGACTAAGAGAAGAATTTATTAATTCTTCTTCATCTTCTTTTAAGTGCTCTAAGTAATCTGAGTTTTTCTTTATGATGGATTTTAAAGATTATTATGTTCGCTAGTAAATATCAACCAAAAATGTCCAGAGATATTGACTTATAACGAAAACACCAAGAATCTGACGAATTTAAGTGTTGAATGGCCAAATACGATTACAATTTGTTAATGTTAATGCAAAAATTATTTTGATTTCAGGCAGTAGAGGTGGAGAGAGACATCTTTCTTATTTAAAATTGACAAAAAAGTCACAAATATCCATAAAAAATAATAACTATTGCTATTTACTTGGAAAGTAGTGGTAACTCAAAGAACCTAAATATAGACAATGTATTTATTAATTAGCTAAAATATAATCAATATATTTATGATGTAAAAAAATGTAGTCAATGGATTTATGATGTAATTCAAATATAGCCAATGCATAGAATTGATAAGAATTAAGTTAACCACGCTATGTTATTGCATTCTGTTAGCGTTGTTGCAAGAAATGATTATTTTGATTTCTGGCAGTAGAGATTGAGAGAGAAAATAACCTCCTAAATTCCTTTAGAGCTGTAACGGATTTTTTTGGTTCTGTTAGAACAATTTCACCAGTAACGCGTTTTCTTGCAATCTATGCATTACAAACAGTGAAAAAAAATATTTTATTGTAGAATTTGCTTTCTTTTTATCCCAAGAAAAATTGTATATGACATGAGTTGAAATGCAAATTATGTTTTTCATTTTCAAAATATGAAAAAATTGCCATTTATGCCACTGCGTCATCTGTTGGTCAATTTTTGAACTACCAATTTTCATTAATAATTGAAAAGCGATCATCTGAATAATCTATTGTTCAAATTGTATTGTATTTGGACCATAAGAATGCATTTTAGAGCCCTTTTTAGTGGGTAACTTGTTTCTTTCTTTCTCTATATTTATAATTTAGGTCAAATATAGTAAAATATATTTATAATGTAGGTCAAATATAGTAAAATATATTTATAATGTAGGTCAAATATAGTAAAATATATTTATGATGCAGTCCAAATATACTAAATCTGTTTATGATGCCCTTAATTAAATCACACCAATACAACTTTCTCCTTTTGAGACCTACTAAGGTTCAATAAATTGGTAACAGCTTAGAAATTGAAATCATTCCAAATAGATATTTAAATGAAATAAATTATTGAAATGGCAAGATTTAAGAAAACAAATTTTTCCTCTTACGAAAATGATATCATTAATTAAATATTTTACTAAAATAAATAACTTCAATAAAAGGAAAAATGTCTTTGAACTCCAATAAGTCATAACTATTGTAGTTCCTTTGCTTATTGAATACTGAACAAAGTAATATTTGGATACCTATAACATGTTAAAAAATTCCACATCAAAATATAAAAAAATATTAAAGTTAAAATTAACATTTTTTATATCGTTTAACTTTTGTGTTATGTACAATAAATTAATTTTATATAAATTAAAATTGCCTTTTAATATTTCACTGAAATTTAAAGCGAAAATTTCTTTCCAAAAATTGATAACTATTTTGAAATTAATATTAGGATATGATATTTTATAATTTTTGTGTAATTTTTAAATTTATCATTATTAGTATATTTATTATTTATTTGCATGTATTGTCATTATTTTGATTTATCCATGCAACTTTATATTTTATGTAATTTTAGAAATAATAGAATAAAATATATAGAATAGAACATATTATAATACGCTATATTCTATAGTGAATGAAGTATATTTCTATACATTATCATTGCTACATTATCTGTCTCAAAGAATATGTTCTTTCTAAGTGGTATAATGTTACACAAAGTATTCTGATTACTATTATAAAATTCTGATCTAATCCAAATGCGAATCACACCTGACGAAGTTATGTTAAACATAACAAATAATCCCTGGTCTCAAATCACTTCTAATAATAAGGATAAAAGGTTCAAATAATTCCCAGAAATGAAATAAAATGAAGGGAATCTAAATGGACTGTAGTCTCTAAAATGTCCACCAAATTTAACCTCCCTCTCAAATTACCTCTATTAATTTAGATAAAGGCCAAAGTATTTCCCAGAAATGAAATAAAATGAAATGGACTGTGGCCTCTAAAATGTCCACCAAATTTAACCCACATCATCCATTCTCGCGGTTTTCAGAATATTTCCCGCCATTTCATTAACTAAACAATTCCAGCGTTCGAATTCGGCTTACCCTGACGGCCAAAGATTTGGAATTCCGTTTCGTTAATTACCATCTGAACGTTTCAGATAACTTCCGCTGATTCTGTATCAGAGAAACAAGTCCTAATTAGTCAACGTTTGATTCGAGACAATATTTTATTTCGTATAGATTTTAAATTGGAGTGCTGAGAGATTTCAGTTAGCGTCTTGTTATTTCTGAAGATCTGGATGAATTTCATGCTTATTGAGATATTTTACTGAATGCTTTCTCTGAGAATTGGTTTCCTTTTTGGAATTGTTTATACAGAAGGGAAATAATTATCTCTCTCTATATATTTTTACCCAAGGCCTTTTATTCTACAAAGAGATTCTAGATATGAAGTATTATGGGATATTTCTGATGTTTTATTTAAGAATTTGGTTCCATCACAATAATTCATCGTTAATTTCTTTTTAATTTTAATAAATGATTCCACTATTATTTTTGGGCCGGGATGACCTGGTTGGTAGAGCGTTGGACTCGTACTCATTAGGTTACGGATTTGAAGCTCACCGGCCAAAACAATCCCCGAGTGTTTGGCGATTGGCGCTCGTTAAATCTGTTCGTGGTCGCAAAGTCCTGAATATCGAGAGTAATATCACTAGGGGTAATGGGCCAGGGGTGATCGTTCCCTGTTCCAGGTCTAAATTACGATCTGAGATGAATGAATGATTTGCGTGAATGTAGTCCGCCCCCTAAAAAGGGTTGTGACGTGTGTGTAGCTAAGTCGTACTCTTGGCCCTAGATGGCGCTACTTGTAAAACAAGAGACATATATTTCCAGCTTAAATTCTGCTGATGTATCAGCGGGGCTTGTCCATGGCAAGTGCTATAAGTAACAACAACAACTATTATTTTCATTTTAAAAGTTAAAAAATTAAGGCATTGAATTGGCATCATTTTTCTTCTAATTTACATGAATTACAATTAAGCTAACTATTGGTTACAAAACTTTGATCTACTTTAAGAGATTGCTCATGGTAGTGCAGTTTTATTATTATTATTCACACTGATCGAAGAAAAAGGTATAAAAAATTAATGGAAATTAAAAAACTAAACGATTTGGTCGCTATAAAATACGAAACACATTTGTAATAAGAATGCGGACGCTAATATAATCGGGAAGTCACAAGTAAAATTTCGTCAATATTACCAGAATACTCCACATTCCAATATGACATTCTATAATAAGGTGTCAATTTGTACACCGGAACTTAATAAACTTCCTGCAGCAGAATCGCCAATCATAGAGTCTGCTAATCGCCAATACTATAATTAGACGACTCCTTCTGCACAATGTTTATTAATAATCAGGATAAATGTCAACGAACTCATTTAAATAGGTAGATGACAGGGAGAACAGGCTTACATTTTGTAACCAGACTCGCATATATATGCGTGCATATGTATTCAAGCTCTTATATTGATTATTTATTTTCTCTATTATTGATTATTATTCTTGTTTTTATATAGTTTAAATTTCTTATTATTATTATGTCAGAACATGATGTTTTGAAGCATCTAAATACGTAGGCAACAACTTGAAGATTTATAGCTTTTGTGGCTTTCAATTTTAACTAAACTAAAGTTACAACTTTATTCCTAAGTTATTCCTATCTGAATTTTCACGAATTGTTTTAATTTGTTTAATCATTAACCAGTTAAGGCTGATTTGAAACAATCACAAGTCTTTCTCTCTCTCTCTATTGTATGTATATATATATATATATATATATATATATATATATATATATATATATAGAGAGAGAGAGAGAGAGAGAGAGAGAGAGAGAGAGAGA
>JAOUZG010004540.1:2206473-2220535 GCA_026289955.1 Argiope argentata | reverse complement strand
TTTTTTTTAGTTTTAAAATATTTAAAATGTAATTTAAATATTACAGTAATTTGTAATCATTATTCTCCTAAAATTCCCACTTAGATAGTCTTACATTTAAGGAAACAAATTTAAATTAAATTATTAACTGATAATTATGTTGTGAAACTTTACACCATAATGATTCATCAAATGCAAAATTGTTAGAACTATTTGTATACTGGTGAACATGAATTAAAAATAATTTTCAAATCAATATTACTATATAAAGATGAGAGCGAAATAGATTAAAAATGGGACTTTCGTACCTGCTAAGAATAATTCCAGTAACTATAACACGCGTATGTATGCATATATTTAGATTTCATGAGCTTTATTTAGCTGAATTGGATGAAAACGATAAATTAATCCTTATTTGCAAAATATTATGACTGTTATCATGATAATTAAATTAAAAGAAAAAATAATTTTAACTCTTCATTTAACCATTATGTTTTAGGATTACTTTTATAAATTCAAAAAACCTAGAAAATTTCAAAAAATTGATAACAAATATTCATAGAATCTCAATCTCAATAAAATCATTCTAAACAAAAGGCTTGATAAAATTATAAATACGCACAATTCTCAATGTATTATATAATCTAGTTACTTATTTATTGAAAGAGGGAAAAAAAATAGAAAGTTTTTTCTTCTAAACACAAAAGCTCAAATGTGTTTTACAGTTTTATCTTTCATAACTTCATTATTTAGCTGCAAAACAAATAAGTTAATAAAACAAATTTTCATATCCAATTTTCTGACGATTTAATCCTAAAATTATTTTCTTGAGAATCAACTTACAAATTTTAATTAATTTCAGCAAATCCCATCAATTATGATTTAAACATTTAAAAATATTCAAAATAATTCCAAAGAAATAAAAATAAATTAAAGGAAATGAGATTCAATTCAGACAAAATGACAACTTTTAAATGTAAGCTGCCATAACTTTCATCAGCGTCCTCTTTTCATCTAATTTTATAGCACCGAAGTGATTGATTTCTAATTGTCTTTCTGAAATGTTACTGACAGTTATTGCATCAACAGGACTTAAGTAAACATTTTCACGCTAATGAATTTGTTATTTAAACAGACATTTTAAACTAGCGGTGCTGCATTCTCTTTACCTATTGAAACGTGGCATTTTTCGCAAGTGTTTCAAACGGTTTTTTGAATTTGATACTCTCTGTATTTCAGAGTGAAAAATAATTAATTGTAAACCAACTGAAGGAAGAAAATAAGTAATTATTTAATCCCGTTGTGCATTTGATTATTTTTAGTGACGTGAATCTTTAAATTTTAAATGTATCCATTTAATTATTTCACTGATCAAACTGTTTATCTTTCAGATAAAAATAGTAACATTTTATTCACTTGAAAGGATTAAGTTTTATTAAAAATAAGTATCATTTGTTTGAGGATATTCTGCTGGGAAGATCAATAAGTTTACTCCGGCTTTTTTTCTGTAGCAGTGAATCGTTATTCTTTATTCTTCTTTGAAACTTGGATCCATTGCTTTGTATATGTTGATGCATAGAGGATTTTAAATCCTGTTTAGAAATTTAAAAGGAAGTTTCGGATCAAATTTATGTTTAAAAATTTCATATGTGAAGGTAACTCCCTTTTTAGTCAGCCACAGAAAGAAAATGTCTATTCGTTTCTATTAATAGAAAATAATACCAAAAAATATTACTTCATTCTATTTTTAAGATGAATATAATTTTATAGATTCATTAATCTACAATCCAATTTTGGTTATTAATTGATTCAAAGAGATTAATGGTTGAAAATTTCATCTGTTTTCCCGGAAAATTTCAAAAAAGTTTAGAAAATTCTGTTTATTGTCCGTTGAAAATCTGTAATTATCTGTCAAAATCTTTCTACATCCTTCATATTATTGGAAGGATTGATAGTGTTTAAAAAAAGAACGAACTTTAAAAATGTTTTCTCATCATTTCATTCTGATGTCGAAGAAATACAATAAAAATAACTATGTACACAATAAAAACCAGAAAAATAGTATCCGTTATTCTAAAAGATACTCAAGATGAAAAATCAACAATTATAACGCAGGATGAAATAACGCCAGCAACTACTCGAACGAGTTTCCCTTCAGCAATGAAATATTTTGTTTTATATACTCTTGTATTGTTGTATATACATTCAAAATATTTTTAATTAGTTAAAATTTTAAAAAAAACAGGTTTATCTCAACAAATACGGTAATACTTGAATTGCTTAATCCTATGAAAATTCTTTTTCAATTGTGTCATTTTAAAAAATAATTTAGGAAAAATGTCAAAATTTTGTTTAATTTTTAATTAAAATTTAATCATTTTTTTAAAAAAACAACTTATACAAATGAGCCTTTTTACACTGTCTAAAGTATGCAATTAGCAAGTGGGATAGTTCTTGATTCTATGGAGCACCAACATACACATGTTCGTTTTTATTATAAAGATTAGAATTATCGGATATTTCATCATTAAAAATCCAGATTTGGAAAGAAGGTAAAAGGATGTATGAGCATTTCTGCTTTTGGATGGCATATCATTACTATTTGTTTGAATGGACTTTCTTTTCAGTGATTTACCTGAGATAAATGATGTTCCGAGATATAAAAAGATCCCGCCCCCTCCCATAATCAGAATCTGTGGCTTTGCAAGAATAAATTGAGAACATAACATGGTTATATTTTTTTCGCACTTTTAATAGTTTCCTTTTCAAGGTGGCATTAAGGTTTTTCTTTAAAGTATTCTTTAAGACTCATATTTGGATAATTATACCCTCATGTTATTACGACTATGTCTCTTCTACATACAAATTAAGAACTAAGACCATGCAGATATCAGTAAAATTGCTTTGTTCTCTACTTACTGGATTATATTTTAATTTTCTTTGCGCATTATTACTTTGTCTTTCCATTTCATGTTTGAAACCATTTTATTTAATATCGATCATATTTGAAGGTTTAGCAAATGCCATTTTGGGATTTATATTAATAAATTCTTTATAACTATTTTAACCAATACATTTTTATCTAAAACTATATAATCATGTAGAATGTGACTCATATTAAATTTTAACCCGATTCAAAACTAGACAAAAATTATTTCTGTAACTTTTATGTGCGGATACATAAACTTATTAAAACTTTTTTATGATATTATAACTTTATTCTAATTTTAGAGCAACACCCATTAACAGGTAATATCCTTCCTATAGAAAAAAAATGTCTTGCCTCCCTGGTGACGAAATTTTAATTGCATTAGACAAACGTTTCACAAAATAATTTTTAATTTGAAATCTTGGCGATTTTTAACCAACATCAATGTGAGCCTAACATCAAATAATAATACCAATTTTAACTCCATACTCACCTGCCAATCCCCATATTTTAAAAGAATTATTTATTTCCTTCCAAATCCTTTTTTCTGGTCATGCATCTGCTCTTCCAGGAATTCAATAACATTATATATTTGTATTCTAATGCGTTCACGAGTTCTTATAGAAATTTAATTATCACCAATTTCATTATTAGCTTCAACCAGTTAAACTAGCAATGATTCTCAGTACTGAATTGGATGCGCTGATTCCTAAAAATTACGCTAGACATTTTAGTAGTATAAATCTGTATTACCCTTATCCATTAAAGCATATTTTTTTCCATAAAATTATTTTATCGATCGTCAGTCACAAAAATGCTCAGTTTTTGACAATTTATTCAAGAATGAAAGTTCGATTGATTAACAAGTCTTGATAGTCTTAATATTCTACAAACAAACATTTTATTATGATTAGTCTTATTTTCATAAGTAATAAAAGTATAGGCAATGATGACATGATTTAGCACACCAGAACTATTAAAATAAATAAACTTATGCAAACTTACGTTTAATCACATGACAGGCTACACAAGTATGACATAACATATACGATAAAAGTTTCAAATGGTAGTTCAAGAGCAACGAGACGATACTATAAGGACTCTATAAACTGGAAATATTTAAAAAATATAAAGTTTTATCAAATTCAACTGCGAGATTAGTCTCGTGATCTTTTACATTTGTTTTTGAACAATATGATTTAGCATAAAAGAACAAATCAAATAAGACCATTCATTTCAAAAGCCATCATTGGGAGTTCCCAAATATGTCCCCAAAATTAGTCACATAATCTATTACATTCATTGTTATACAATATGAGCATAAAAGAACAAGTCAAATACCACCATCCATTTCAGAATTTAATGTCAGTTATTTCCCAAATATCTACCCAAGAATAGTCACATGACCGTTTACATTATTTTTGTACAATATGACTGAGCATAAAGTCAAGTAAGACCAGTCATCTCAGAAGTCATCATTGGGAGTTCCCAAATATATCCCCAAGACTAGTCACATGATCTGTTACACTCGTTTTTGCACAGTATGAATAAATATAGTAAAACAAGTCAAAGAAGATTAAAAAGAAATCTGTTATGCATATTTCAGTGTATCATGTCAGAACATAACTTCTTGAACGACCAAGTGCTACGTACTCGTGCGAGTTAAATTGTATTTTTATTTGTTTTTTTTATTGCATGAGTCTCTTTATTGAGTTTATGAGTCCCAAACGATTCAAATATTTGTATCACATTTATTGTTTTAAAAATATCACATCTCCTCTTTATTTCTTTTCCTATAATCACGCGCTCAAAATGACATTTTTCTGGGTTTCATTTACTGTAGTCATAACTTGAGCTTTTTAATCTAGCTTTTGTAAATGCAATAGTAGCACGTTATTAAAAGCTGATTTTTTGAGAATCTAGAGCATAAAATAAAATTTTAATTTTTTACCTGCGGATTGTTTTACTTTTCGCCTACGGTTTTTTGTTGACACCAAAAACCTCAACCCCAAAACAAAGTCGTATTCTGACAAACTAATTAGACCAGTCATTTCAGAAGTCATCATTAGAAATTTAATTATCAGTAACCCGGAAACGGAAGGTAAAAACTTCCCTTTCCATTAATAAATAAGAATAAAGAATAAATATTAATTCTTTGGAGTTCATTCAAATAAATTGTTATTGCTGTAGTATAACAAAGTAATTATGAGCTAGTATTGATAATTACGGTGCCTAATATATATTTTACCATTAGAAACCAATGATGCACCCTTGTAACATCAAGTACAACAAGGAACAATCTAATTAAAATCAGTACAATTCCCTTCACATAAATCGAACTGTAAAAGAAAGTCTAACTCAATATAACAAAAGCCAATACTGCAATAAAACTCCCGGAAGGTCTCCAAACCCACTTGCAGACGCCAGATTAAAACTGTTGAATAATGTTTCCCCCTTTTTGTGTAAACTCCATAAATAGGTTAGGGCTAGGACGGAGAGACAGGAAATTACGTCATCTATTTCAGTGGTGGGCAGAGAGCGTTTACTTAGTAGTGATGTGTTTTCTTTTCTTGGTGGAATGACAGGAGGAACAAATATGCGGGTCGACAGTGATGCATTTTCGTCCGGGTCATTTTCCTGGAAAATTAAGTTTCTCAACTGTTTATTCTTTTGGAGGCTTGAAAGAAGGGGGCTTTTTGACTTGCTCTGCACGTTCGTGATTTTAACAGGCAAGGTGTTAAATTACTGTTGATAGGGTAATGAGAGAGGATCATTAGTTAGTAGGTACGTTCTCGGCACACGTTGAGTTAGTTTTACACGTATATCAAAAATATGCTTTTCAGTATTTGTTGAAACATTATTAACATTCATCGAAATAATCTCTAGGGAACAACTAGCTCATAAGCTTTATTTGAATATTTTTCAAAGTTTAGAATAGAAGATTTTCTTCATTATACAATTTAAAACGCTGTTATTAAGCAATCGCAAGTGGTTTCCCAGAAATTTTCTGGCATATTTTACAACACGTTTTCTTTCTTTTTCCTCTACATGAAACTGTGAATCTTGGGTATGGTAACTAATGCTTTCCATGTCATTGGGGAAAGGTAATTACAAAATGTAGATCTTTGGCTTGAATTTATAATTTTACTGATTTTGTAATGTGAATATGTATTTTGGATGCCCTTTTTACATCAATTGAAATCAAAACAAGTCCCAAAGTTATAGTCATAAGATGGCATAGGGGAATGTTAATTGCAAAACGTAGATTTTTTATTTGAATTTATAATTTTACTGGCTTTATAATATTAATACGTATTTTGGGTGCCTTTTTCAAATCCATAGAAATTAAAACTAGTCCTAAAATTATAGTCATAAGATGGCATACTTAATTTCATTTCTTTAATGTCATTGCATTTACATGTGAACATACATATTAATATTATAAACGGCCAAACAACCAAATCTGTGAAACATTTCACAGATTTGGTTCAAAAATTGATAAGAATTTATATTTATACCAAAATGTGCTCTAAATGCCACCTACATAACTGACTTGGGTATAGCAGTGAATACTTTCCATGTCATTGCTGAAAAAATTACAAAATGTAGATATTTCACTTAAATTTATCATTTTTACACATTTTGTAATGTGAATATGTATTTTGGGTGCCCTTTTTTAAATCTATAAAAATTAAAACTAGTCCCAAAATTATAGTCATAAGATGGCATACTTAATTTCATTTTTTAATGTCATTACGTTTACATGCATGTGCAAATACAAACCAACGGCGGTCAATCGTTTCAACGATTCGATTCAAAAATTGATAAAAATTTATATTTACACAAAAATGCGCTCTAAACGCCATATACATTGCCCTTTACATTTTACGGTTATCGAGTTCACTTACAAGAGAATAAGTAGTTCGGTCTGTATTGAGTTATTTTAAATACATTTCGTAAAAAAATTAATAGAAATTCATTGTTACTTCTTGAACCAAATATCATCCGTTTAGGTCAAATCGTTCTTTAATTATCGTGTTCACTGACACACAAACGCCATATAAAAAAATTCATTTCCCATATTTAAGGAGGTCTGAAAAGAAGAGATTCCTCAAAATTTTGATTTCGAATTTTGGATGATAATATTTCCTCAATAATACGTACACGAGAAAATAAAAATACTATGTTGAAATGCACTGTATTTTTCTACACATCGAGTATTCTAAGTATCTTAAAAGATTAAAATTTAAAGAACCAAAGTAGAACCGAAATGAAAGTAGAGCAATAACGAAAGTAGGAATAAACCGAAGTAGAAACGTTTAAGTAAAAGAAATACGGCCTGATAACTTTCTCAAGGATCATCATCAGGCAGGGATTCTAAAATAAGGGAATTGTTTTCTGCAAGCGGGTTTTGACAATTGTCTTAAAAAGAAACAATCCGCTGTGACCCGAGAAATTCCCCAGCTCAAAGTCTATACCTTTAGCAGTAGTAGCATAGGAGCTCTCTAAATATCTTCGTATTTTTTAATATTATATCTTCTTATTACTATAGTTGCCAGTCTGGTTCAATAATAGTCGAAATTTGCTAATCTTAAGAAATTTTTTAATTTAAAGCAAGGTTAAAGCTTATAAAATTGTTCTATTTTTATTTTTTTTCTTCTAAGATTTAGTGTATATTCCAAAAATATATTTACTTCTCGGAAAAATGGTTGATAATCTTATAGTTTTATCTGATTACACTAAATAGACTTCCAAATTTTCGTAATTACAAAATTACAATCATTTAATTAGATGGCATCTTTGCTTTCCGAAAGCTGTATTTTTCATTTGGTTATTAAATAGTCCATAAAACTCACGACATTTTTGAATTTTATGTAATTTATGTATCATGTAATAAAATCCATGTAAGATTTAATTTTAATATATTTCTCAAAAAATATGGTAATTCAATGCACTAACCCTAGTCGGGCTCCAAGTTTAAGAAGTTAAAATTATTTTTTAAAGCTTGGAATTCTGTAAGAAATAGCAATTTTAGACGAGATCGCACTTATCTTACCGGAAACAAGAAAACAAAGATAGTTAATTGTATGAAAAGTCATCTTAAATAAGAATAATGGCGATTTTCTTTAACATTTTACATTTTTAAACCATTTTTTTTATTCCTTTTAAAATCAGCGATGATAAATGCTACCATCCAATTCCATGTCACTAAGATTTAATAAAAGAAGAAACAGCGACAAGAGTTATTGCAAGCTCCATTGCAACTGAGTCTATTACAGCTCGTCCGTTCATCGTTTAAGTGAAGATAAAGTAGAAATTCCATTCTCTTAATAGACATAAAAATGAAAGGGAAGGCAAAGGAATAAAAGAACATTATAGAAAGAACAAAACAATAATAATACTGCGTTCCAGAAAAAAGAATTTATTTTCCGCATTTTTCCTAAGAAATGGCATTTTATTTCTCGATGCAGTTACCTTTTGCTCGAGTCATTTTGATATTCGGATTAAAAATCCATCTCCCAGTCTATTTTCGTACACAGAGACAGCAAATAATTCTGTCCTGCTTTTCTGGCTGAATAGTTTGGGGAAGGCACACTAGTAGAATTCTTTCTTCTTTAATGGTCTGCTGGGGTGTCGTCTATTTCTTTTGTGTCGGTGTCTGCGTTTTCAAATCAATCTCAGGCACTTATTTCGGATAAAACTTTAGGAGATTCTAAATATTAAATTTCCCTTTTCTGAAGATTTTTTGAAGGAGGATATGTCAGAGTTTATTAAAACCTTGACATTTTTGTTCATTTTTTTCTACTATTTTTTTTTATATTCATGCTTCTTTTAAGCTATTGTTGAAATCCTAAGGACAAAGATTAAATAATAATTGTTTTTTAAAAATATTATTTATTTAAATATTGCGTCTGTATATTATATTCTTGAACAGATTTATCGCAAACTATTACCGGGTAAATCTTACAAATTCATAAGTTACTCAATTCTTGAGGTTTAAAGTAAAGTAATTTTATTGATATGCAACCAAAAAAAATCTAAAAAAGTCCTAAAAATGAATAATTAAAAAATTTATTAATGAATTTATTTTTGATTAATTTATAATATAAACAATAGCTCACGTATAAGATAATGGAACTTCTGATTTATTTCCAATTCAATCATCGATTAAGAATATTAATAAGAAATGTCTGGCTTTATCTTTACTTTCGGATATTTTAATCAGAGATTCCCGTGTTATCTTTAATCAATCTTTGTTTATGAACAAGCTAATTTACGAAAATATCATAATTTTCTCTCACCAAATAAAAGAATTTATTAAAACTCAATTGTGTATTGATTATTTGAGAAATTTGAGTTCGTTTTATACAAAGAAAGATGCATATTTTTTTTTAAAATATAAAACCATAAGATTTTAATAGAGCAATGATGAAAACTCTGAAATATTCGGAAAGAATGTGCGAATGATAAAAATTATTTTAAATAAAGGAACCCGTAAAAAGAAAAATGTGATTCTTAATAATATAAGGGAAAAATCAAATGACTTTTTTTCTTTAAATCTAAATTGTATTCTGAAATACGTAGAATTCTGTCTTCAGATTTGGACAGGAATACTTTATTACTTTTCTACTTGAAAATACAAATTCGTTTTTGCAAAAATGAAAACCATTTTAAATTAAATACGACGTTTTTAATGAAGTAAGAAAATTTAAAATAAAAGTGTCTAGTGAAGCAAATTAATAGAAAATTATATGAAATCTAAAGTTTATTGGAAAATATAATGCATTTGACAACATTTTTTAAAAAGTTGGAATAAAATATTTAAACACTTTTTTCTATTATGTAGGTATTAGATTGATTGATAATAGCAGTAATTAAGGTTATCATTAATATCCATTATGATAATAACTCGGCAAATACGTCAATCGAGTAATCCCTTTTAATGGCTATTGTTCTTAGTTCGATTAATTCCATAGACTGTAATATAATATAAATGTTGCATAGGATTTTCTTTGGGTAAAATATATTATTAATTATTTTAAATAAAACAAGTAATATAAAAACAAGTTTTTAAAAATCAATTCCTTCTTAGTTTAACAAAGAAAAAAAATTTTTTGTTATTTTTTATTAAATAATTACAATTGTTGCTCTGGTGTTCCGATTTACAACGGAAGGAAAGGTGCAGCATATTTTGAGTGTATATATAGCAAAGCACCAGAGGGCAGAATCTGACTTCTAGCTCACACACGTCACAAACACGTTTTACGGGAGGGACTTCATTCATGCATTTCATTCTTTCTTTCATTTATTTACTGATCAAAATTTAGATCTGAAACAAAGAACGATCATTTCTCATACTCTACCCTAATGGTATTAATAACAACATGGAGGACTTAGTGACCACCACAGATTTAACGTCCACCATACACATACATGGAGAGTTTTCGGCCGGCCGGTTTGAATTTGTGAATTGCCGGTTTGAATTTTGAATTTGTACGCCAAGAAAACCCACTATCAACCAGGCAATCAAACCCACTATCAACCTGGATATTCGGGCTTAATAATTACAATTGCTATAAATTATTGATCAAAAAATTTACTACCGTTGAATTTTTTACTTCAATTGAGGTAACGCAAAATGCGTGAATTTTCTATGCCAGTTTGGGTAACGCAATATAGATTTAAAACTTTTATTTATTTTTTTTTTAATTCTGTATTATTTTGATTCGAAAGTATTTCAAAAGGAATCCAAAAAATAGCCTATTTAACAATGCTTACTTTTAAATGCTCGAACATTAAGAAAAAAAGTTTAATCGTTTGAAATAATCGGGAGAAAACATGTAAAACCTAACTTCATTTGCGTGGGGAAAAAAATAACCTGAATTCGTTACTCAATTGGCGAGGAAGTTAGTTTTTAATTAATTGATAAAAAGTTAAGGAATTAATATTTGAAAAAAAAAACTGTATTAACGTCAAATGTCATCTATAATTAATTAAAAAGTTTACTTGAACTTGATTGGATGAATGTTAAGTATTTTAATACCAATTTTATATTATATATATATATATATATATATATATATATATATATATATATAGTGTGTGTGTGAGCTAATAATAGTAATTTAAAAATATGGAAACATGAGTGAGATAAAAGTAGAAAATAGCTAATTCCAGATTTTATGAGAATGAAATATTTCCTTTATTCGTTAGAATAAGTAAATTATAAATTATAAGTAAATAATAAATTATTCGTTAGAATAAGTCCTATTATAACAGTCTCTAAAGAGAATTTCTGTATTTTTGAAAATTAATTGACATAACAAATTATATAAAGCGAACACAATATGACCTTTTCAGCAGTGATCCTTTTTTCTTTGGATCAGAAGCACGAAAGAAAATATTCAACTAAATAAAAAAATCTCAAAAACTGTAAGACTGAGATCGAAATTCAAGCATAAACAATTTAATTAGTAAATGGCGAAAAGAAATAAGATTTTGAAAGCTCCATTCATTCTTTAATTGTTTGCTCCCGGATTTGAGCAAATAGTTTTTTAGATATTGTCAAGCCTCCGGCTTCTAAAACTGTTTTTGCCTACGCAAAGAAAAGGATTTTGATAGAATTAAGAGCTGTTTCTAACAGAAAAATACATTTAACAAGCAGTAATTTTTAAAAATCTCTTTAGAAATGCTTTTAAAGAGCTGCTAAGCCAAGAAAACACACAAAAATATTCTAATTCACGAATTTAATAAAAAAAAAGTTAATTGCCACTTTGAGTAGATTCCAAAGCAGAGTTTTTCTATTGCCATGCATAAGTGTTATAATTTTTGTTACAATATTTTTTATAGTCGAAATATATTTTTTAATTTTTTTTTACTTTAAAAATATTATTTCAATAAACCATCACCAGTTGTTGTTGTTGATGATGATCCCGTGTCCATTTTTTACCACTGAAAGAGGGGTGGTAAAAAGCGTAGGTCTGAGAGTATGGACCCCTAAACACCCGAGGACAGAAGTCTGACTTTTGGCTCATATGAGGATGAAACACACACACACATGCTTGCACAGCCCCTTTTTACAGGGGGGCAAATTCACACATCTCACAGATAGAACACAGAAGAAAAACCATGCCCTAACCGGGGACTCACAGAACACGAGGAAAACGCGCTATTTCTGTGCCTAAAAACTGGCAACCATCACCATTTATAAATAATGATGATTGCTGAATAAAATCATACTACTAAAATGCTTCCGAGCACACAAATGGAAAAAGGGTTCATAAAAAATATGCGGATAATGGATTTATCATTTGCCAAGTCATTAAATTACGAAATGATGTTAAGATATTTTAAAAGCATTCATTTTTTGGTGATTTCTTTAAAGAAAATTGCAACTAGATATATATTAATGATAGATCAAATTTTCCAAATAAATTACTGCTTTATTCTTATGATAGTCATCAAATAATCAAAAACATTTCAATTTGATTGACTTTTGAATCTACACTGCAATAAACGATTCATTGTTTTAAAAAAGTTTTATTCAAAATATTAAAAGTATAATAAAACAAAATATCAAATAAAATATTCTGCAAAATTATCTATAGTTATAATTTTAACATAAAGCTGGCTTTACGTAGTAAAGTACATACCCACGCATCCGAGGGGACTTGTGTCTGATTCGAACATTTATGTGTTTATAACAATGAATATCTTTTATGGCCATGTTCAACAATAAGAAATAACTTCATTTTCCCTGAATAAATAATCTATTGATTTACAATGCATGTAATGTTCTTCCAAACTAATTTCTCTTTAAATATATTTAATTAATTTTTAAATATATAAAATTTTACACCCCTCATAAAAATATTATAAATTTTTAAACCAGTAAAAGGAATTGATTTAATGAAAGCTTTAGATAATGAACTTCAAAAAAGGATACATTATTTTAAACACATGTCATGTTAAATACAAATATTGGAACTATGACAAAAAAATTAGAAAAAAATTCCCCACAAACTATGAATATTTGTTCCTCTTTTACTGTCAGTTGGCAACGAAAGGAGGAATTATCCCTCCAAGAAATATAATTCCACTAAGTCTTCGAATGCATCTTATTATGGATCGAAATTCCCTATAGTTTATGGCGGTGGATAAATTTGGATGTCATGACATAAGCCCATCGTAATCTTTTAATCTTCACTCATAATGATTGGGGTGTTACCCCGTGCCATGTCGTAAATCTATTAATCTACACTTTCGGAAACGAACACAGCTACACAAATACATATTCATGAGTGCAACTGTAATATTTTCATATATATATATATTTTCTTTAACTTTCTATGTATGTGAAATATACAAAGTGAAATTATTTTAGATGACAAAAAAAATTTTAAAAGGTATTTTGTCATGTCTTATTGTTTTAAATCTCTCCTAGTTCAAAAAAGACAATTCTTTTAGAATTGTGTCTGAAAATAGAGATATGAAATTTCTTTGGACTAATTAAACAATTGAAAAATATTTTAGATTATTAAATTTCTATTAAACAATTGAAATTTTTTTAGACCTTGTATTATATTTGCATGAAATACCTTTAGAAAAAAATCTTGTTGTCCGAGTACCAGTAAACATAGTAACTCTATACATAAAGAACTAAATGCATATAATGTGATACTTGGTTTAGCGTATAAAATGTTAAATCTTCAATCATAACTATCGTATAATCTTGAATCACCTCGGTCGTATAATCTTGAATCACCTCGGTCGTATAATCTTGAATCACATCTGTCATACATTCTTGAATCACATCTGTCGTATAATCTTGAATAAACTCCGTCATATAATCTTGAATAAACTCTGTCATATAATTTTGAATCCCATTTGCATATAATTTTGAATCATATCTGTCATATAAGTTTGAATCATATCTATCATAAAATTTTAATCACGTATTTCATATAATTTTGAATAACGTATTTCATATAATTTTGATTAATGCATTTCATATAATTTTGAATAATGTATTTCATATAATTTTGAATAATGTATTTCATATAATTGTGAATCACATTTGTCCTATAATTTTGAATCACATTTGTCCTATAATTTTGAATCACATTTGTCATATAATTTTGAATCACATTTGTC
>JAOUZG010004540.1:2175653-2201149 GCA_026289955.1 Argiope argentata | reverse complement strand
TGTGTGTATGTGTGTATGTATATATATATATATATATATATATATATATATATATATATATATCTTTACTTATAATAAAGCACAATGTGTGTGTGTCTGTTGGCGGTGTACAGGCCAGACCGTTTGACTTACAGCTACCAAATTTAGTATATGTATACCTTGGGTGCCGGGAATGTGCACCTCGGAGCCCTTTTTTGAATTTTTAATTAAAATTTTAATTAATTCAAAAATAAGCCAAATTTTAACGTTTTTTCACTATAACTTCCGAAAATATTACAGCACAAAATTGATTTTGGCATCATATTAAAGCACAAAAAATTAGCTTTTCAATGATACTAATGTTTTGACCTATAAATTTAAACTATTTTTAATGAATTTTTAAACATTTAATTTAATCGGATTTTTTTCAACACTAAAATAAAAATAAACGAAATAAAAATAAAATTTTATCTTCACGAGGATCTAAAAAAAATCAGTTTTTATTAAAATGTTGCCATCATATTTTCAGAAGTTCTGATTAAAAAAAGTTGATTACGACCAAAAATAAAACTAAAATATAATTTATATCACATGATTATATAAAATGAAATAAATAGGAATTGCGATATTTTTAAAACAATAAATGCAAGAGAAAATTTTTCTTGATCGTTTGTAATATCAAAATTAACTATTCAATTAAAGAATTAAAATAAATAAAAAACAAAATAAAAATATATTACAGAAGTGCGACAATTAAAACTGAAAAAGAATTTCTAGAAAAGTAACAAACGATAATCTTTTGAGAGCGATATTAATTATTTAAAAGTAAGAAATCTTAATCGAGCTTGAAGATGACGTCATTTCAAAGAAACGACGAACAAAAAGCAATTGATATTAAGTAAAAGTAAAATATTTTTGCAATCGCGTTTTTTTTTTTAATTTTTAAAACACTAAGACATGTTTTAAATACTTACTTTCACTCATGTGAAGAAATATATTGCGCAAATCAAATAATTCGCCTTCGTGATTGTAATTTATCTCCGCATTTTATGAATCATGCGAAATAAAAACGCACCTGCTTTCAACGAAGCATACGTAATATTAAAGCTATACTGGTAAAAGCAGGTCAGCTATTTGAAAACGCATCTTTCAAACAAGCATACGTAATAATTACCTATGCAAAATTTTTAAAAGATTATAAACACATTTTTACCCGCATATTTCGGAAACATTAAAACTTCCTAACCAAAGCAATATTTATGTTCTCACATGAGAACAAATAAATCAGCTTTTATTCCAAATTAAACATATAAAAATGTCATTTTCGGCACGTGTATGAATAAAATGAAACAAATATGAAACATGATATTTGTGGAAAATAAATGGATGAAAACGTTTTCTATAATATTTTACTATATATATATATTACTAATCCAATTAAACAGTTTTATTTAAGGTAAATATGGCTTAACATTTAAAAGTCATCATCTGTAATAGGAGTCCAACATATAATTTCTTAATTTTGGGGGGGGGAGGGAGATAAATCTCTTACCAAATGGTCTAAGTGAAATATATAATTAGTAGATTGAGGGGAAAAATGCTGATGAATTACGACTTTTAAATTTTTACATATATCATCAGCTCTGTGAATCACGTTTAACAAAATATTCTAGAGACAATAAGTCCTTAAAATAAAAAAGTGGCACTCCAATGAACTAAATCAATCATCAAAGCTGATCGAAGCTATGAAAATTTCAATATAACTATTCGATAAAAACACTGGCGATTTTAGATCACTTTATCAACTTCTCAAAGAAGCCAATCAGGGTTATTCTAGAATAATTGGTCTAGACTATGAAAATGATGATTGTTCTAAACTTGCAATAATCAAAACTGAATAAATCAGCCAGATTTGGTAGCAGAAGATAGAAATGTTTATTTATTTATTTAGAAGTTGAAATACTAAGAATATTTTACAGAATATGAATCTATAAGACAAAAGGAATTTAAACCATATTTTTTTGAAATATTTTTATACACCAAAAAATAAATAAAATGTTATTATTGAGAGCATTTACATACATCTAAAAATAAAATTAAAAAAATCATGTTTCAATTAACCTGTGAAATGTTTGCTGAATTATTTCTTGAGATATTATAAATTATAAAAAAATATTAAACAGTTTCAATTTCTGTAGGGAACATTCAACTTAAATGTAGGACTACTCTGCTTTCAGTTCTTAGTTTTATTTAAAGGCATGCTTGGATTGAGTAAAGAGGTCTTTATATTAATTGAATTTTCATCATTTCCATTTTAAATTAAAACTGAATTTTACGAGCCCTGATAGAAAATCAGAGAGAAATGCGGAGTTCAAAGATCAGGACTGCTACATAATAATATAAGTGAATTATATGACTATCGAAATTTGAAGCTTAAAAATATTTTGCTGAAAAACTTTTTATGAGACTAAGTTATATAAAATTGATTGAACTCTTTAATCGGCATTAATACCGGTGAACCAACTGGTCGCCAAAGGCGGCTAGTATATATATATATATTCTGCGTCATATGAAATAAATCGCACAAATGTAATTTGATGTGATGTATTTGACGTACATAAATTAATTATGCAACGAGAAACAAAAAAAATGTCAAATGTGTAGATAATCAAAGATATGAGTCTATGTTTCTAAAAAACAATAATTCCTTGAATCGAAATAGAAAAGATATAGCAAAATGCTATTCAATATCAATTTAAATTAAGCCAAGATATATTATATATTAATATATTATTAACATAAATGGATCGAATATATCCCCACAAAATATAATCACCTATGAAGTTTTAGGTTCGTATTTTATTTACTATACAATGCCTACAACCTACAACCTTTCCTCGGAAATCGTAATAAGAGTTTAAATTATTAAAAGGCTGATATTAAGAAAAAAGGTTTGTTCTAGTAAAGTATGATCGGTCATCCCTGTATGGTATTACTCAAAATATCCATTTTTACACTTATTTTGACGAGCGTCTGTAGTGAACAAAGCAAACATATCGGGTAATTAATCAATTCCACTTAAAGGGTCTATGCGTCTCAGGCACCTGCATTAGTGTCATTGAAAGGACATTTCTGATTTTTCAGTACTGTGCATACCTATTCAATGTACAATAATTTTAGATATGATCAGTTCTCGTGATAGCTAAAAAAAAGTTTAAAAATATATTCATTTAGTAAAATAAAATTTCCAATATTTGTATTTAAAGTAGAAAAAATATTTCAAGATTTAGAAACATCGGTATCTTATTTATT
Source organism: Argiope argentata (assembly GCA_026289955.1). Lineage (NCBI taxonomy): Eukaryota > Metazoa > Arthropoda > Arachnida > Araneae > Araneidae > Argiope > Argiope argentata. The sequence goes on along the minus strand of JAOUZG010004540.1, from coordinate 2,197,858 downwards.
TTGCTTCTTCTCACGAATCAGTCACACCTTATTTCACGCCCTTAAGAAAAAAAAGTAGATAAAGTAGCAATCTGTATTTTTAAATCTATAGTCAAACAACATAAGTTAAAAAAAAGGGTAAATGAATGTGACAAATAAAGATAAACCAAATCATTATATCAATTGTAAATTGTAGTTGAGATTGCCTAAAGAAATGTTCTCATTTAAAAGAGTAAATCAGTTTTCGTCTTACAAATATTACCACAGGCCATAAAACATATCCATTGACTCTGATCTTGGAAAGAACTAGAAATCCAATTTCAACAATTCCAAACCTTGTAAATGAATAATTGAAAAAAAAAATGTTATCTCGTAAAATTTACTGAAAAGTAACAAAATGAAATACAGTATTTTTTTATATATTTGTGTAAAAGAGCACAATATAATGCTTGAATCTGTTCAATTTAAACATCTTGACGCATTTTAAAACTCGAAATGCAGACGGAGTATTTCTTGAAGAATCTTATTTTAGAAGAAAATAGTCAAAAAAAGTCTTTTTGTTATGTCTTAGAAACAAAATCAAGAAACATTGTAGTATCTTTTGTAATGAACTTAAGAGTTTCTTCAGCAAATAAGGAAATATTTTTTTTTGTTTAAATTCCTGTATAGAATATTCAAACACAGTATAAACTTCTACTTTGAACATTTTGAATGACTGTTTTTGAGAAAATGCTTACTTTAGTTTGATTTTTCGAATAGGTATTTTGTTAATACAAATAAAGAAATGGAAGTAATGCCATTATGAAATCCAGACGAGATTCATTAATAAAATTTTCTCTTTTGTCAGATTTCAAGTACATGTATTTCTGTCACGTAACTATTTAAAGAACTGAATTTTATTGATGAATTAAAATTTTGTGTGTATTATTCATTAATTAAATTATGTAATGAATTGTATAATTCGAATTTTATGTCATTGAAGGAATTTAAAACTATTTAATGATACAAAAATTTTGTTTTATTACTATTTAATGAATCAAAAATTGTTTAGAGAAACAAAAAATTTGTTTTATTACAACTTAATTAAAAATTCTGCTCCGTTATTATTTGATAAATTTAAAATTATATAGACACAGTTTTATGGCATTTTTAATGAATTAAAAATTATTCCAATCAAACAATTAAAATGTGTTCCATTGCTAATCAAGGAATTTCAAATGATAAATATACTAAAACTACGGCTTATATAATATATTAAATAAATTATTTAATGAATTAAAATTTCTGTTTCATTACTATTTATTAAAACACTTCTTTAAAATTAGCAGAGTAGTTTTATATTAATCTTGAATGAAATATTGAAGGACACTGGATTAAAAGACATAAATGATTAAATGAAAAAAAATCACAAAGATATAGCATATTAATTTTAAGTTTAAAATGATGATTAAAATATTTCTTCGAATCATGAAAATAATCTATGGAATAAAAAAAAACTGTCTCTCTCTCAACATTTTATTTGAATTTCAGAGTATTTAACATGTACTGAAATTATATACAATAAATACATAAAAGTGCACGAGATTCTTTTTATTTAGAATTTATATAAAAAAAAGGAAAATAATCTCACAAATATTACAGAATTTCACTTTATAATGTTTCTACAAATTCATAGATCGATCAAATTAATCAAAATTATCACCATTGGTATGAAAAGTTAAATAGCCTTTTTGCATTTAATTAATTTTTAATCATGAATTTTATAATTTTGATCTTTAATTTTGTTTTTATTTTTTCAAAATATAATTCATTTAACAGTATTAACTTCCTTTCGTACACTGTCAAAATCAGTAAACCTCTAGTACATAAAGTGGAGCATTCAACCATTTTCTCTAAAACATTTCCCTATTCTTATTATAAACACACTTAACTGAAGAGGAAATAAAATGACTGAGGCATATCATCCTCAAAAATTGTAAAGATTTGATATCACTGAATTTCTAAAGTGCTTCCCAGTTTGTCAGTGTATCTTCCTCGTCATACTCCATTCAGAATTATTTCATCATAAAAGCATTAAAATTTTGCTTTCGAAAACTGTCATAACATATCAAAATATATATTCATATCTCAGGTTAGATGTTAAGTGGAATTGTGATTATAATAATGATGCATTTTTCTTAAGTTCCTGAAACTAAAATACAGCTAAAATTATTTTCGCCTATAACACAGGAAAATAGTGTTTGTTATTCAGTGATATTATCAGGCATTCAATGATGATGTCACTGAAAAATCTGTTCAATAGACATAAAAATATCCATATCCATATGAATACATATCAAAATATATATTCATGTCTCAGGTTAGATGTTGAGTGGAATTGTGAATGTGATAATGATGCATTTTTCTTAAGTTCCTGAAACTAAAATACAGCAAAAATTATTTCGGCCTATAACACAGAAAAATAGCGTTTGCTATTCTGCATTCTTATCAGACATAAAATGATGAAGGCACTGAAAAATCTGTTCAATAGACCAAAGAATTCCCATATTTTCAAACAGTTGGTTTTCTGTATTCAAAACAATGGTGCATAAGTAAAAATGATTCTGAGAGCAATAATCTGTAATAAAATACTTTTATAAGTATCCCCGATTTCACGAAGTATTGAAATCTTTCATCTTATAAAAAGTTTGATGAAATACTGAATGTGTAATCAAATAAGATATAAATTTTGTAAATAAGCATTTTACTCATGCTCTTAAAAAGGATGATTCAGAGATATCACCGTTAAAATGACTAAACACATCTTCAAAAATCATACGCAAAATTGTAGAAAGCCACCATAAAACCGATAGTACTTAACAGTGACGAGAGAGCAAGTGAGTGATGTATAAGGAATACAGGCAAAGAATTAAAATGGTTCGTATGTTTTTATAATGATAGAGCGTTATATATATATCAATATATATACAATTAATTCGTTATTATATATAATAAATGGGGATAGTTTTAATTATATCCAATAATTGTAGATAATAATAGAAATTTAAAACAATTATGAAAAATAATTACAGGTTAATGAGAATAATAACCGATAGTTATCAATAAAAATCGAATTTATTATTTTAAAGATAATATGCATAAAAAATTTTAAACCAGGATTAGTGTTAAGTTCAAAAGACCATAAATGGAGAAACTGTTAGAAATACTTATAAAGCTTTGTCAGAAAAACCATTTCTAAAATTAAACATAGCTATTTTTTTTTTATTTTTCTTACGAAAAAAATATATTGATTTTGAGTCAATCTAGTTATTTTTATCTTTCGAAAAAAGGCTTAGCTATTTCTAGAAAATACAGGGATAAAATAAATCATCAATAATGGATATACTTTTCAGTGACAAGTAATCATTTCAAATTTTCAACAAATATGTATTCAAGAATGTTTTTGTCTGAAAAAACGGCTCATTTTTTCTGTATAAAATAACATTCACTCATATGAAATTTGAACTGTTACCTACAGAGCTTTGTTATGTAATTTCTTTGTTTCTCTTATACTAAAAACCTGGTTTCGCAAAAATATCTTTCTATTTGCTCTTTGTTTCGCCCAAGTACAAAAACCTTTTTATATAGCAGGAAAAGCTGCTGTCGCCACTACTTCTTTCTAATGTATAATTAGCTCCCAAATGAATAGACCTTCACACTTATAAAAGCTGACGATCGTATCAGATTGCATTTCAAAACACAAATACTTTAGATCACACACAAAAAAAGCTGCGTATTGTATTCTTTTTATTCTAAAAAGAATTCATTGGCATTTCCGAATTTAGTTTAATATGTTAATTCAACAATAAATATATCTTCATTGATAATGTCTAAAAATATAAATCTTTCATTAAATGTGTTTGTGTTTTTAATAAAGTTCATAATTTTCATTTTATACTAAAAATAGTAAACTTGGTTAAATGAATGGGAATTAATTTTTGTTTAGGATAAACGTAGTTACAACTTGCACTTACGAAAAAATTTATGCTGAACCCACAACATTCAGATTTCGAAGCACATTATTTACCATAAGTTCATCCTATTTTTGACAAGCTACGAATAACTACCTTAAACAAATTTATTCCAGCAGAAACATTCCGACTAAATTTCGAGAATGTTTCATTTGCTTGGTTTTTCATTAAATGAAATGGCTTCCTTCTGGGGAATAATTTAAAAATTAACCATCCAAGTACTTTAATTTGAAATGATATATCATGTTTGGTTCGCTTAGACAAATAAAGAACAAATGCCATGCAAAATAGTTAATGTTTAGAAAATTGTTATGAATTTTATATATTTTTTATTAATCTCTTTTCTCTTATTAATAAAGACGATTCAAATGAAAGTAAGCCAATGCAAAAATATGGCAAACAGAGAATTTTACATAAAAGTAGTCTCCATAAGCATTGAGGCGTTTGTCCCATTGACAAATGAGTCGCTTGATTCCCTTCTCATAAAACTCCTCCTGCGTCTGATTCAAATAGTCTGTAAGGGATTCCTTCACTTCGTCGACCGACACGAATCTGGTACACTTGAGTTGTTTTTTCCCCAAAAATTTGAAGGTCGCATGGTGACAAATCTGGGCTGTATGGTGTATGTTACAGAGTTTTCCTCTGGAACTTTGCCAGTTGTGTCTTAACCCCATCAACAGTGTAGAGACGGGGGTTGTGGGGCAGCTTTCATCTCCTTCTCTGAGCCGTTTGCTCCAACGCATCACAGTCGCCAGTGAGAGGCAATGTTCACCGTTCCCGGTAGTTCTAAGATGATTAATTTCTTTTTGAGAAACATCTTCAGCTTTCAAAAATCTGACCACATCATGCTGGTTCTCTTTGGGAGCTTCCATTATGTCACGCTACGTGTATGAGTGCTTTAAAGAACTTTATCATCACAATTTGGCATCCCTTTCGTATATGAGGAATGTCTATGTGCTACCGTCTTATGTCGCAAATGAGGGATCGAACCATTCTTGAAAAGAGGGGTAGCTCTCTTGTATTAAATAACAATCAATTAAAGTTAAGTTCTTATATAGCCATCACAATATCTATGAATCCAAACTGAAAAGAAGTTTATTCTTTGAGGTATAATCATCATCATGTAGGACAATTTCAACACCAACATCATTATTTTTAAATTTATAATATAAATTCCTATTTTTTATTTTCAAAAAATTTTAATCATGGGCTTATCAACTTTATGTTATTACCATGTTTATATAATTAGAATAAAAAGGATCCAGAATTTAAATTTTTAGCAAATATCAAGCCAAATGCACTAAATGATGGAATTTTCAGTGAACAAACAATTAAAAGGATCACTTATCTAAATTGTCTTCTGAAATAAAAGGATGATGTATGTTTTGCTTAAACAAAGAATTAATGAATAACGTTCAGAGTTGGTAATGTTTATAAAAATTGTCCAGAATCTTATATTATTGTGAAATGAATCACTCTTTCTTCAGGTAACAAACAAGAAATAATTAAAATTGATTCTCCTAAAGCTACCAATATCTGGAAATCCAAAATAAAAACAAGTTATCTCTTTATGGCACAATCATCAACATCTAAAGGGATTCATCAACATCATCATTTTAAAAATAGTTATTATTATTTCAGTCCCATTAAATTTTAATCGTGTCATTATCAATTCCACCTTTTTTTGTACAATCGGGATAAAAAGAATCAAACTTTTAAATCTATAACAAATAAACAGTAACAAATGATAGAACTATCAGCAATCAAACAATTAAAAGAAATACTTCTATAAACTATCCTAAGAAATAAAAAGAAAGAAATATGTTTCGTTTTGACAAAGAATGAAATCATAATGTTCGTAATGTTTAATGTTTACGAATTATTGTCAAACTTTTTAAGTAATTAATCAATTTTCACTATGAATCAAATAACAAATAACTAATTCTTTTTAAGCTACTGCAATACCCAGAACTCCAAAATTAAATGAATGTCTTGTTCTACTATAATCAATATTTAAGGGTCTTAATCAACATCATTATTTTTAAACGTGCATTATTAATTCATAATTTTTATTGCCATGAAATTTTTATTATCTCCAAGATATTTCATTGATTTTATAATTAGAATAAAAAAATTCTTTCTTCATCGCAGGATTTCTTTATTCTAATTTTACAACAAGTAATTTCTAGAAGCATTAAAAATGTAAATATCAACAAGCATATAATTAGAATAAAGAAATCGTGATTTCTTTATTCTAATTATACAAGTATATATCAATAGTAACTCAACAGTATCAGTAAATATCAACAAGTGTGTACAATTAGAATAAAGAAATCCTAATTTTTTCCTCGCAGGATTTCTTTAATCTTATTATTCAGCAAGTAATATCAACAAGAAAGTAAATATCAACAAGCATTTAATTAGAATAAAGAAATCCTGATTTCTTCATTGCAGGATTTCTTTATTCTAATTATACAACAAGTAATATTAACAAGTATAAAAAAAGGCGAAGTTTCCAATGAGAAAAAAGAAAAGAAAAGAAGTCACTTGTCTAAACCTGTCTCCAGGAAACAAAACAAAAATGTCACTAAATTTATTTAAAAACAAAAACTATTTCAAACCGACTATTTGAGTCCTTCCCCCAAAATAAATTCCCTTCCGTTATTCCGAAAAGAGACTCTTAGCTCCCTCTAGGAAATTATTTGCCTTGACTCGCTAATTGTCCGTTCTGCCAATCAAACAGTGCAGTTACGCAAATGAAGGACGACGTGTCCTTTAGTTATTTATAGCCACGGCGATATGTTGGTGGGCTGTTTGCAACAGATACGAAATTGATATATGGATGTTTTGGGCAACAACAAGTGGACTTAATTCTACGCAAGGCTTCATTTGTCTACCAGATAAAAGTGTAATAAAGAAGTAATTGGCAATTTAAGTCCTCTCTGTTAATTTAATATTATATTTATGACGTAGCAGCATCGTCTTTTTGTTGATGCATAAAAATAAATGGAGGGCATTGAGTTTTCAGAATCCCTGAAACGAGAATCTTGGATGATATGTTTATTGTAATCAAATTGACTACAATTATACGTTTAAACAACAAATGCAGTATCGCTTTTCAGAATTGTAATTACAGTTTATCGGTTCGCATTCATTTCTTTTTCTTTCACATGGGGAAATATACATAATGGGGAATGTATGGGAAAATACATAATTTGGAATTTCAATTCCTCATTATACAACTAAATATATAATGGGGAATCATTGTAATGATCAAAAAATTTAAGCTCGAGATTTTGGCAAATTCTCACATGTAAAGCTTTCTTAAGCTTGAAAAAAATATTTATAACCATGTGTCTTTCTGTCTGTTTGTCATCAGTGAATAAGATTATTCAGAAGCATCTTTAGTATAAAAATAAAAAAAAAATTATATGGACTTACTATTAATTTCGTTGAATTTCATCAATTTTTTATCAATTTCAAGTAGGTACAATGTTTCAATTTAATTCACTCATTGAGACCCTTTTCAAGTACTTCTTCCTTTAACATGCTGATGTTTCTTTAATTCAAATAAAAGATGGGTACTCAGGAAATGTCCCAGAATGAAGCAAAGAAAGTATCCACTAAAGTAGACGAAACGATTGAGTTAAATGTAATTTTAAACGAATATGTGGTTGTTTTGTTATGTCACTTGTCATGGAAATCTTGCTGAGGTAGTCAGCGATTGCAGCCTAATCAGCATCTCTTGTTTATAGTAACTACAACTAAGACCAAGAGAACGACTTTTGCTACTCACACATCGCATTCGCTTGAATAGTTCCTTTTTACAGAGTGTGGGAGGCTCGTTTACTTTTATTACAGATAAAACACAGAAGAACAATCAAGCCCAAACCCAGACTCTAACCCAGAAAGCCCAGATCAAGAGGAAGACGCGCTACTCCTATGTCAAGACGCCGTTAAAATGAATATGTTAAAACTAACACGGATTCACGGTTGAATAACAATATAATTCTAATAAATAGGAGAATACGAAAGAACAGCATATTTATTAGTATTTATTTTCGAAAAAATATTTTATAGATTTTAAAAATGTTATTACATTTCCTCAATTTTATTTCTCAATCATATATATATATATAAATATATATATATATATATATATATAAACTGAAAAACTTGATCTGATAATAAAAGTAGTAAACATCTGGAATTACTAGTTTTTTTGGGTGGGGTGAAAGCAATTAGTAGAGTAAGATAAAAAGAGATGAACTTCCGATTCAGTTAATAGAATTTAATAATTTTAGTAATTTACTAATTAACTTAATAATGAACAGAATTTATTTTTTCAATTATAAAACACTTAATAATATAGACAAGAAATCAGAAAATTTATAAATATTTCATGAGATCTCGCTCAGTAATAACTATGAAAAAACAGTATTAAGAATCAACATTTTTCTTGAAAAGTTAGAAAGCTATATTTTTTAATACTTAAAAGTATGCTCGGTATTTATATAGTTATCTACATATATAGAATTTCTTTAAGTTTTAATGTGCAAAAATTCATCTTTTTTTGTATTTGATGCGTTTTTATGGTACTAAAGAATTTCATTGAGTCAATGCACATCATGAATATCTCTTAAGAATAAAGAAGAATGCACGAGTACGTAAAGGTGCTCTACGAAGCCAAAACAAATTTATTGCTACAAAATTTGATAATTTTATACTCCAAAATGTATTAATGTGCATCAAAATAAAAAAAAATTAAAAATTCGATTAGATTTTTAATTAACTAACACTTCAGCAGAATATTTTGGGCTTTCAATAATGAATTCAAAAAAAATCACAATACTATGACATTTTTACCAAACTAAATATTTAAAAAAATATTTTTTTTAACTTTAGATTTGATAATCATGCATGTCTTTCAAATTGTTGGCAATTTCTTAAAATTATTTTTTGTATAATTTATGATAACAGATTACATTGTTAATTTCAAATTTAAACTCATTTCAGTAGTATTTGAGCTATTTAACTGATATATAACCAGGAGGAATAACTAATAGCTGACGTATTAAATTAAGAGAAATAAAGTTTTCATTTACTTATGATACCATATCCGCTTATAAAAATACATTAAGAAAATGAATTAGAGCAAAATATATATTATTCCTGTTACAACCAGAAATAAGATAGCAAGAAAACAGAATTTTTCCAGCTTTTAATAATTTAAAAATAATTTACTTTTTTAAAATTTAAACATTTCCATTGTAAATGCAATTAAAAATTACATAAATTCTATTATATACTCAAAATTACAAAATAAACATGCATATTATATTCACATGAGAAAATATCAACTTTTAATTTCATATCAAATCTAAACAAGCCCACTCCTTCTTAATAGAAATTAATCTTGCATTTTCTCATAAATGGTCGATTGCATTCATTAACTGCAACTTCAAATGTAATTATTTCATTCCCGAAATCTAAATATATCGTCAGATTTGCAATTCACAGATTCACTGAATTATTCGATTACTATTGCCTTCTGGAAATTCAAGGGAAGTTATTTTGGGTCTAACTTCGTTATTTCAGACCGAGACAAGGTCTAGGGGCGACGATTTCAATTGAGATAGTAGTTCCAGCAAACTTTCACACTAGACCGGCTGGAAGACACCACATTTAATTTCATCAAGCCTCGATCCCGAAATATCTTTACTGAGGAGGAGGTCTTTGGATTTGCAATTCTTAGCCAGGAAAGCCGTAAATCTACCGCAGGACGAATATGTCCTAGCACATTGTTAAAAACAGCCTAGAAATTAGCAAGGGTTGTCTACTGAAACTTTCTCGCATATGTTCTAATAAATGTACTTAAGTTTTATGAAACTTATACTACTAGAGAACAATTATAACGACAAAGTCAACCACAGTGAAATATTTGATAATGAGCCCCTAGGATACAATATATATATCTGAAAATTCTAATGACAATACTGAGAAACAAATTTCGAAATATAAAGATTAAAATGAAATCTGCTATGCATATTTCAATGTATCATGTCAGAACATAATTTCTTGAACGGCCAAGCACCACGTTCTCGTGCTAGTTTAATTACATTTTGTTATTCATTTTCATTGTTTCGTTGAATGAATCACTTTAGTATTGCAAACGATCAAAAAACATTGTCCCGCATTGATTGTTTGAAAAAAATATCACATTTGATATTTATTTCATTTCATAAAATTACGTGTTCAAAATAACATTTCTCTAGGTTTAATTTGCTGTAGTCGTTTTTTTAAAAAAAAAACAGAGCTTTTGTAAATGCACTGGCAAAGCATTTTTAAAAGCTGATTTTTTGAGATGCTCGTGCAGATAATAAAATTTCAATTTTTCACCTAAATTATAAAATTTCAATTTAACAACTATTTAATTCTCCGCTTACGGATTTTTGTTAATGACACAAACGTCATTCCCAAAATAACACCATGTTCTGACTCGATAAAAATTAACAGAAAATGAAATTTACAAACACAAATTTTAAGTTATCATGTCAGAACATTATTATTTTTTATTTAGTCATTATTTCTCTTAATTAATTTAAGCCATTAACCAGTTAAACCGATTTGAAACAATCATGGAACTTCTCTAATATTCTTTATTCACCTCTGTTTTCTATGTAATATATATTTGTAATTTTTTTGAACTTTCACTTTCAATTTTTCTACCAGGCAAACAAGCTTCGAGCGATTTTCAGATAAAAAAATAGTATCCTTTTTCTAAATATCGACGTATGCGTAATCTTATAGTGTCGTTATTGTTTCAAACCAATTTAAACTGGTTAATGACTTAAGATAATTCTTAAAAATTTAGAGAACGAATAATTTGGAAATCGTTATAGCTTTAGGTGGCGATAAATCATCGAATGTGATGACCGTCTGCATTATTTTCTAATAACCCTAAGAGCGAAAAATTGATGCCTCAAAAGTTATAAATCGCCAATTTGTTGTCTAAGAATTTTGAGGCTCCAAAATCCTGAAACCAAAACTACATCATGTTGTCACATGATAATAAAATCGAGTGCATCTGTTGAATTTTCTTCAAATGTACATTCGATTTACATAAAATACACATTAAATATATGAAATCAAATATACAATGGTATTCATAAATTTAAATACAAAATTTCATATATTTATTTCCTTGCGTTTTTGGGTTTATATATTTGTAAAATTATAGACTGAAAAATAATCAGTTGAGAGGTTATGATCCAAATATTATGCACAATTAAATTTTTCATGTTAATCTGTGGATTGACTTTTACCTATCTTGTTCTTTTCATTTTAATTATCAAGTTAATTTGTGTTCAGAGAGAAAGACTTTCATTGAATATATTTTTAAAAAAAATTTGATAGATATCTTCAACTTTTGAGTAAAGGTTATATACCGAAAACAAACAAAACAAAATTACTTAACGGCATCACTTATAGAAATCAAAAACATGCATGCAATCAGCAAGTCGCAATTAAAAAAACCGAAAAAAATATAATTACTCAGAACTAGCTGGAAATTAACACATCATAAAGCAAAATATCTTTCTTGTCCTTTTTTGCCCCCAAAAATGTAGATATTAATTTGGTGCCATAGCTGAATATATCGCCAAAATTCCTACGATTTTAAGAATCTACATATCTTTCGCCAAGTTTTGTAAGGCAGGAAATAATTTACATAGCAGCAATATAGAATTAATATTGATACCTGCAAAAAATTATTTTTTATTTTGAAGCTGTACATGAATGTAAGCAAAATTACAGATTCTTAAAAATATAAGATTTTAGAAAATTTCTAAAAAAATAATTAATTACAAGTTATCGAATGCATATTTTGTTTGTTATCCAATTAATGTTGTTAGACTGGTGACAAAATCTCGGCTTTAATCCTGAATAAAACTTTTCAAAATTCATTTTCACAAAATATCCAAATTCTCGAGTCACCTGTTGCTCACAAACAGTCTTGGGTTCAGGCATTCTTCTGTTGGTGAAAAATAAAAAAAAATTGGTAAGATACCAACTCAAATATTACTCTCATCATCTGATTTCAGCAAATTACGCAAAATCGGTTTATTGTAAAGCCTCATGTTGCTATAAAATAAGAAGTTAATCCACCTAATCTATTCTAAGTCTTGTTTTTTGTCTATTTAGTAAGTATATTTCCGAAAATTGAGTAAATTCCATGTTTAATGTAGACCTAAAGACATCATTTTGGATCTTGTATAATTCATAAAAAGTTAACATAATCGAAGTCATAATTTAATTTGAACAGACTAATATGGCACAATAACGATCCTAACACGAACAAGAAAAAATTAAATTTGCTATGGAAACGAAAGAAAAAAATAATATCAGTTAAACCAAAATCTCCATAATAGAAAAAGAGATGCAAAATACACTTTTGCAGGCATAGCGGAAACAATATTCCAAAAACCGGAAATTTCATTTTGCGAAAAGAAATCGCCATTTCTCCTTCCCTCGTTAGATTTCATATTTTTCTTCCGTTCGAAAGAACTTTCCTCCCCTTCATCACGTGAGAGAATAGAATAAAAACGTAGCTTAAAATTTTCGGTACTCCAAAAAATGTTCAATTTCTAGAATATTCATTCGTTCGTCGATGGAGATTTTACTTATTTCATTCTGAATTTTCGATTGAGGGGTATCACAGTATTTAAAATTTCTGTCAAGTCTACTGTATTAGGGGGGAAATGAAAGAGCAAATTTATAAAGTAAAAAGTATTCTCAAAGAAGAAGAAAATTTGTGGAAAATGTATGGAATGAACGATCTTTTAGATTCTCTAGTCCACAAAAAGTTAGAACTTCAAGGAATGAAAATTTTTATAAAGTATTGTAGTACATAACTGGAAAGTTTTCTATATATTTCAATGATATTCGTCTAAAGTTTTCAAAACTCCAATTTAGTGTTCTATGTTAATAATTTATGCAAAAGAATATGATACATCTAAAATTCAGAATGTAATCTTGGGAAATTTTACATTAGACGGGTGTCGGCGATAAATCGCCAAATATTATAGAATTCCGCCAAATTTCTTACCTCAATTTTAAAACGAAAAATCGCCAAATAATGGGGAATTCTGCCAAATTTCTTTGCCAATTTTCCGCTGACACCAAGCTAACGAAAATGAGCGAATCTTATAGCATTTAAAGTAGTTCTTTCTTACATTTGAGATATTTTTTACGGTGTATATATAAAAAGAATGTCCACTAAAGTCCTTTTATCACGCATTAAGTTAAGAAAGGCGACAAATATTGCAGTAAATACAGAATCTTGATATAGAAAAGTGATTATATTCTGCATAATGATGTCTAACAGAATCATATAAACAAGACAGCGGTAAAAGATACAGGAAAAGTATCGACTGCAAACCTTTACAACTTCATTTAAGCAAGAAAAGATACATTGAAATCAATAATGTTGAGAAAATGTTTAAAATGTGAATCTGTTTAGATGCGATTTCATACATCACTATACAAAGCAATTAATTATCGGCAGATATATTTTAAGAGATTGAATTATTTTCGTAGGCTATTATGTGCATCAGGAAGCCTTTGAAGATTCTTTCTTTTGTTTTCAGGAATCTGTATTTAACTGTTTTGAAAAGCTACGATCAAACAAATTCGTGCTTTACGCATTTTGTTCTTAGCATTACGGCATTGATGATAAATTTTCGTATTAAATCGAAATTATTCTTCAATTTTATATGTGATTTCCCCCTTCGCCAGTAGCACGGCCTGTTGCATAATGTTGAACAATATTGTGTGGTATAATATTATATTAAACAATATTATAAAATAATACGAATATTAATCAATGCCATTCAACAATCTACAGTATTTGCGTTTTCAGGACGCTATTATGCGTGTTTAAGATAGGAACTCTTTTCTTTGCAGGCAGGTGGCGCTATTTCTGATCTTACGGAACAACGCTTGATAAGTTTACTACACCTTGACAACAAATATGTGACAACAGTTGTCCTTCTCAAAAAGGTCAGAATATCTTTTTTTGATAAAATGAGTATTCCAAGATATTTTCTATACACATATTTCCTATAATGTACCAATGTAAGATTCAATTTTACGAACATACACACTTATTATATATTATATATTATATTTATATTAATTGTATAGATACAATTATTCGATTATAAAAGCATTTCTATGATATTCGGGAAAAATTGTTAGATTTGTTTTTAATTTTACATGCAACTGCTTTATATAAAAAAAACTTATGTATCTCAAACTATTAATAAAATTAATAATTTTCCAAACATTTATCTTTTTTACTGATTTTGAAATTAGTTAAAAATCTGTTTTAAAGTATAACATATATAAATATAATGCCACCACTTTTTTTAGAAAAGGTCTTTGGAACTATATTTAACCAAGCATTCTCAAGCAGAAAAATTCTCGACTAAATATCTCAGTTTCAACTATTGTATCAATTTTGTCAAATTTTGATTTTTAAAAAATGTCATTAATCATAGCCTGTCAAATACAGCTCCCCATTTTTGAGATATATTACAAAATAAGATTTTACAAATTTAAAGGGACCAATTTTATCAATTTATTATGTTACATTGCTATCCAAGATAGCCAATCAGGACATTATTGATTTATCTTGAAATAATTATATTTCAAATTGGTGCTATCATTAGATGTTATAACAAGTAGATTTTTTTAAAATTTGCTTACATTAATAAATTAATTTTAGTACAGTTCGCACAGCTGTTTGTAGGAAAAAATAATAAATTCAGAAAAATGATTCTAAATAAAGGTCTATAAATATTTAGCAATAGTTTTTTCTTGAGTATAAAATGATTATAATGTTTATATATTTAGTATTCACGTACATAAATTTTGTATACAAGTACATATATTTTATATCTATTTAAAAGTTCGGTTTAATTTAAGTTCTTGTGCATATAAATAATCACTGAACAGAATGAAAATTCCAAAAAAATTCTATAATTAGATTTTATAATAAAAATATAAAAATTTCATTAACAATAAAAACGGTGTTAAATATCAAGAGTTATTTTAATGGGTACTTTTATCTTTTTAGCATTCTGCGTAAAAAATATTTTTACATATTTTAATTACACAAAAAAGTAAAAACTTGTATGAAAACTGAGACGCAAAGGAAAGAAATACTCGTTAATATTTTTCTGAGTAATACATTTTTCCTTCTTTAATTCAGTTTTAAATTTATTTTTGGTTCATTAAAGCATTAAGTCTTTTGAATTCACTTATTCCATTTTGCCTAAGAATTTTTTAATAACTTTCTCTCATTTTTTATTAGAAAATGAATGCAGTAACTTTTTTAATTTTTTTTAAAACATGAAATTATAAAATTAACTAATGGAAATTAAATTTGTTTTTTAATTATTCATAAGAAATTTTAAAAAAATTTTCAACAGTAGGATGTTTCAGATACATGCCAGATAACATTAACTGAAATAAACAAAATCAATTAATTTTTCTATATTTTTTATAATCATAACATCATATTTAGTAAATAATTTATAAATAAATGACAACAATTGCTTATTATTAAAATGCCATTTTTTTAGTTTTCTTAATGAATTTTTGATTACTTTAATGATATAAATTAAATCTTTTCCTTTTTCCAAATGATATGAAAATTCAGAAAGTAATTAAAATCACTTGCATTTAGAGCAATTAATTAAAAAATGATACAGTGCTAAAAATCTGTTTAAATTCACATTTTTTTGGATCTATTAATTCTTTTTACTTTTATACTTCATCATTCAAAAATCACTCTGATTAATACAACAAACTAGCCATAGTGATTTGTTTTTCAGTGACTTGATTTGCAAATATAGAATACTTTACTTAACCTCCTATTTTGTAATTTGCTGCGATTAAAAAATATATATAATTAATGAATAAATGTTGTTGTAAATTGAAGTATTTCAAATAAAATAAGCTTAAATAGAGATAAATAAAAGCAAGCAGATATTTTTCCTTCTGAATTAAAGACCAAAAAAATTAATTCATTTTTCACACATTAGAAGAGCTCACGAATGGATAATTTATTGAAACGAGGAAATAAATCTGAATTCCATCATAACAATAAAATCCTTTCAGCAAAATAAATAAATATATATACCAAAATTACAGTAAAATATTTAGGAAAATAAAATTAATAATAATGTAATTACTTGAATTTTCTCATGAAGATAATTTTTGCGATATGATAAATAATTATCAAAACAACATTAAAAATGTAATTTATTTTATTATTTCATATGGTTATTTTATTATTTTTTATACTTGAAATTTAAAAAAAACGTGTGCGTTAAATTATAATAAGATCGGGAATAATTTGCAAGTTTGTATAAAAAAACGAATAATCAAAAATTAATATTTATAATTATAGATTGTTTTCCAAACGCTAGGGTGATACTCATAAGCATGTGACTGCGTTCGGGATAAAAATATATATAAAAAGTTAAAAAAGATGTTTGAGAATGAGCATAAAAAACTTGAAAAAATATTCATGAATCTAAAATATACCAGTTTCAAAAGTAGAAAAAAAATTATTTCCCTTAAAAATAAGCATGGCGTAAATTGTTTCAAGTGGAGGTAATTCAATACAATGAGAGTTTTATGAATCGTTTTGCTGAAAATTTTCGCGATAAATTAAAGTTTATATTATCTAGTTCATAAACTAGAAACAAATAACATAAAAATCATTTTTAAAAACATACTCCTATTATTCGGGTTATCAGGATTTTTTTTATTTTAATTACTTTTTATTAAATATTTATAATTGTTGTCCTCGTTTTTCACATTACAATGGATCGAGGAATGCTGGAGCTTTTAAGGATATGAGCCCTTGAACACCCGAGAGCAGAAATCTGATTTCTAGCTCATATACGTCACAAACCCTTTTTACATGATGGGCATTCATCTTCAGATGTCAATTTAGATCTGAAACAAAGAACGATCACATTAGACACAGTACCCTCAAGGTTATGACTCTCCACATGAAGAATTTGTGACCACGACAGATATAACGTCCATCGCACATTGAGAGGTTTTGGCTGGCAGGTTTGAACTCGCTGCCCAAGGAATGCAAATCCTACGCCCTACCAACCAGGCTACTTTGATCTGACAATTACTATTACAACAAAAAATTTATCAAACAATTATATTGGTGAGAAAGTTATTTATTTATTTATTAACAATGAATTAATATTTGAAAAAACTCTATTAACATCAAATATCATCCACTTCAAGCATAAAAAATGTACTTTATTGGATGAATATACACTATTTTATTAACCATTTAAAATGTGAACTATATATATATATATATATATATATATATATATATATATACAGAGAGAAAGAGAGAGGGGAAGGGAGAGGGGGAGTTAATGATTGAAATTCAATAAGTTGTTTTTCTACACATTCTTTCAGTATTACTGTTTAACTAATAAAAAACTCTAAATTTTCAATTTTTGCATTGAAAAATATGCTTAATTACAAAAATATGTTTAATTTTCTGTAAAAATTTTCCAAATTCCTAAAAACAGCATCTAAAAATGTAAAACGGCACTAAGACGTAAATATAAATACAGAACAAAACAGCATGAGGCATGAAAGGCAAATATAAAAATTAGCACAGCTTTCAAAATAATAAACTTGGAAAGAAATGTGGCCCAGCATGGTCAGGTCTTGCCCTTGTGTCATTAAAGTTAAAATAGTTAACTAAGTGACTTGGTAAGAAATGTTTAACGGTTTTTTATAAAAGCAAGTCAAAAACATTAAATATAATACATAATTTCCTAAAAACCTGACTTTTCACCATAGTCATTTAATATAAACATATTTTAGAATAAAAAAAATTTAGATTTAAAAAAAACTCCAGCATAGTTATAAATTGTCTGAGTTAAGGGAAATTTCAATATAAGAATTAAGAAAAAAATCCAACATATTTTAATTCATTATAGATAACAAATGCTTTAAATGTCTGTTGTCTGGTTATGCATTCAAAGTTTTGTTGAGAATATTTATGGTCAATGGGCGGACGAAGTAACAAACATTGCTTGTCATGTTACTCGTCTACCTAACTATTTATTGAATCTTATTGACATGTTTACCGGAACAAGAAGCGATAAAAACGAAAGAAAATCACCTTTCTATCGCACCGAAGAAACCAAAATAAATCACCTGCAGTAGATATTGAAGAAAGGGAGCAAAACGGATAGCGAGGGTAGAAAATTTCCTGAAGGATTTATCTTTCGTATATTAATCCATAATCGCACTTTGTGAGGAATGAAGCTAAAAAATCCAAAAAGATAAAAAGTGAATATATATGTATATACATTGCTTCAATAACTGTAAATTTCAGAGTACATACATTTTCTCAAATCGTTTATTATTATTATTTATTGCCATTTCACGATTTAGTTTGTTGTTATTACTAATGGCACTTCCCATGAATCAGCTCGCTAAGGTATTCAGAAAATTTAAGCCTAATCAGCCTTTCTTATTTGTAATAGCGCTTGCACAGCCCCTTTTTACAGGAGGGCACATTCCCACTCCTCACAGATAGTACACAGAAGAACAACCATGCCCTAATAGGAACTCGAACCCACGACACCCAAATCATGAGGAAGACGCCCTACCTCTGTGCCAGGATGCCGGCATGATTTAGTATAGATTAGCTATCTTATGGTCCCGTTTTAAAGAAGGAATAGTGCTTATTTTGGGCGGACTTCGTCATTTTCAACCGTTTTCGGATGACAACAATGCCACTTGAGTTTTAATCCCCATCCTCAAACTTCCACACCACAACAGTACAGCACGTTTAGCCATGACCTATTTAACACCAGACCAGCTTTCACGACGGTCATTCGGTGGAATCGGTATTCAAACCGGTTTCGGTTCCAAAGACCTTACCTTTATGGCAACCACGACTATCAACATTCTTATGAATATTTATTTCTGAAGATGATAGAATTTTTTTCTAATTTATAAAAACAGCTTTTTATTCATAATTTAAATTATTATTATTTTTAATTGGAACTATTTTAAACTAAAAACTTTTGATTAGTGAAAGATTATTTGAATATAAAACTTTATTCTGTATGGTTTACATTCAACTTTAACAAATAAAACAGACCTTACTGAAAGTAAAAATAAACTTTAAGGGTACCACCTTTAAAAAAATAAAATAAAATAATAAACAAACCAATAGTTCTCAAATTTAGAAGAATAACAGCAAGAGAATACTACAGCCACTAATAGCTTATCTATATTTAAATATTTTGTAATTCCTTTAAGAACCATAAATTTTCAGAGAAAATTCATTATATATTGTGTCAGAATTGAAATATACATTTTATTATTATGTTACACAATCTTTATATTATGTTTTTATATATTATTTACTCTGCAAAAAAATAAGAATTCTATCAATTTGAATGGGGTATATCTGTATATTTGCACCAATCTATAAATCTCTAAAAATGAAAATCATTACACATACTATTATAGATATTGGCAAACTAGGTATAATTTGAATGTTGGTAAATAGACCCGTGAATGCAAACACATTGAGTAAATCACATAAATAAGAATTTGGCGAAAGGCGTATTCTGAAAATGGTGAATTCGCCATATTTTTTTTGCAATCTTGCCGTAATTTGAAAATTCCAAGCGAATCCAAAAGCCTTCAATACATACATTTAACAATGTATTATTTCTCTTGATACCAAAACTTCCGAAAAGAAGATAAACTTATTGGACCAAAATAAATACAGCCTGCCTCTCCGAAAGGAAAGTAAATAGAAAGATTATTGAACTAATTGAAACTCTGTAACATATTTTCAAGACATTAAAGTCGTCTTTTGGTAGAAGTTGGACAAACCACTAAATCGGCATATCAGCAGTCTTGGTTTTCGAATTTTTCTATCATTTATAATAGAATAAAATCTTTATTTTCAGGATATAGTTAAATAAATAATTGCCAAGCTTATTATTTGTTTGTTCAGCTTGCTCATCTTTAAAAATGTTTTATAGAAAAATCATTTTCATTTTCTGTATTAAAAAAGGTTTAAAAATATATTCAAAATTAAATCTAAAAGTAATTGAAATCTATAGATATCACAAAGCTCACTTATGAATTAAAGCTAAAAAATATTTTTGAATTGTAGAATTATTATTGCTATTATCTCTCTTTTGCATAGAGAAGAATTTGGAATTAAATTGTTTCTTTTTATTCCTTATTCTTCTCCATAATTAATTTCATAATTTATCTTATGTATCAAAAATGTTTCCAAAATTCATTCAAAATTGAATCTGAAAGAAATTGAAATCACAAAGCTCACTTGTGGCTTAAAGCTAAAAATTAACTTTGAATTGATTAATTATTTTTTCTCTTGTTTATTAAGTAGAATATGGAGTTAAAAGATTGTTTTGCAGGATGTCCAAATAAAATAAATCAGAAGTTTAATTTAGTAATATTAAGGGAAACAACTGTTAGGAAAATTAACTTTAAAATAAATTATATTCAAACGAATCATATATAGTAAAAACATTCAATGTTAAAGTATTGTTAAATCAATTATCAGAAATAACGTAAGTAGTCAGTCGCGTTGTAATTGTATTTTGAGTTCCTATGAATTGATTTTTGCTCTTTTCTCTACAATTTAAAGAAAAATTAAAATCACATATTCTATTATCAAAATTATATAAATAATTTATCAAATATTCTTTAATAATTCAAATTCAATAACTGATTTTTTTCAAATAAAAGATCTTGATCTTTTTTGTATCTATTTGTCAAACTGGTGTTTGCTATAATCATTTTCTATATATAATTAATTATGATTAATATCTAAATAAAAAAGTAATGTTATCTCGCCTGAATTCATAGGCCACTCGTAAAGCACAGAAGCCGATTATTCTCAAGATAATGTAGGCAGCCTAGTACTTGTATAATCTATCAGCAGTATGTAGACTTAAATTTGAATAATCCATATAGACATGTTAATACACTCAATTCGATACATATCCAAAAGCACTCTCGCTACACGCGCATGAAATTACTTCAAACTCTAATGGGATTCATTGTGTAGGTTTCATCAGAGATAATAATTATCAAGGCTTAAAATTGATGGTCAAAGCAAGCCTAATCAATGACAGGGCGTATTGGTACTTGTAGCTGATAAATTACTTGATCCAGAAAATGGCCATTAGATGTGTATCGACTCCATGTACGAGATAGAACATAAAATTAATTTGCCCAACGTACATACACGTTTCTAGGTCTTTGATGTATTATTCTGTTATACATGAAAGAATCCTTCTTAAAAATGTCATTTTTCATTAACGTAATAGGGTTTTCATTCTCACCTAAAAAGGGGATGTACGCAAAATGAAAATCTTCTAGATGTAATATACCTTCAGTATCGCTGAAAGGAGTGAAAAACAAAATTACATATATTTAGTTTAAATTGTTGTTAAGAGATTTGGGTTATATATGTGGATATATATGATTTGCACATAGTATATCATAATGTACTATTTTTTAATAAAAAATTTAAATAATAATTAAATATTTAAAATTAAAATGATTAAATTATAAATATTAAAATAATTAAATTATAAATATTAAAATATTAAATAGTTATAAAAAATTAAAATATTAATTAGTTAAAATACTTAATTATACAAAATTAAAATATTATATATTTAATTACTTAAATATTTATTTTAATGTTATATCTAAACAATTTTTTTATAAAATATATATTGAGATCAAGAACTTTATTTGCTGTCATTCATGTGTAAGAATTATAGCTATTCATTAAAAAGAGTAATCAAAGTACTTTATTTCTTTCAAATAATTGTTAAAAATTAACATTTTTATATAAATTCTCTCTAAGAATGAAAATTTGTATTGAACAATTCTAACGGCGTTGATTTCAAATGTTAGAATACAAATAAAATAATCAATAAGCTTTACAAACTATCATATCGAATCTACATTCTAGGTTCGGAACAATGGGCAATTGTCATAAGTAACTTCGTCCAACAAAAATTACTGCCTAATTTTTGTGATGATTAACGTGCTATTGCATTTTTTAATCGCTACACTGATTATTTA